>JANHMN010000003.1:55810585-55833210 GCA_030674055.1 Rhabdomys pumilio
TGTAACAGATGGGTAAAACAGATAGTAAGACCCAGGAAATAGACATTTTGCTGTAAGATAGTGTCTTCTTGCAGTGCCACAAAATACACTCAGTAAGTCTCACCAGTGTGATTTCCAAACATGAGATTTATAATAAACAGTCTACAAGAAAACTAGAAATCTCAAGTGTCCTCAACTCCACTTAAAATATGAAGTATCTAAGGAATGTTCAGTGAATAAAACATAGTTTTTTAAAGAGAAGAAAAAAATTGTTATTCTGTACAAAAATAAGTAGTCCTAAATACACACATATATAACATTATACAGACAAATGGAGTTGTATTTCTGCTTTTAAGAAGAAGCAAATCTATACATGCCAATAAATGTATATATCAATTACTAAATAGAAAATAGATCATGAATATGTAATAGAACAAGAAATGTTTAAGAGAGAAATGAATGGAGAATAGAGAAGGGGAAATTTAAATAATACTACAACTTCAAAAATAAAGAAAAATTAAAAATTTATGTCTACTAAATAGAAATAGAAACAATGTTAATCCCTCTACTTAACATTCCAACAAGAAGACATCACTGAATTCTGGCAAGTTTTTTTCTTTTGAACTAATGAGTTTTATTGAGAAAACTAACCAAGCTACAAATTAGGTACATACTTTGGAGGTTTGCTCTGACCCGAAGGCTTCAAATACTGTGTTTATCCATGCAAAATATTTGAGTTCTCACTGATGGAGTCATACTCTTCTGTATTTTTTCCTGCCTACATATTCCTTCCTTTCCTAAGACAATATTATGTTGCAACAGTTTGTATGATTATATGGATACTCAAGTGAGAATCATCTGACCTTCTGTGTCATTTAATGTGTGGATGTAAGAAAACCTATATAGGATTATTTTTCTATTCACAAACCTATACAGGATACCTTTTTCTCAGTTGATACAAATGATTTTTCCAAAGATAACATTAAAAAAAACTTGTAGAATAGAAATATGCAACACTTTTGTCTATTTCTGAAGCACTTGCATATTTAGTCCCTTCTTTCTGAGGATTCTTTGATATTTGGAAGGTGATAACTTAGCATCTGATAATTCTTTTGCTCCAACAGGTTGATGAACGCTGAAACAACACTTTAATAGTTCCATCCCTGGAGTAGGCTGATGATACTTGTTAATTATATTTTCCTGCTATGAAACACAATTTCAAAAATGATAAAAATTAAGAAATTGTATGCAGTGTTAATAGTCAGGACATATCTTATGATACTAAATGTAAATAAGAGATCATTTTATCTACTATCAAATTTAAGCTATCAATAAGAGATACATATTCTATATAAATAATGAGTCAGAAATATTTGTCTATATTATCTCTACTATATATGATTGACCAACTTGAATGGACTTGCTATTCAATAAGTATTTTGATTCTATAAAAATTACATATGACATTTTTGCACTTGGTAAGTGCTCTTGATTACCACTTCTATTAATAAGCATTAAAAATTCACTTCTGTGGAGATTTTTGTAGCTTAATTCTCCCTAACATTCTTAACCCCCAACTGTAACTATAGGAGCTAGCTCTTAGAGAGTGGATATTTGAATTCAGCTTCACACCCAAGGCAATCCATCTTTTAGCAATAGAAAATTTTATCCTGTCCTAGAAAACAACCATCAAATGAGACAATACACTAGCAATTCTCAGGCCAAATATTACTAAGGATGTTACCCATTTCCTTCAACTAATATTTACAACTTAGAGTGTTAAGGCCACAAAAGGGTTCTGAATTTATATTTGGTATATCTTGCATCATATACTGGGAAAGTAATTTTACAAATACTTTGGACTGCATCACTGGTACTTTATGAAAAATCTTCCATGTATTCTGCAATAACCATATCCTTTGCACCATTTTTGAACCAATTTTCCATGATTCATTCCCAGTGTCCTGAGTATCGCTTAATTGAGTCAACAAATATGGAAACACTCAAAGACTAGAATTATCATATGTCAATAGAAAATGTGAAAACCTTATACAAATGTTGGTAAAAGCATGAAGAAAATGCCTGAACTACCTTTCTATAATTAAGAGTAGGTTGGCAGTGATGATAAACAGAGTGAATATTATTAGAGCTCATTGTCATGTGTTATGAGTCAATGTCATAAAGTTCACAATTAATGAAACACTAACATCAAATATAAGCCAGGTATTATAGACATGGATTGTTTTGATCTGCAAGCCTCAATTATTTCTTCTACACATGAATTTTGAATACAAAAGGATGGAATATATATGAGACACTAACTAGGTTAGTTAAAAAAAATTACTCAATTTTTTCCCTGAGTCATTCCACTTTCATCACCCAGAACACTGAAATAGAGCTCTCTTTCATTTACACAACAATTACTAGGTTGATGGATCAGGATGTTCCTGCATTCTACTTCTTCACAATATAGCTGTACATCTTAGGTGTCTTCCATTTTCACCTACTCCTAGTCTGCTCTATATAGTTTTACATTAGGATAAGCACTCATTCTTATTCTATTGAAGACATTGTCTTTCCAAATGTCTGTAAGACATGGCATGGCCCTTTCTATCTAGATGATCCTTAGAACATTTTCTAACGATTAGATTTCTTTCCACTATTAAGGATGGCAAGATGTATATTCTTGTTGAAATGTCACTGTTTTCTCTATAATTACTACTTCCTTAAACCTTGAAACCATGGTGTCATAGCTGTGTAGTATAAAATAATGTAGAAGGTAGACATTGAAGAGAGAATATCATGTGTAATGTACAGATTAATTAGCTGTAAATTATAAAAGCCTATGGCCTATGACTTTGTCAGAAAACAGGAGATGGAACATCTAAGATGCAGAAAGCATCCTGTAATAGACCCTGGTATTTGAAGATGGAGCAAAAAGTTACAACGCAATGTGTACATAGTACCTGTGCACAAGTAATTAGACAAAGAAGGTTAAAAAAATAAAAATCAAAGAAATATAAAAGAGATAAATTTTTTAAAGTGTAAGTAGATAATAAATTAATAAATACTTTGATCTCAGTGCCTGGGAGACAAAGCAGCAATGCATAGGCTTCTTGTGAGTTTTAAGGGCAGCTTAATCTACAGAGTAAATCCAGGACAGACTTAGCTATACAGAGAAACCCTGTCTCAATAAATAAATAATAAAAATAGCTGTTTTAATGTTTTAAATTTTCAAAATTGAGATAAATATAAATTATATGGTTATAGTGAAATGGTACATTCTCTTAGAGGTTAAATACAATCAGACCTAAATCGGATCTGCTAGATTGAATCAGTATATACTTTTAATGACTTCAGACTGCTAGTCAAAGCATGTGATTTATTGGGAAAGTGGTTCTATGCTTGTGTTAACAGGAAAGAGAAGGGTTTGGAATACTTCTTATGTAGTAGAGCTTCGAATTGTTAGGGTAAAACCCCTGAAGACCAAACAGTACAGGTAACATGATTTGCTGATCCCTCTACATGGTAATATCCACTGTAAATGTATAGCATATCTTATTGTTTTCTTAACTGTTTTATAATAAATATAATCTTATTCAATTTTTATTTGAAGAAGACCAAACTTTTATTAGACTAAAAGAAAATTGTAGAAAAAATATCCATATATTTTATGGATGCATTACTTATCAATTAAAATGCATATGGCCTGCAGCTTAAGCAGGACATAGTATTGGCCTGGATATGATGACAAGTTTTCCACAGTTATGTGTATGGAATATTTCTCTTTTTGTCTTTTCTAACATGTATAAGTTATATCGCTATAAGGCAATATCGATTAGGGGTGAATTTTATGTAACATCATGGAAGTAGAGGATAGACACACACAATGAAGCAATGGTCTTTGAGAATCTTTGGTATTCTATGTGGGTAGGCACACATTCATATCCTGCTAACACAAGCTTATTGTGTATCTCTCACAATAAACTCTCCAAGATTTCCTAGTATGATTTTTAAAAAAGTACTCATGTGTAGGACAATCCATTCATAAATGACAGACAAAGAATTAGAAATATCAACCATAGATTTCAACCAGGGTTTGTGTGTAAACTTACACTAGGTCCTAATCAGATTTTTGCGTTACCTCAAGATAAAGAAGGTGGATATCTTTCTGAGAGGCATCTGCTGGTCTTTAAGATTCACACCAGTATCTGTGCTCTGAATACAGAATTAGCCGACACAAGTTAGTTACATGTAGCCCCCTTCTCATTTCAATATCTGTCACCAAGTTTTCAGACATGTGCCATTGCACTTTTCAAATCACTGACCAGAGTGAAAAATAAACTACAAATTAATGTCTACCTTACCTATTATATTTTACTACAGAAATGTAATTTTTTTATCTTGATCATGAAGAATGTGAACAGAAAGTAGTCAGAGAGACGTTAAAAATACAAAAAATAAGAGCTCTAAAGAAATACTAGCAGAGGGTACCTAACTTGGGTGAAAGAGGTAATAGTCTCAAATATTATCAAGACAGAGGGACCTATGACTTGACCTGAGGAAAGTAATAATGAAATTTTTACCGTCAGGATAATAGTAATTTGTCATATCTGGAGAAGATCTGCCTAAAGTGAACAGACTATATGTAGCATAAGAGCTGCTGTATAACATTGGAAAATAGAGTGTAGATCAATAGAGTAAGACAAGATAGCGTATAACATTCTTATCAAAGAGAAACAAAGATTGAAGTTAATTACTCTAGTTGCTCATGACAGTGCAGTTCAAAACCAGCATCACATTGTTTATTTATTTTTTCTTCTCCTGACCTTATGAGATTGAGTGACCATGACTATATCTAATGCATGCCTCAATTGCTTATACTGGATGCTTTGAAAAATTATTTCTTTATCTATTTCCAATAACCTTAATCAATACTTACTTTCTTTTTGTCCTTCTAGAATCAACCAAACAAAAAAAAGTAACAGGAGTCAGTGTTCAATTTGATCCAATAAATTTTTGTCAAAACTATAAACTGTAATCAAGCTAATAAGAAGGGTCAGTAATTTAACTCATATCTGTATTAGCTTGATAGTGGAAGCTTATTTTTTCTATATGACAGCAACTGGAAAATCAAAACAAAACTGCAAGTTCCTAGCATATGGTATAGGAGAAAAAAAAGAGGTATTAAGAAGAAAAATATTTTAATATATTTTTATAAAATAATTTATAATATATTTAATAATTCTTATTATATTTAATGTATAATTTATTTAAAAACAAGGAGTGTTTGGTGTTGTTTGATAAGAAGACAAAGCATTATGCCTTAATGGAGCCTTAATTTTTCTCTTTACAAACAAAGTAGCAGATCTATTTTTGTCTGTTTGTTATTGGAAATGGGTTATCTATCACCTGGATCTGAGCTTTGGCAAATTAACAGTAGCTTCAAAGATTTAGCTATTTTAGAATAAAATAGAGTAAAAGGCTAGACAAAGTGTTTAATCACGGCAGACAAAATGATTTCTCTCTTTTGTCATTTCTAGTACTGCAGAAGAAATCTAGTATTTCAGATAATAGGCAGTCTTTTTTATTACTGAACCATATCATTTGGCCATGAAATTAAATTTTACATAATTCTTTTCCCTTCTCCCACACCATCAGGGAACACTAGAACCTATTGTCTTTGTTGATGAAAGCCGAGTTCTTTACTCACAGTAGGAAAGAATGGAGCCAACAATATAGACAGGGCTTATATATAGTGGTGGCATTTGTACAGGCATAACTGTCATTCCCCATATAGTCCAGATAAGCATGTACTGCCATTGCTGTACCTTATACATCCTGTAGATGTCACAATACAATCCATATAAAGATCACAGAAATTCACAGACACCAACATATGTATCAGGTCTGTAGAGATAACACATTGATTAGGCTTGTTCATGCCACTCATACTGAGATCTCAAACGACTTATGAGGATTAAGTTCTAATAGGCCTGTGAGTTCTGAACAAAATAATAAATCATGTCAGGACAGCAAGCCCCTGACCACATTGTAAAAGAGAGATACAGAGCCTTACATCTTAACATATTAATGTCTCCTCCTCTTGATTACAAACCCAGTCTACTTTGAACCTAAAGCAAAACTGGTAATGTCTAATTTCAATACACCATAAAACAAGACTGTTTCAGGTTGAAGAAAAAAAATGTGTGATAGTCTGCATTTGTCCAGATCATCTAGATTTGATGGCTACACATAAGAATACCTAGCTAATATGTTCCGGATCTGACATTACAAAGAGATTAAGATATGGAGTTTACTTACATCTTGTAATGTCCAGATGTATGTAGGAGGCACCAGTACACTGTTATCCAACCTATAGAAAGTATTTAAATGTTGGACTCTATTCCCATGCATTTCTTCTTCCCAGAATTATTAAGGAGAAATCTCTACATAGGGAGACAAAGTTATACCTCACAGATACATAGGAGGAGAATCCTAACACTCTCTTTTTTCTTGCTGGATGTGTAAACTGACAGGGAAAGCCATCTTTACTAGTCATGTTATTGTTAGTCCCCTCACTCAAAATGAAAATTGAATTCATGGCTATATCTAAGTCTTTCTTAAGTTTTGTCAATAATATTTACTACACTGTGTAGTGATAACTCATTTCAGGCAACACTCTGAGGAATGTTCCTAAGAAAGTGGATATATTGGTGACATAGATAATTATGAGCTTTTATTCCTTATTAAGTAAATAAAACTTTTAGAATGAGTCAAAGAAACTTTTAGAAAAATTCTTCCAGTATCAGTTAAAGATAATGCCAGTCCAAATCTAGAACTTGTCTAAATAACTTTTGGATTACTTTCCAAAGGATTCTGAGTCTACTTCCACTAATGTTCATGTCTTTACTTTTTTTTATTGGGTATTTTATTTACATTTCAGATGTCATCCTCTTTCCCCATTTCCCCTTCCTAGAAAACCACTATCCCATGCCCCCTTTTCCTTTTTGATTTTATACAATTTTTTAAATGTTAATCAAAGGCTTTATAAGTTTGGTAATGCTCAATCAGAAGTGTAACCCAATACCCAACCTAGATATATCAACTATCTTTGACTGGTGAAGACACGTGAACATTTGCTTCTATGTCCCCACTCTTTCTCTCTCCTTCTCTCTCTCTCATCACCTAGCTTCTCCTCTCCTTCTTCTCCTCCTCTCCTTACTCCTTGTCTTCCTCTCTGTATTCCTCCAACCTTAGCTCCTCCTACATATTACCCTTACTGTTAAAATAAAACTTTTCTCTTAAAATGCAATTAGATCATAATTATGCCAATTTGTACCAGCGAGGTACCAGATGATCCTAATACCCAGTCCATCATTTTGTTGACTAACCAGAACCACTGTCATCTCTCCTAACCAAAACTCTTAGTTCTGAACCTGGATTTTTTTCTTGGCTTTAGAATGAATGTCAGATGATAACCGTCCACTCAAATCTTTTCTCTCAAAGTAAATGGGCAGGATTGGCTATGAGGCTATAAACTCTGAACCCCATCAGAAATTCAGAATGACTGAGTTAACTCAAATTATGGGAAGCACAAAGCATAGCTTTTAAAAGTTCATGTCTTTGATTCTATCTGTTGGACTTTATTTCTTCTAGAAATGTTATTTAGGAAGAAGTTTCCCAACATGATTTTGTGAGCATTTAATTAAGTTTGTGGTTTTTGTTTTGTCTACCCATATGTCTGCTATTCTCTTTCCGTCTACAATTGGTGAAATATATTTGAGGTTGTAGAATATAATGGAGACGAATATATAAAGTAGCAACAGTAACAATGTGATGCAAGCATAGGAAAATAAGAAGGGAATATAGATAATATTTAGGTGCAAAATTCTGGAAGTGTTCTGTGATGCAGATTCAAGTGGTGTTTTATTGATGCAAAATTTCATGGTGCAATATTTTCAATGCATAAAACAAAATGCACTCTTTAGAGAACTGTAAGATATTTAAGTATTCTTTTGATTTTGCTTGTATGAAACAGGAGACAAAAAATTATGTAACTTTACATTTCCCATCACTTTTTATTATTATTACTATGTAGAAATAGTAATAATCTCAATGACTTCACTTTTTGAATGTTGGATGTCTAGGTAGTTCCTATTTGGTAAGTAGGTGGTGCAGTCTACAAAAGAAAGGAATTCACCATCGGAGGACATTATTTTCTAATATTGATGAGTAGGGAAAAACCCTTCTACAAGAAGTTTCTTCTCATTGGAAAGAGCACATATATAATATATGTATGTATGTACTGTATTGGTTCTTCTATGAAACCCAACAAAGCCTTTTAATCTGAACAAAAATCCTCAGTTGATTCATTCACTAGTAAGTTCTAGTAAATAGGCACTGACATCCTTATAGTAAGCATAAATATTAAAAGATTTAGTTTATTAACTGAACTTATAAATAAATATATAATTAATGTGAAACAAAAAATATGCTTCTTGTTTTAGGATTTTATATATTTCTGAATGTCATGTAATCTGGTGTTCCTACACAAAATCAAAGAAATACTGAGGTCAGGAAAGAAAAAATTTATCAAAGCCTATAGTGAAAATCATTAGAAAATATTTGGAATTAAATATTGCTTATCCAAGCTTAATAACAATATGTTTATATCTGCCATAATGGAAGTAGATATATGTCCTAAGCTTTAGTTTCATCTTTGATTATGGGAAGACCTATATGTCCAATTGTATTCTCAAAGGCTATTCCATAAGGTGCCCTGGACAGGTACCCCATGCCATTCCATGATATTGGGGCTGAGAATCAATAGGCTATCTTGGTACTTACATACCTTCTTATGAGTCTAAGCCACATACCAGCACTCTCTTTTCAACCCTCAGCTACTTGCAACAAATTGACTTTCTGCCTCACCAACACATCCTCCAGGAATAATTAGATAAGTTACCCTTTGAATCTGTGTCAATATTTTCCTAAGTTCAAGAAAGTGACCTTTTTAATGTCAGGCACTATTCTGATATGCAGAGGTGCTCCCAGCCATAGCCATTAAGAACAAGGTGATTATTCTTCAACTGTCCTCAATCCGTCATCTGTGGAGCTGCAACTCTACAGTCTCCACAGGCCCCACTAGGCTGTTGTCTCTTTCCTATTCTCTTCTAACACTCCACTTTGTTAATCTCACAGCTTGTCTAGGTCATTGTGGTTTTGTGACTCTCTTCCACAAACTTTTCACTTGCAAGAGATAATTCTACTTGGAATTTGATTTTTTGCTTACCATCTGTCTTCTTTGAAAGCTCTTGTCCATGTGTCTAGACTCTCCTCTGCCTTAGCAGAATAAGCCATTGCCAACAATGAATGTAATTAGAAACCACTGAAACTTTCTCATTGAATCCTCCTTTCATCCTGGAGACTGTAAGGTGCAGTGACATTTTTTTTTTCATGGAAGAGAACAGTGTTTTGAATAACTTCTCATTACTTCTTGGGATATCTCTTAGTAAACCTCCAACCTCTACACCCGAAAACCACTTAAATAGCCTTAAATTTATTCACATATCCAGTTAAATTTCTAATTTTATTAGGGACCATTAAAAATATTACATAAATTAGGGGAAAAGAAAGAAATTCCCTAATTTCCCTTTCTCCATGCCCTGTTTCTTTCTGCTTGGTCTCCTCCTCATACAGATTAGACATCTTTTCTATAAGCTACATAACATCTGGGTAGGCCTCATCCAGGGACTGCAAAACATACACCTGATTCTGCTAATTGCTGCTCTAAACCTAGTTGTTTATCTTACAACTCCTGAGATATGCATGATTATTTGTCTGTGAATTTTATTCTAAAGTATGCTAGAATCCCTTTTCTCTCTGTTTTTTTTGCTCTCAGCCTGCCCACTTCAGGCCTCAGGTGTTTTTGTTCACTCTCTCTTTCTGGCTTCCTACAGTCAGCCTGCACTATGCCAAGCATGCTCTCCCTCATTCTCTTCAAGAGTTCAGATTTTATGACAAAAACTTGACCCCTTTCAAAGGTCTGACTGAAAATGGCACACCCAATTTCCACGTTCTCACTGCCATGAACAAATGATACCCAATTATTTTTTATCCAAACCCTTATGTTCTATTCTCAGAACGTCTCTTCTCTCATAGTGTCTAATTCCCCACTCTTCAAAAATCTTTATCTCTGGTCTTTTTTCACTCTGATTTCAAAGAAATAAACAGAAACAATATGTCTTAAGATTATGCTGTAAAATCTTTTTTAAGGTTTCATAATTTGCTCATTGGATATGGTTAAACATCAATATAATCTGCAACAATATTTGGTTTTAAATTTGTATAGTAACATGCATTAAACTATGTTTAAGTTAATATGTAAATACACTGATTTAATACAAGAAATTTTAAGTACACCTATTTAAGTACAATTGTTTGTGGTATTGTTATTTGTGTAAGTAACATTTTCAACTCCATATGTGTATATGTACATGCAACTTGAAGGCATCTCTTCATAAGTATCAACCATGTTGATGTGGCTTACAAGCTGCTGTGTGACTTTACCACTTTAAGAAGAACACTATGTATTAACTACAAATTATAAAATTCTTAGTCCTGGTAAACTCTCATTATATTATTGTACCACATTTAAATCTACAAAAGCTAATTCATATATTATGATTACACAGAATTTTTTATGGTAATAGAAATTTAAAGTAATATTATTACAACAATAATACAATATCATTATATGTGATTCAACACATATTTAAATTATTCTTTATATGATGAAATATTGTTACAATATATTATATGTGTGACTTAACATTTTATAAAATATTTTTTATATGATGATGAAATTTTAGGGTTGTAATATTTCACAAAAGCTAATTTAAAATTACATTTAAATATATATGTCTTTTCTAGTTCTTAAATGCATGAACTACTGCTGTTTCTGTATATTATTGCCAGGTACCAGTGACTCAGGGTCACCTCTGGGCTGTCTCTTCAGTGGATTTGTTATAATAAAAATGTGAATATTATTTAATATGTACAATTTTGAAGTTGTTTTGTATTGATCAACTTTATTGTTGGCTCTGAGAATTGGGAGATCATAATTTTCAAAACTAGGCATTTCTTTACAGTGTCAAAAACAGGATTATTGACTTATAAACTATTGGACATGTTTAAATGTTATAACTTGCTTTTAGTGTTTAAAAGTCTATGGTTAGTAAATCTTAAACCATGTCACATGAATCCATTCTGAGATAAAAAGGACACATGACAAGAGCTGGCCACTGCAACAGGTTACCAAAGATACTTTTTAGTTGGAATATATTAATTTTAGATACAGTGAATTGTTTATACTGTTAGTTCTTGGATTACCTTATTGATGAGTGATAATTTTTTTTATAAACTAAATCATATGGAAAACTGTTATGTTTTCTAATGATATACCATATAAAATTCAGACAAGGTTCTAGTCACTTTATTAAATTTATTGATTACAAAGTTCCCTCGTCATTCTATGTATTCAGTTTACAACTGTGTTTTTTAAGGCTTAAACATAAAAAGAATGGAATCTAAAGTCCTAACTACATAATAGTTACTACAATTTTTAAAATGCAAGGTAATAGTAAGTTATGCTAAGTATTGATACAATTAGTTATAAAATAAGGCTTTAACTAGACTCCTCTTCTATGTATGTAAGTTATAATTTAGAACAGATAATTATAAACAAAGATTGTTTAACTGAGATAATTTAGTGTTCAAGACTGTCAAAGAACTCCTGAACATGGTACATTATATGTTTAAACTTAGTATTACATAGACTTCTAAATCCCAGCAATGATCTTTTTTAATGTGTCCAATAAGATAGGGGCACCACAACAGAGATCTACACCTGAATTTTATATACAAAAACTGCACAGATATATTGCTGTACCCTCTGCTGGGGCCCCACCTGAGCTTTGTTGGGCCCAGCCTTAGCTGTGGGCAAAATGCAGACTCTAGTGTCTTCATGTTTTAAAAGACAGAGAGAGGTCATTTCTCGCAAGTCCTCTATCAAAACAAACAAAAAATAAATACAACTAAAAAGAAAACAAAACAACAGCAACAACAACAACAAAAACCCAAACCAACCAACCAAGAAATGAACGAACCAACCAACCAACGAACCAACCAACCAACCAACCAAGCAACCAAAACCACTTATCATCTGGACATAATGGCCAGAATCCCTTTACATATGGAATCACAGAAACCCAAGGAAATTGGAACAGCTAAGTAGGTAGGTAGTGTACTCTGGACTAGTACCTTCTTTCATTTAAATAATATATTGAATTTAGATGTTTACTATTCTCAAATCTCTGATCACATTGACCACTAATCTAACTGTGGCTTGACACCTAGAGAACAAAGAACAACCAACTCTTACCCCAAGATAAAGCACAACTGTGCTTGTTCACAGTTAATCAATTCATTAGTTATTTACCACTAATAAATCTATTTTATTTATTTATTTATTTATTTATTTATTTATTTATTTATTTATTGTTTTTTGAGACAGAGTTTCTCTGTATAGCCCTGGATCTCCTAAAACTCACTCTGCAGACCAGGCTGGCCTCAAACTCAGAAATTGACTTGCCTCTGCCTCCCAAGTTCTGGGATTAAAGGTTTACACAACCACTGTTTCCTTTTAAAAGGAAACAGTGATTTCTTTGACTAAAGGATATATGTTAATAGATAAATAAATTCTAGATGTAACTTTTATCTATTCCTTTCTCCACAAAAAAAACTCTATACAGCTACTACTCCCAGTAATCAACCACCTATGTCTAATTCATGACAAATAATCAGAAAGAAAAAGAGATATAAGTTTATGTAAAGTCTGAGGAAACAGAAGCTTATGTTATGAGGACCTATGAAAAATATTTTAGTGTCTAAAAATGTTTTTTAAGGTGGGTAAATGCAAATTAAAGTGAAAATAGTGATAAAAAATATTTAAGCTGTATAAAAACAATGAAAATTGTTCAGATTTCTTTTCCTTCCTATGTTGTATTAGGACCTCAAGACCTCAGAATTCTCACAGTGATTGATGGGGTAATGATAAATTATTAGGCTATCTCTGAAAAAAAAATTCCATTACATGATCTACTATTATATTTTCAAGTTCAAGATTCCAAGTTTTTATTGGTTGTGTTTTAAGTAAACAATGAAAAGTGTTTCTCATTGTGATAAATCGCTATATACTCTGTATTTCAGATAACTGTAGAAGTCCCTTTTGCATGGTTTACAGTGATACTAAAAACCAAGATTCCTTTAAACTTCATCAAATCTACTTAGATCAACCAGTCATGGGTATCAAACAGACTCCAGACAACTGTCCTCATTAAACAAGAGCCTAAAGTTTCCATTGACTCCCTATTCCAGAGGTTGAGATTGTTCCCCCTTTCCATTACTTTGCGATTGAAGTTTCTATTTCTACCCATTTTTCTGTTTTGAGGACTAATATATATATGTATGTGTATGTATATATATATACATGTATACACATTTATATGTATACAAATATACACATATATACATATATACATAATACTGAATAATCACATTAACAGTGATCAAAAATCATAATGCTGTTATCATGGACACTGAAAATTATTCTGTTCTGCCTATTTATTTGGATCTATATCTCCAAGATCGGTACCTTATAAAAGAAGTGAATTTGGTCTTCAAATTCTGATAAAACTTGAGAAAAACTAGTCTCAACGTTTTAAACAAATAATGCCAAAAATGATCTCAGATTTTTATCTTTGCTTCAAATATATACCATTTGCAGTATAAGTAATGACAGATTGAGTGTTAGTGGATCATGCAACATGATGTATTACCATTTATATTTATACTAATACATTGTTTATTAGAATGTTATTGTCAAGTATACCTTAAAGACATCTAACAGATATTTTGCTAGGTAGTAGCTAATTAATAAACTTATGGTCTCAGAAAGTCTTATGTGGAAAATAGATAAAACTGGATATTTGTACCTTTATTATCACGTTAAGACAAGTATATGTCATATTCATTTCTTATCTTGATAATTTATGACTTATCATTTTTGTCACTCACAGATTTTCATTCCTTATTTTAATCATTTTATGGAACATTTTTGACACCCCATTTTGTGAAGTTTCTATGTAAATTATTTGACTTAGGAATATATTCAAATTACATGATATTATAAGTACACAATGTGGTTTTGAGTTGGTGAAATGTTGTAATGCCCCATATCTGCACATCAATTGAGAAAATAACACTTCAAACAACTAATGGAACATGATGGATGTCTCTTTGTATAAACCACAGAACAGAATCATAAATATAAATACACAACTTAAATTAACCACGAGAACCAGAATGTAAAAAATATTTCTAGAAGTGGGGTTGCAAAGAACACTGATTTTAGGATGAAGATGAAAAATACAATAAACGTTTTTGTTCAGAGAAGAAGAGAAGAGTGAACATAATGGAGAGTAAAATATGGAAAATGAAGAACAAATATTTTATTTTTTTAAACAAACATATGTACAACTGGATGTATAAATATGTATAAATAATATTATAAAATATTATAGTGCTTGGGATGGTTATGGTTTCTAAGAGCAATAAAATAAGCTAATAAACTCCTTTGCCAAACATTTAAAATGTCCTTTAAAATCACCAAAAATATGACTTTGAGAGTTTTCCAAAACACTTTACCAACAAATTCTGTGATTGACTCAAAAATCCTGAGGACAGAATACAATATCTGGGTACACTATCAACTTTGGAGATTGGGTTTGGAGAATTTAAAAACAATCTAGAAATCTTTTATAATATCAAAAAGTGCTATGCCAGCTTCAAATGGAGAAACAAACCAACATCCACACTACGTGGTATAGCCTGTGAACCTCACAGACATTCCTGTCAAGATGCATGGATCTATCACCATGGATGCGTTAGTGACAATAACATTCTGGGTGTGAGAGTTACATAACTAGACGTAAGTCTCAAAGGATAAAGAGAATCTATGTTTACTATTGAGGTTTGGTATTTTGCTATTTAATGTAATATCCAATATTGACCCCCGCCCAAGGCCTCGTTGTCCCCAGGAACAAGAAAATCTGTAAAAAGTCCTAAGTGATGCTAAGTGACCTTGCTTCTTAAGATATCCCTGACTGATGAATAACAATGTCTACAGCCTTTAACTGGGCTGAAAAGAGATATAAATTGAGTTTTTGGCTCCTGGGCTTGGGGTCTGGCCAGGATTCCACAAGTAGGAGAGAGAGAAGTTAGGCATAGGCCAAAATGACATAGGGTATGAATCATAAAAATGTGCTCATGAGGGCTGGCCAGTTAGAATGAAGAGCACCCAGAGAGAATATGGGAAATTAAATTTCAAGGTTTTTGATGAGGAAGTAAATTTTAACTGCTTACAGGGTAGAATCTGCCCTGAACTAGAAATAAAGGCATATAATAAATATAAAGGTTGTGTGTCTTTTATAAGGGAACTGAATGTTTTAAGGCAAGGCAGAAAGCCCTGATTGAAATTAAATAATAACAAACAAATTGTTGAAGCACTGTGTAGCAAATTTGATTTTTATCCAAATTGATTTCAGTATCCCAGATTGAAAAGATAAAAACAAAAAGCAAGCAAACCAAAATAAGCAAGCAAACAAACAAAGAAACAAAACCTGTCCTATTTAAGACTAGGGAGGCAGGGCATAATTGGTTACTTAACAATGTTGGGTTTTTTTCCCAAGCAATTCAGAGATCCAGCAAGGATTGAAATACATGTTAGTTTGATGTACATGATTCCAGGATGTGATTTCAAGGTTCACACTTGAGCTAAAATACATTTGTGCTCCCAACCCACAACCTATCACTCAATAAGTGGCAGAGCCATGGGCTATAAAAAGGACATACTCAGTAGTCAGTCTGGGCTCTTCCCAAGTGCTGTTCCATACTGCCATTCAAATGCAACCTAATCCAGTGAATGCTAAAATTTGCTGCTATGCAGTGAAGCAGGCAATTTGCCATCATTCAGGGAGTAGAGAACTATGCTACATGCATCTCACAATAAAAGAGAGAGAGAGAGAGTGAGAGAGAGAGAGAGAGAGAGAGAGAGAGAGAGAGAGAGAGAGAATAACATGAATCAATGTGTCAAGGTTAACTCAGGCAGCTGGTTTCCTTGAACACAGGTTCTCATTAGAGAAATAGTGATTACTTGGTCAAGCATATATCACATACCCAGGCCAAAAATTCTCATCAGACACATGATGTCTTGGAAATTTGCTTATAAAATAAATGGAAGGTGAACTGAATGAAGTAGAATAGAAAGAAGTACACTACCTTAAGAAAAAAAGAGGTACACAGATACTAAGTGTATTGATGTCTTTGATCTCTAAACTTGGCAGTGCAGTGAAAGACAAAGACAGATTGATTTCTTGAAAGTTAATTCCAAATCAGCCTGGGCTACACAGAGAAACCCTGTCTTAATAAATTATAATAATTGTTTTAACAGTTTTCTGTTTTAAATTATCAAAAATATTAATCTCCAATTAAGGGAGAAAGAAATGAGAACTAACATAACTTTTTTCAAGGGCATATAGATAATAAATAAGTAAAACAAACAAACAAACAAACAAATAAATAAATAAATAAATCTAGGCATTTTATTTCAATACTTGGTAGGCAAATACCAGGACAGATTGTTTCTTTGTGAGTTTGAGTACTGCCTAATTTATAGAAGAAGTCCAAGTCAACCTAGGTTACATAAAGAACACCCCTCTCTCATTTAATAATAATGATAATGATAATAATAATAGGTTGAATTTTTTTCATTGTTTAAATTTATCAAGATAATATTCAGATAGTCACAAGTCATTGTATATAGTGATTTAGTTAATTACAATAAAATCATTTTAAAGTTATTCAGAGAATAAATATCTAAGAATAAAAAATGCTTTGCAATTCACATGCACTATAACTAGATAGATGATATTCAAATCTTCATATATCCACAGATTTTGACATTTGAAATTATTTTTATTATTTAAAGATCTTTTAACTATGAGAGAGTAACCACATCCCACTTTACAGGATATGAGAGTCAATAATCATATATGTAGTTGCTTCAACTGTGGCAAATTAGCCCCTAGAGAAAGTAATGCTCTGAATTTGTCTGCAGATAAAATGTTATCCAAAAAGCCAAGTGGGCATATAATAGCCAAATTCTGAGACAACTTATGCAAATTATGTGTCACATAATGTCTATCAGACTTCCTGGGCTAGAAGACTAAAAATAGATGCTCCAAAGTTTTAAAAAAATATTGGGGGCTGCTGAAGAGGTGAGATGTCTCTGTCATTTCTATACATTTTGGAATCTGCATCTCTATGCATTCTGCATTCACGGATAATATTTATTGCTTCTTAGGTCTCCTGTGTGTATGAAGACTAGATTTTTATCATCCCACAATTGAATTCAAGTTGTTTAATATTTAGGAAGTTATTTTAGGTCTAAGAAAATATTCTTTAGTTAAGATGAAAATTTATTCAGATACAAAACTCTGCTCTCACCAAGATAAAATAGATATTAAAATAGTTTCTCCTAAATTGCTCAATACAAACAGACTGAGCTGTTTAAATACAATACATTCATAAAAACTTTCATAATTGTTCCAAAACAGTGTCTACTGTGTGTTGTTTATTATTATAAGACAAAGAGCTTTTATATTTAGACAAAAAGGGGGATCAAAACGTGATCACTATAGATTTAGATTCTGGAATTATGATGGGTGGCAGGAGACTAAAAAGAAGTGAGGACAAGACAATATGAGCCAGAAATCACAAAAACATAACAATGAGGACTGGCCAATTAGAGATAAGAGTTGTGAAGATGAAGCATGGAAAGTTTTATCTCAGGGCTATTGATGACAATGTAAATTCTAATGGCTTAAGAATATATATATATATATATATATATATATATATATATATATATAGAGAGAGAGAGAGAGAGAGAGAGAGAGAGAGAGTGTCATGATTTGAAAGACCTTGGATGAATTGGATGTGAAAAAATTTGTGTGAAATGATCTAACTACTGTACTTATGTTATATTAGGAAATAAAGTAAATGGATAAAAAATATATGCTCTTTTTATCTATGTGTGTTCTTGTACTGTGAGGGAAATTCTACATCAAACAAAGGCAGTCATCACAAAGAGCATACAGTTATCAAAATATGCTTTTAACTTTTCAGTTAAAGAAAGTAGTAGACAAAAATAAGATGCTGAATTTTTTTATTGCAATCTTTTCTTTACATCATGAAAATAAAGAAAATAACAATGCCTCTACACTTTTAATGCTTTACTACCTCTTCTCTACTGTCAGACGATAGGGAACAGTCTATATTGGAGATATGGGCTTCAGAGATAATTTTGAGACAAATATTGATAGTAATGAAGTACAAAGTAAAGTCCACTTCTTTATGTACCTTCCATTTATGCTTGCTTATACAGAACATCACTGTGCGTGCGTGCACTCACACATCACACACACACATACACACACACACACACACACACACACACACACATACACACATATATATATATATATATATATATATATATATAGAGAGAGAGAGAGAGAGAGAGAGAGATGTATATATACATATATGAAGGGAAATACATTCGTTTCTCTATAAGATTGTCATAGTATTTTATAATACACAGGAAATTTGCAGCTGCTTCAGTATAAATTCAATAGCAATTGCTGGATTACAGGCATATACTCTATACTCAGTATAGATGTTTAAGATTGATCTTTATTTTTGACTCAGGCTGTCAAAACAAGGAATGCCATATAACAGAATGTGTTGTCCACATGAAGGATAAAGTGAGTAATAGGATGGAAAATGATAGGGAACAAGTCATCTGATAAGGATAAAATGGAAAAAATAGTAGTTAGAGGTGAAATTAGAAAAATATAGAATGAAGAAAAATCATAAGTTTATAGTAATGATGTCTAATATCCCGAGTGATAAAATATTAACTATCTTCTAAAAGATACCTAAAATAAACTCAAGCCATTGTAGAGATAAAAATATGGAGTTCACAGAATATTTTCATCCTGAGCTGAAAATCTTTCTTTAAAGTGACAAATTCTATCTAAGAAAGAATATCATAATGAAACAAAAAAATAAAACAAAAAAGAAAATAACACACCAAATTACATTGTAGATTACATTCCTTGCATATTTCTATAAAACAGTTGCTGTTTTAAGATGTACTTTCACTAAGTAGAATTAGAAGCAATGTCAACTACTCTACCTAACAACAAACATACAAGGCATGTCCCCAAGATTCTTACACTATATAATAGAGCATTGTTAATTAGCTACTTACTATAGTATGTCGGCTAGGACCTAAAAGTTGCAATGCACAGTGTATGAAGAAAGAATGATGGCCATTTTAAAGCTCCACTGATAAAACCTTTGTTTATCCTCAACACTCCATCTCCTCCAGGGAGGAAGCCACAATCTTTTGCAATTAATTAAACAACAAGATAAAATAGAGTATGGATGGTAATATGAGTGTCTCCTGCCATTATTGTTATTTAATGAAAACATGTGAACAATCCAAAATCAAAGCATACATACCTACTGAGAGGTATTGGAGATGATTTCCCCAAGATAACATCTCTTTGGCAAAAAAGGGTTAGAATAAATAACAATGTCATCCATTCCTCCAAGTCTTCCCTTCAATCTAGTCCCTCTTTCTCAAGTCACTGTGGTATGGATGCTGTTATTTAAATGTCTGATAACTGTCCAGATTTAGCATGTTACTGACCCCTGATGCAGTTTGGTTATTACATATCATTCTCTGGAATAATGAAATACTCAAATATTAGCCGGGCAGTGGTGGCGCATGCCTTTAATCCCAGCACTTGGGAGGCAGATGCAGGCGAATTTCTGAGTTCAAGGCCAGCTTGGTCTACAGAGTGAGTTCCAGGACAGGCAAGGCTATACAGAGAAACCCTGTCTCGAAAAACAAACAAACAAAAAAAAACCATAAAAACAAAACAACAACAAAAAAAGAAATACTCAAGTATTTGTTCTTTCATGCTATGTGAATGAAATAAGTACAGTAAAGAAACCAAAGTCTAACCCTTGTTAAATGTTAAATTCAAGAGAAGTAGCTGAGGTGTCTATTTAACAATAAAAGTGGATCTGCCTCCATTTTTTCAAGTATCCCTCAGTACCTTTCTATTACAGGATAAAGGTTGCAAACCATGTTCGCTACACTGATCTCTCCAGACCATGGTCTGGGCTGAACTTCCCTGAGAGTTTCTTCTCTACATAATGAAGACTTTGCTTATCAGTCCATTTTCCACCTTGTTCCTCATGACTGTTCTACTTGATTGCTGTCTCTCTCATTTTCTTCCTTTCCTCATCTCCACACATGAATCAGAGCCATGACTACTCTGAAATATTCTAGGTATGTCTGCCTCTGGCTATGCCGTCCCACATATCTAAAAAAAAAAAAACTACTTCTTCTTCCATACCAAGGACCACTTGTAAGTATGCCCTGTACTGACTCTTCTCTTCTCTTCTCTTCTCTTCTCTTCTCTTCTCTTCTCTTCTTCTCTTCTCTTTTCCTCTCCTCTCCTCTCCTCCCCTCCCCTTCCCTCCCCTCCCCAGTCCTTCCCTCCCCTTCCCTTCTCTTATATTCACTTCTCTTTGTTCCTTTTCTTTTCTGTTACTTTCTACTTCTTTACTTTTTATTCATCTGTTTTGATGGGGAAAAGAATATGTTCATTTCAAACCACCAACTCTGTTTCCAGTGAATCAGGGAGAAGAGATGAAGAATACTCAACTTGAAAGGTTTTAAGAGGAACAAATACCTGATGAGGGTAATTGTGAATCAGGGTAGAGAACTCTGATATGTATAAGATGTACTTATGAGTAGAAACTGAAGAAGTCTAAAAGCTAGCATAGGCCTTGATATGCTGATAGACAGGACAGGTATATGTAATTGAGTCAAAATTTGACTGCTGAAAACAGACAACATGACTAAGGTAACTCTTATAAAGAACAACAGTTAATTGGGGCTGACTTACAGGATCAGAGGTTTAGTCCATTATCATCAAGGTTAGCTCAAGGCAGTGTCGAAGCAGGTATTACTGAGGATGATTGTGAAGGTTCTACATCTTAATCTGAAGGCTGGTCGCAGATTACTGACTTCCCAGGATCTAGGACAAAGCTCATGCCCACAGTGACACACATACTTCAATAAGAAAAACAGCTACTCCAACAGAACCCCATCTACTTCAACAGGGGCACATCTCATCCAACATGGCCACATCTTCTAATAGTTCTAATCCCTGTTCTAAGCATATATAAAAACAATTACATTCTACTTCCTGCTCTACATAGAATTCTTCAAAGATTTGAATCTATGGGGGTCATATATGGCCATACCATAATAAAAAATTATATTTAGTACAACTTTCAAAGTTCCCATAGTCTATACAAGTATCAATGACATTAAAAGTCCAAAGGTCGAAGTTTCATCTAGGATTCATCCATTCACTTAGAAGTAATTCCCAAATCAAGACAGTAAACCAGGTGGGCAATCTCTAAACTCTGCATCTCTTTGGCTTATGTCAGAGCACTCTCAGATCTCAAACTCCTTAATCATCTGTGTTGACTGCAACAAAATTATTTTTCTGGGCTCGATCCACTCCCTGTTAGCAGCATTCCTCAGAAGATGTAATATGGCTCTGGCATCTTTAAAATCTTGAGGTCTCCATGGTGAATTTTATGTTACAGCTTCTTGTTCCAATGTGTGACAATCACACAGGGTCTTCTGGTCTCTTCCAAAGGGCTAGCATCAATTCTCCAGCTCTGCCCTCTGTAACACTCTAAGCTAAGGTTGATCCACTTCACTGCAGCTGATATTTTTGGTGATCATCCCATGGTATAGGCATCACCAATACCCTGAAGACTTCTGCTGCAACTATGCTTCACCAATAGCCTCTCCTAAGCTCTCTTCATGGTGAAAAGCCTCAGCTCCTTTCCATGCCCCCTTTAGTCCTGTGCCAGCAACTTTGACAGAGGCTTCATCCTCACCAATGGCTTTCCATGACCTCTCACACTACCAAGCATCGGCTGCTTTTCATGCTTTCATGATGCTTTCAAAACTAGTACCAACTGGGTGACTCTTACACATTACCAAGTACAGCTGTGGTATGTGTACATCTTTGGCTTTCTTTGGAACACAACTTCGCTGTGCTCTCAGAGTGACACAGTGTGTGACCCACAGTGACACACCAACTCCAACAAGACCACACAAATTCCAACTGGGGCACCCATTCTGTCTCTGTTTCTGTCTGTTTGTCTCTCTGTCTGTATCTGCCTGTCTGCCTGTCTGTCTGTCTGTCTGACTCTCTCTGTCTCTGTCTCTCTGTCTCTCTGTCTGTCTCTGTCTGTCTCTGTCTCTCTCTCTGTCTCTGTCTCTCTCTCTCTCTCTCTCTCTCTCTCTCTCTCTGTGTGTGTGTGTGTGTGTGTGTGTGTGTGTGTGTGTGTGTGTGTGT
>JANHMN010000003.1:55845446-55890080 GCA_030674055.1 Rhabdomys pumilio
TGTGTGTGTGTGTGTGTGTGTGTGTGTGTGTGTGTGTGTGTGTGTGTAAAGTTATATATGTCCTTATTAGGCTTCATGTAATCACAATTGAGTAATGGGGAATAATCCAAATAACATAAGGGCAGAAAACCTTGACAATTACTTGGTTTCTGCCTTGTCAACTACATCAAATTGATCCTTTGAGAAACTCATCTCATTGAGCTGATCCCAAGTGCTATGCTTCTACTGAAATTAGGTCCAAGTTTCAAGTTGTACAGGTAGTCTATTACCAGCTGTTCACAAAGAACAATATAGCAACACCTGCCTAGAGGTGAGAACTCCTCAATTTGTGCTTTCTTTGTATAAATCTGTTTTAATCAAAATGTTATAAGTTGTACGTGTGTGTGTGTGTGTGTGTGTGTGTGTGTGTGTGTATTTATGAGTGACCTAAATGAATCACCAAATAATGCATCATAACTACCCATTACTTTTCAACAAAAAAAGCATCCAATACAGCAACTGGTTTACATTTAATTAAACTATAGGCCAAAAAAAATGTCATAAATAAAACAAAAATTTCCAAACTACCCAAGTTGTTGCCAGGACCATTTTGTGTTCTCTCCCAAAACAGACAACAAGGCCCCACTGTTGATGACAGTACTTTTTTTTTTTTTTTACTTTTTTTTTCCTGCAGAATTCTGCAGGAGCATGGTGACTGCCAGAGCAATGGGTGAGACACGCTGTTGAATGAACAAAGAATGACATTGACCTGGGAGCTTGCTTAATGCTTGACAACAGAGACTGAAAAGCTGTATTGAACATATGTTTCTGACCCACCTTTGCTAACCTATACCACTGATGGGACAAGCTGCCTTCCCTCAAGTTTTTAGACCTTGTAGAACAAAGAACCAAAAAAGGATGTTAAAATGACTCATATATTTCTTAAATGTGACAAGTTATTTGGACTCAAACTTGTACTGGTATAGAAATAAATCCAATATTGGAAACAACAGTTTTCATTTTGAATTCTGATTCTGAACATTTTCCGAAATTTATTTGAAATTAGCTGCAGTTCTCTATGATGTTATGTTAGCAAAATATAACATTGGGACAGGATTTGGATTTCAAACCAGTGTTAGTAAATATGTTAAAGCCCCTTTCATTGTCAAGTTAAATTTAATTTTGCTTCTTCCACAAAATTTAATGTAAGTTACATTTATTGTTCACTTTCTAATTGTGTGAGTGTGTTGAAATCTGGCATGTTAGTTACTGAGGTTTATCAACCAGCTTTTGTTTTATTGCCCTGAGTATCACAGAACCTTGGTCTTCTGAAAAAAGCTGGAGAGTACTATAAGAAGTGAATCAGGCTTTAAGCAGAAGCAAGAGTGTAATGGGCTTGATTATTGCTGGTACAAAAGCTTTAATTACATTAATATCTAGAACTCCTTCTGCAATTGCTTTGATACAGGAGTTAAGGCAGCTACTTTTGTTAATCATTTAGCAAAACATTTTACTAATATGCTGAATATACAAGAGAATTTAGATACACATTTGGAACAATTGATTTTTGCCCTTTATCCTATTCAAATTATTGGAAAAAGTTTCAGAGTTTAAGAGTAAGGAGTCATCTTGAGTGTCATGCCAAATACCATTGGATTCATGTTAATTCTAAAATTTAGAGTGGTAGTCATTATAGTTATAAAAAAGTTTAAAGACACTTGAGGTGTATTTGTCATAATTCTAAAATTATTCTGGATGTTTTAACATTACAGAGTGAGCTTACAAATTTTAAGAATGCTGCTCAGCATATATGAGGCATATACTGCTGATAAAATTACTCATAACCTGAGGTCAGTATTTTTATTTTGATCAAGCTTCAAGAGTGTCATATATATAATGATGATGCAAGCCCTTTTTGTCCTGGGAATACTTGTAATTTTGCTCATTGTGTTAAAGCTTGTCTTTAACAACATCAACATGTTGGCACCCAAAGTACATGGCTTGAACCTCATAATTATCCCCCTGACATAGTTATTAAATTAACAGGCTGGCAAGCCAAAGACAGGTAAGATTCTGCTCAGAGCCTTACCAACCAAAGGCAGAAGTGCATTGCTTTTGATAATGCATATTCCATGATTAGTAAGGAAGGCAGTCATGTCAGAATGACCTAAGACATACTCAGTCTTGTTAATGAACAAAAAAAAAGGAAAGAGGCTGAGAGCTGTTTAGCAAGAATCTGACATAAACCAAGGACAAGGAAATGGGCTGCTTGGCATGAATGTGACATTCAGAAATCAGGTGGATTTCTGAGTTCGAGGCCAGCCTGGTCTACAGAGTGAGTTCCAGGACAGCCAAGGCTACACAGAGAAATCCTGTCTCAAAAACCAAAAAAAGAAAAAAAAAAGAATGTGGTAGAAAGCCACTGAAAACATTCTATATTTACCTCCATATCCAATGCCAAGACAACTCATGGATCTGTTTCCTAATGAGGGAGGCTTTATGAATCTAAAATTTTTTGAGGGCCATTTATTTCTAACATACATAAGTTTCTGAGACCTACGAGTCCAAAAATAGTCATAATTATTCTCTCTCTCTCTCTCTCTCTCTCTCTCTCTCTCTCTCTCTCTCTCTCACTCTCATCTCTCTCTATATATATTTATCTATACATATATACACATACACATATGCATATCATCATAATCTTTATGGTTATTAAAACTTGGTGAATATAAACTGAATTCTAGTTTTTCAATGAATCATTAGAGAATCAAAATTCGGTATAAGCTTTAGTCCCATTTTCTACTCCCTTACATGTTTGAGGACTGATGTGTATGTATTTATGCATGGAGAAGTGTGATAAGTGAAGCAAAAACAATATGTTATTTTGTCTTAATCTAGGGTCTTTATCATGAGATAACAGATGAATAACCTCAATAGCTGAAAATAACTCTTTAAGGATGTTCAAGTGGGAAACCTGAGAATAGTCATGCTAGTGCTCTGTTCTTTATTTCTTACTGTCAAACTCATTCAAGTGAATGTGTATACATTATGAAATGGTCTGTATTTGTAATATCAATTAACATATTTATAATGACAGTATAGTGACAGTCTGATAAATGTGTTAAGTGTACTGATCACTAGAATGGAAACAAGTCAATCATATTCTTTTAATAACATTATTTTAAATATTTTATTGTACTTGCTTTCCACATGAACCATACACTATAACCCTGTGTTCCCTTTATATCAGGCACTTCATGATTATTAAACAATGGTAAAGATAAATTGAACACCAGCAATTAATGAACCAAAGTTTTATCAATGTAAATACAACAAGACTATTTAAAACACAGCAAGTCATTATATCATTCAAGAAAAAGGAGTGTCTCAAAAATGGCTTACGTATCCTCAAGCAAAATCGGTAAGGTCTTGTGAAATCTGATCATTTGTTTTTACATACCATTAATAAATGTTTTGGACCACTCTATCAATGTTGGAACCCTCACTGCCAATAGCCTTGGGGGCTAAATTGTTCTGCCTCATCCTGCCCCAAGCTGCTTCGGTCCATGAGTCCAGGTTCAGCAAGAAAGAGAGTGAGGATGAATGTGAAGAATGCAGAACAGACAGAGTATGATTCAATCCCGTTTTAGCTATCTTACAATTATAGATACTAAACTGGTCATACTTCTAAGTCCCATTTGAACAGGTAAATTTATTTTTCCCTTGGACAGACTCTTCATGTGCTGCAGAAAGTACCTAGAGATAAAAAGATCTGAAGATAAACAGAAGCATTGCTATATAACTTTGTCCTGAAGGTGTTGTTGACTGATGAATCAAGATACTTATAGCCCTTAGAAGGCAGATAAGTGATCTGCATAGGTTTGGTTTCTGAAATTGAGCTGGGAGGCAGGAGACTGTGAGGAAAAGATGACAAGACAATATGGACCAGGCATCAAATAAAAACATAACAATGAAGACTGGCCAATTAAAGATGATAGTTTTACAAATGGAGCATGGAAAGTTTTAGCTCAGGTTTATCCATGAGAAAGTAAATTCTAATTGCTTAGTGGATATATATTTATTTGAAAGACCTTAGATGAATTAGATGAAAAATAATTTAATAAGTTGTGTGAAATTATATAACTACTATATTCATATAGGAAATAAAGTAAATGCATAAAAATATATGTTGTGTTCATCTATGTGTCTTCTAGTACTTTTGAGGGAAACTGTACACAAAACAAAAGGCAATGATCACAGAAACGCACAGTTATCAAAACATGTTTTAAATTTTCAGTGAATGAAAGTAGCAGAAAAAAAATATGATGCTGAATTTTTTTCATTTCATACATTTTTTATATCAGGAAAGTAAAACAAAATGCTTATAGACTTTTAATATCGTATGCTCTGCTTCTTCTCAGTCAGATGGTAGGGAATAGCCTATATTGAACATGAGTGCTTCAGAGATAATTTTGAGACATATTTGATACTAAAATAGGGCAAAAATCCCACTTCTCCATATACCTTCCATCAAAACTCATATAGCACATGCCCCCCATATCTATATATATGAAAGAAAATACATTAATATCTCTATAAAATTTATCATGGCATTTTATATTACATGGGAATTTTGCAGCTGCTTCAGTATGAATTCAACATCAACTGCTGGATTACAGGCATATACTTTCTTTGTACTCAGCATAAATATTATAAGATTGATCCTAATTTTTGAGTCATGCTATCAAAACAGAAAATATCATTAAAAATTATGTTTCTTTCCTTTTTGATTCTATAAATTTCTCTAGGTGATGTGAGTGGTAGTCAATAGAAAGATCCAGAAAAAATGTCAGTAGGAACAATCAACTTTATTAAAGACTATATAAAATCCATTCTGTATATATAGATGAACATTAAATGATTAAAATGCTCCAACAAATATAATTTGTTGTTTATCATGGTCACAGGTATACACAGTCACTTTGAGTTTTGTCTGATTGTAAGAATATGTTGTGTGACATTAGGTGATCCTGTATTATCCAATGATATTCCACAAAGGAAATAGGTTCAAAGATATTTGACCATGTCTCTGAAAATATTTAATTGTGTATTAGTTACTCAAATTTGTCTAATTCTTTTAATAAACAAGAAACAATTCACAATAATGTTTGCACTAAAACAGGAGATAAAAAAAGAACATATCTTGAGCTATGGTTGCCTATTGCTGTAATTTTGAGTCTACCTGGAATCTCATAACCAATCTGTCAACATAAGGTAATCATTGTGCCCCTAACCTGTCCTGTAGGTAAATGAGAAGAGATGGGATAACTTCTATAAATATACGTAATGCAGCATCATACCATCTTACCATTCCCTCCTGTAGTGTGCCTAGGGCTAGATTACCCTCATTTTCTTTTTTAACACGACTGTGGTCCAGTTTTATTATACCTTAATTTGCAGGTATGGTTTTATATGCTATAGTTCCTTAAACCTAAAATATGCCACTTAAGCTGCAAAAAATCAGAAACTCATTACAATAAAATAGCAAAACTCTTTATTTCTTAGTTTATGCTTTGTGATGGATGTTGCTCAACTTCAGTCTCACATAATTTCAAAACCCAAGTTAAAGACATTTACAGTGCACGCATGTGGACAGAGTTAAGGCCTGATAAAGAAGCATGTAAAGTAGGATTCATACCATTAATAGACTGTTAAATATCAAATGGAAACCTGGAATACCTAAGGAGCCAAGACTTATTGCCTATCCACATTGTATGGTCTCCCTTATTTAGTGACCTATCCAACTATGAAATCAGAGTTTTTTCATGTGTCAGTATGTTGCTAAAAATCTTTCTTTAGAAATCCAGCTCAAAACAAATTTAAAATTCTAATTCATCCTAGTCAGAATGATAAAAATTGACACAAAACTAATAAAAATGCTGTAGGTATGAGGGAGAATTAGAAAAATTACCTGTTCTTGGTCAGATTGCAAGTTGTGCAGCCTCTTTGGAAATCAGTGTGGAGAATTATGAAGAGATTAAAATATATCTACTTTATACTCCAGTTATACCACTCCTTGTGGTATTCCTAAAGGACTCATTATACTATTCCATACTTATTTACTAGACCATGTTTACTGCTATTATATTCAGAGTTGTGAAGGAAAATTAAAATTTCCACAAAAATAGAACTAGTAAAAAATATAGCAAATGAGCTTATCTACGTCCTATAAAATATATGCCAAATGACTTGTTATACATTAAGTTTCTAGGTCTAATTCTTAGTATGAACCCGCACATCTATGGTTCCTTGATCTTTGACAAAGGATTTAAAATCAACCAGTGGAAAAAGGACAGCATTTTCAACAAATAGTGCTGGTTCAACTGGAGGTCAGCCTGTAGAAGAATGCAAATCAATCCATTCTTATCCCCTTGTACAAAGCTCAAGTCCAAGTGGATAAAGGACCTTCACATAAAACCAGATACACTGAAACTAATAGAAGAGAGGGTGGGGAAGACCCTCAGATACCTAGGCACAAGGAAAAAGTTCCTGAAAAGAACACCAATGGCTTATGCTCTAAGATCAAGAATTGACAAATGGGACCTCATAAAACTGCAAAGCTTCTGTAAGGCAAAGGACACTGTCAATAGGACAAATTGACAACCAACTGATTGGGAAAAGATCATTACCAATCCTACATCCGATAGATGGATAATATCCAATATATACAAAGAACTCAAGAAATTAGAATCTAGACAACCAAATAGCCCTATTAACAAATGGGGTGCAGAGCTAAACAAGGATTCTCAACTGAGGAAATTCGAATGGCCAAGAAGCATTTTAAAAAATGCTCAAAATCCTTAGTCATCAGAGAAATGCAAATCAAAACAACCCTCAGATACTATCTCACACAAGTCAGAATGGCTAAGGTCAAAAACTCAAGTGATAGTAGATGCTGGCAAGGATGTGGAGAAAGAGAAACATTCCTCCATTGTTGGTGGGATTCCAAGCTGGTACAACCACTCTGGAAATCAGTCTGGTGGTTCCTTAGAAAATTGGACATAGCATTATGTGAGGACCCAGCTATACCACTCCTGGGCATATACCCAGAAGATGCTCCAACATATAACAAAAACATATGCTCCACTATGTTCATAGCAGCCTTATTTATAGTAGCCAGGAATTGGAAAGAACCCAGATGTCCTCCAACAGATAAATGGATACAAAAAAATGTGGTACATTTACACATTGGAGTATTACTCTGCTATTAAAAATGATGAATTCGAGAAATTTTTTAGATAAATGGATGGAACTAGAAAATATCATCCTGAGTGAGGCAAACCAATCACAAAGGAACACACATGGTATTTACTCACTGATATGCAGATATTAGACCAAAAGCTTGAAATAGCCAAGATTCAACTCAAAGACCACATGAAGCTCATGAAGAAAGAAGACCAAGTATAGATGTCTTGGTCTTACCTAGAAGGAATAACAAATTACTCATGGGAGCAAATATGGAGACAAAGTGTGGACAGAAACTGAAGGAAGGGCCATCATGAGACAATTCCACCTGGGTATCCATTCCATGTACAGTCACCAAAGGTAGACTCTGCTATGGATGTCAGGAAGTGTATGCTGACAAGAGTCTGATATAGTTGTCTCCTTAGAGGTATGCCAGAGTCTTACATAATCAGAGGCAGATGCTCACAATAAACCATTGATCTGATCAAGGGGTTCCAAATGGAGGAGTTAGAAGACTGAAGAAGCTGAAAGTGTTTATAGTCCCATGAGAAGAGCAACAATACCACCCAACCAGAGCTCCCCATGATCTAAATCACCAGCCTTGGAGCACATAGGGAGGTACCCATGATTCCAGCTTTATATGTAGGGGAGGATAGCCTTGTCAGGCATAGGTAGGAGAGGAGATCTTTGGTCTCATGAAGGCTGAACACCGAGTAGGAGAAAATTTGAGGTTGGGGGCGGGAGTGGTGGGGTAGGTGGGGGCACATCCTCATAGAGGCAGGAGGAGGGGGGATGAGATAGGGGATTCCTGGGTGGTGGGAGGAATGTGGTAAGGGGATAAAATCTGAAATGTAAATATAATAATAATTAAAAAATTAATGAAAAAAAGAAAATATATACCCTAGTTTATACTACAGAAAAATGAAAGAATTGTCTATATTAAGTTTATAGAGAGCAAGAGGTTGGAAACGACAGCAAACAAGTAATCTGATAAGAATAAAAGAGAATACAAACCAATAATTAAAGGTTAAAATAGATCAATGTAAAATAAGAAAAAATTATAAAGTTTTAACAATGATATCTGAAATCCTCAGTGTGACCATAATATTAACTAACTTCTTAAAGATAACTAAAATAAATTCCAACCTTTTATAGATTAAAAAAAATATGGAGTTCACAGGATATTTTTCCTCTTGACCTGAAAATCTTTCTTTACAGGGACAAAACTATCTAACAAAGCAAACCACAATGAAACAAAACAAATCAAAAAATACAAACAAATAGAAAATTACAACAAAGCAAAAGTAAATTGTAGATTATATTCTTGCACACTTCTTCAAAACCACAGCTGTACCTCATGTTCTGAAATCCTTGTGGAATATTGAAGAAAAATTTTGATAGGGAATTAAGCTATGTGCTGTAAGATTGTGTCTCCTAAAATGACAGAAATTATATCCAGATTCTCACTATGAATTCCTAACATGAGCTAAAGAGGAACAATGCAAATGAAATTTCTATACAGTACATAGAATCATCAAGGGGTCTCAAACCCAGTACAATATTGTAAACATTAAAAAATAAATAACAAAGAAGATATAATTGCCCATAATTAACACCACACTAATTGATTATTCAACATAATGCCATCAGCCCTAAATTACATATGGGTGTATTAGAATAAAGTTACACAGACTAAGTCAATAATAAATAAAAGAAAAGCAAAAACACAACTTCTAAGTATAGAGGAGAAGAAAGTTTAGTGTACACAAAAGAGAAAATATAAGAAAAAACAGCTGGAGATGTGTATCTTAGTAAGTAGAATTAGACATGGGTTGGAGTTTAAAGGGAATAATAAAGATAGGACACTCACTAAGTAGGCAAGCTGAGATAGATTGTAAGATATGTTAAACAGAAAAGCAGCTAAAAAGTAGACTTTGCAATCAAATTTCATACCTGGCAAAAGCTGACAGAAACAATTAAAACATACGTACCTTAAATATGTATATATTTATATGCTTATTAATAATTATATAATAATTTATATGTTAATTAATAATATATTATTAATTATTAATAATATTATTAAATATGTATATATTTAATATATTTATATTAAATATGTATATAAATATATACATATTTAAGGTATGTATATTATATTAAGGTATGTATATTATATTAAGGTATGTATATTATATATACATATTATATATGTATATATACATATATATTATATATACACATACACATACACATACACATACACATACACATACACATACACATACACATACACATACACATACACATACACATACACATACACATACACATACACATACACATACACATACACATATATATATACCAGCAACTTGGGTCAGAGAAGCTGAGGTCCCAAGTTGGGAGTTCACTATACACCCTATACATAACTTTAAAAGTCCCACAGTCTTTATAAATTCTTACATATTAAAAGTTCAATCCCTTTAAAATATTCAAATTCTTTAGAAATTCAAAGTTTTTTTTCCAATTCAAAGTCTCTTAACTGTGTACTCCACTAAAATACATTTATTTAGAGAAAAAAATATCACGACAAAGTCTCAATCAAAAGCAAAATCAAACTCTAGTTGTGCAATATTTTTTATCTACTCAGGATATTCTGGTCTAATCCAAGGGCTTGAGTCACTTATTCAGTTCTGCCCTTTGTAGCATAAACTTTGGTCTTCTATAGTTCAGCTGCATGTAATCAATTTCTGCTGTTGTTCTTGTTGAACATCTCATGGTACTAGCATCTCCAAAACTTTGATGTCTTTTGCTACAACTGATCTGAATGTTCTCATAGGCTCCTTTTGTGGTGCTAAGCCTCAATTTCTCTGCATGACCCTTTCAGTCTTTGGACTCCAGCTGCCTCTGAGGCTACACTTTCTCCAATGGCCTCTCCTGGCATTTCAGTGTCAAACATCAGCTGCTACCTACCAATTTATGTTTTAAAATTAGTACCACTTGTGTGACTGTTATAACTTACCAGGTCTGACTGTCAACATGAGATAAAATGGCTGCCTCTGCCAAGCAGCTTCTCTATGACCTCAGGAAACACTTCACAGAAGATTCCACTTTTGTAAGGCTGGTCTTTTCTTAATCACAGATAATTTCTTATCTATAATTAACTACCATCATCAACCTAGTAATGCAAAGGTTTCTCTTTAATAGTTCTGTTGTCTTGTTAATCACAGCTGAATTTCCTACCCCAGCTAACCAAAACCACATTATCTTCAAAATCAAAATCTCAACAGCCTTGAAAAGTGTCTTTAATCTTCCCTCTTAAATTTTCCAAGCTAGGCTTTCATTGATTCCACTGTTTTTAACATTTCTTTTCAAGCTTCTACAGTACATTCCACAGAACTCTAAAACACTCAATGGCTCTTTTAGCCCACTATATAAAATTATAAAATCCTATTACTATTATAAAATCCTTCCACAGTCCTCACAAAAACATAGTCAGGCTATCGCACACATACCCCACTCTCAGTACAAACTTGTCTTAGACAAGGTTTTCTATTCTTGCATAAAACATTATGACTAAGAAGCAAGTTGTGGAGAAAAAGTTTATCTAGTTTAAAATTACATTAATGTTTAACATTAAAGGAAGTCAGAACTGGAACTAACAGTGAGTAGGAACCTGGAGGGAGGAACTGATGCAATAGCCATGGATGGTTGATGCTTACTGGTTTGCTTACATTATTTTTGTTTAGAATCCAGAAATACTAGCCCAGGGATGGAACCATCCACAATGGGTCTTACAGCCTTGATCACTACTTGTAAAAATGCCTTAAGGATGGATCTCATGGAGGCATTTCCTCAATAGAGGCTCTTTTCTCTGTGATGACTCAAGTTTGTGTCAAGTTAAAACACAAAACCAGTCAGTATAGTATCTGAGAAAATATGGGCACAATGATAAGACTTTCTCAATTATGGTATGATAACCACTTAGAAACAATGCTCCATTGCCTTTTACAGTGCCAGGGCTTGGCCTAAATTGTGGACAGAGGACACCTGGAGAGATAAATATCTCATATTGTCTAAGATAATGTGAGTCATTTCTCCCATGTTCCTATTCCACAGGAAAAAGCTACTTCTCTTCTGAGTCTGATGGCCAGAATGACTCTGCTCAAGTTGTGATGAGACCACAAGTACTTAGAAGCTGTTTATGGACCACCTTCTGTCATTTTACTAAATATGTGACATCTAAATTTTACTCTATTCTGTGTATATTTCTGATTACATTGGGAGCTAAGCTAACTACAGGTTGACAGATAGAAAACAGACTTCTACCTCCTTAGCCCAAGGTAATCTACCACCATATCCTCTCAATTTGGTAACAAGATAAGACTAGCAGATCTCTTATCTAAAACCAGACAGATTTGTCTTACTTACAGGCTTCAGGACAAGTGAAAATCAAGTTTAGGTGTAACTTTTTTAGAGATGTAACCTTTTCCTACTTTCTTTTCTAAACTCAGTGTCCAGTGACCAAATGCTTCAAATTTCTTCCACTTACTACGACACTGTTAAATAGAGAATTCAAAGGTAACAAAAACCAATTGAGTTCTGATAAATTATATACATCCTAAAATAACTTTCAACCATGTGATGCAACTTTTATAATCATAAGATCAAAACTTGAATTTCCTTTATTTATCTTCTAACTATAGACTAAAAATCTATCTCATGCAAAATATACACTATCAGCTATCATAATCACAATGAGGTTTTTTTGGTTCCTTTTTACTATAGACTTAAAATGCTCCTCTTGCTAAATATGTAATGTCAGATATCATAGTTACAAAGACAAATTTTTTGGTTGCCTTTGAACTATAGACTTCATGTGTTTTTCATACTGAACTATATGATCAAATATCATATTCACAATATCATCATATTGAGTTTCTTTAATTGTTTTCTAAATATAAATTTTAAATGTTTCTCATTATGGTAAATTTATATATATTCTGTCTCCTAGACATAAAAATGCCCCTCTTGTTTCTTCTGCTCCACCGGAGGTTTTTGTCTTCTATAACCTCATCTTGAAGACTATTCATGCTGCTAACAACCTTATCTCTTTTGGAAACTCCTAAGCTACAAAAAAACACACTCAGATCTACCTCTTAGGGACCAAATAGACTCTATTCAGATAAATATACGTGCCAATGAATTGCCCTAGATTCTACATGTCACCTATTTCAGATGGTAGTATTTTCTCTCTTGTTCCCTGAGATTGGGATTTCCCTCACTACAACCAAGAAATTCTAAGGGTTTCAAATATACACCTAATTTTTTTCTCCCAGTCATTCTTAACCTATTTCTTTACATCATATATATGTTTCAGCATCTTATCAAGGCTAGGTGTTTACTCAAAATCTACATCCAGGACAGCTCCAGAAATGGAACCCACATTACCTCCAGCCTGCACTCACAGACACAAATTCTCCTCTGGAACTATTTTCTCTACCCACAGATGTTTACACAGATACTGGACAACAAGAAACAGCAAATTCTCCTAAGACTGCACTAATAACCTCATCCCTGTCTTCTTAGGTTTCTCAGAGATATTTCGCCTTGAAGACAGCAGAAAGTAGGAAAAGATCACTACCACCCCATTCCTGTTTCACCATTACCATTTTCTAGTTTCTAATTTTTTATACATTACACCAAAATGTAGGATTGTTAGTATTCTTTCTATGTTCTGCTTAAACAGTTACCAGTCAACAACCAGGTAGACCTGGCTTGTTATAAAAGGGGGCGTTTGGCACTTCCTTGCAATCCTTGTTCCCTGCCTTTCTCTGATTCTCTTAATTCTCTGATCCTGTTTTCCATTTCTTCAGTATCCTTGGCATCCTCTCTCTCCATGTGGCCCTGGCCAGCCTCTCCGTTTTTTCTGTCTCCCTGTCTCTGTTTTTTTTTCTGTTTCTCTGTCTTTCTCTATGTTTCTCTTTGTTTTCTTTCTGTGTTTCTCTCTTTCTCTGTTTATCTCACATCCACACTCACTTTCTCTTTGTGTAGCTTTCTCTGTTTGTATGCCATTTAAATCGCCTCCTCCTCTATACAATGCCAGATGTATGCCTGTGTATGTCAATGACCATTGAGACACCTCTCAAATCTAACCAAACGTGGTCTTATCAAACAAGTCTTGGCCTTTTATAAAATACAACAGTTCTGGCTCTACAGAACTATAAAATTCTTGGGAAATGCAGGCAACATTGGAGCAATTTGAAAGACTGGGATACCTTTCTTGCTGATTTGAAGCAGTCTGGAATGGAGAGGTTCTGGCTAGGAAGCTACGGTATGAACCCTGTCGAAATTTCATTAGTAGCATTTGGTATATCATTGTGAAATTTTGCTAATCCTTTCTTAAAAGTACATGAAAAAACATGGCACGTTCATTGTTATAAGCAACATAGAAATCTGTAGGGTAAGGAGCTGTAAAACCCAGGGGACCAAGAGAGACAAAACTGATTGTTTGGCAATAGAATTGGTCCCTAGATCAAAAAGTGTTCCTTCTAACTTGTGTAAGTCTTGAATTCAATCTTCTGCCTGGTCAGACAAGTTTACATAGTAGCAGTATTCTTTTTTAAGAATGAAGCAAATGACTTCCTAGCTTCACACAGTGATGGATGGATTATTTCCCTTTGCAGTTTGCTTGGAATTATTCTTGCTGCCTCAATCATTGCCAAGAGTTTGGCTTCAGATGTGTTGGCACACAATATATATCGATCTCAGAAAATAATCACTCAGATATCAGATACCATATAGGCATTGACTTTGACTCTTCAACTGCTCCAAAATCAGCTCTTTATTCTGGACTCAGTTAAACTACAAATTTGTAGGTCTTAGACCTGCTAATTGCTGAAATGAAAAGCACATGGTACACTTAAATTTGTAGCAAAAAAAGTAAATTTACTGTGGCTCATAAGTTTCCTAAAATTGATATATTAGTATGTGCTGATGAAGGGCAGGACTGAGTAATTTTTCAAGAGTCAGTCACTTGCTATGTCTAGAAATTAAAGTGACACGTGAGTTGATGTGGGAACAAGACTGGAACAAATATCTCACAGTTTGAAATAAGACCAAAATTAGAAAACATACCTTACAGATTAAGAGTTGTTTACAGTTAAAATAATTTGCTTCATGATAAATTATAGCTAAGAGATAGTTCTTTTGTATTTTATCAAGTCCCTGCTAATTAAAGCCTCTATTTATAATCAAGAGTAAGTTGATAGTTTTATATAAACACCTTGTAACCACCCTTCACTTGATGCAAATCCCTGCTTTCGTTTCTTCCCTTCTATTTCTATTATTTTAACAATGAATTATCAATACTCTCACCTTATCTCCATTCTCTCCCTTATCTTCACTATAAAAAGAACTTCATAAAGCAATGACGACATTTCCACTCCCTGAATTGGGGATACAACCTGTTGGCCATCCTGAAATGCACTCAAATACTTTAAATTGGACCACCAAAGAATCAGTCATTTGTTTCCTACAAATTTTAGGATTAACCATGATGAAGCAAAGAAAATGGTTTTGAGGTTATAGAACTTAGAGTCTAGGGTTACATGTGTGAGGGGAAAAGCCACCACCAGCAACTATTCAAAGGTAGGCAAAAAATCATGAAGTTACATCAAGTGGCCCAATGTTACTACCAAAGACTCAGAGAAAATATTTTTTACTATGGAAAAGACTCAGAGATTCATATAAAATAGGCTTTTCAAAGTCTGTATTAAAAGAGGCCAGAGTGAGTTTTAGGCCAGTCAGGCCTACACAAAGAAACACTTTTTCAAAAAGCAGAAAAATGGGGGGAAGTTTTTACAGGCTGGACTGTATACAGCTATCAGACTGTTGAATGGTATCTACTATATTATCTAGAAGAGTATCACCTGCTTCCTCAAAACATCTAAACAATATTACTATTGCTCACTCTCAAACACCATACCTCAACATATTGGCAAAGATTTGCCCCATAGTCCCTGGGGTCCATATTTTCCCCAAGCATTCTAAATGATGAAGGTAACCAAATCTGGCAAATCCACATGAGAGAATTCTTGATGTTTTATGCCATTTTCTGGAACAGAATAATGGTACTTACTGCTGCAATGTGGGTACCTGTTCCAAGGGACTGATAGTATAGTCTGGGTTTGTTTGATCTTAAAAAGTCAAAATACTTGGGGTTGCCATTATATTGAAGCTTTGATTTTTTTCTACAGTTACAAAAAAAAAAAGCACTTTTATTGTGGGTCAGAGTTAGAGACATGTCAGAGAATAATACAGAGACTAGAAAGAAAGACTAGCCAAGGAGTCTACTATTTGGGTAGCACACATCTGGTATTTCTAGTCTTGTCATGGTCCTGTTGTCTGGGAGATTAGGAGAACAAGTATAGTCCCACCTGTAGGGTGAGAAAGGGAGCCAAACTTAGGAATGAGGTATAGGTAAGGGAGCTTAGCCATAAGTTCCATAGACAAGGAGCTGTGCTTATCAGATAATGGGTCAGGAGCCCATCTGAGAAGTTGTCCCTCATTCTTTATTTAAAAAGGTTAGAATGATGCGTCCCAAGAAATTCCTCTTCTCAGTGTGGCATTTGGCAATAACAGATTCATGTGAAATGAAGTTACTCTCTTGATAAAAGAGTCTTAGTCATTGCATTCGTTAGATCTTTCTACCTTTCCTGAGTATTTTGTTACATAGGGAATATGAATACCACAGAACTTAGAAGACACAGTGACTTTAGAAAAGAATGCAGGGCCATTATCAGAGTGTATGGACTTAGGAAATTTAAATCTGTTCAATACATTCATGCGATAAGATCACATAACTTATGCAGACTAATTTGTAATAGAGAATGTTACTACTAATCCTTAAAAAGTATATACCATAGTAAGAAGATATTACTCTACTAGTGCTTTGGGTAAAAAGAGACATCTCTCAGTGCTACCCGGGAAAACTACTCTAGTGATTTAAATGAATTAGGGGTCACAAGCCCTGTGTGGGAAGGTTGGAGTGCAGGTGGATAATTCCTGAGTGAAACCCTTAGGAGGACAAAAAGATTAAGTGGAAGAGGATGGGTTAAAAAAATCAAGAGCGGTTGTGCCTCAATATGACAAGATATGTGACTAGTTCTCAAGAAGGACTTGCATTTCAGTTAGGGAGATATTACCTGTCCTGTACAAGAAACCAGACTTGAATACTCATGACAGCTCTCAGAGCTTGGAGGGGCAGTTTGGGAACTCAAAGTAGATAGAAATTAGCCTCAAAGGACCCAGAAGTGGAACAGAGGAAGGGGGTAAAAATATTGAAATATTGGTAGAAGACAGTGAGCTCTTAACTATAAATCTAGTATAGTTAATATATAACAGAAGGGAAAGAGAAATTTGTGGATTTCTGTAGATAAGAGTTTTATGTTCCTCCAGGAAGAAATGGGTAAGGAGTAAAAGAGTAGCAAGGTTAACTAGAGGCTTAAATGTCACCTGTTTAAAAAGGTAAGAATTGTCAAGTATCTTTAGTAGTTTAGGGCCATTGTTTACAGATGTGCCTGTGGAATGTGTTAACTAATCTCCTGACAAATGAAAACACAATGTTGTAGGAAATGAATTTAGAAATATTGGCTTGCCTCTTTAGTATCCTTCTAAGCAAAAATCATTTCCCAAAGTTATAACATTAGTAGGGTTCTGGAGATGTCAGCAGTGTCTTTCTGCCACCTACTTAGGAAAACACAAGAGTTGAGTAAACTTTAGTATTACAGGCCTATTGACAATAGATGTGAGGTATAGAACTTCTATCTATAAACCAAGTATAATCAGGATGTCAGAGTAAGAGAAAAATATGAATTCCATTTGATGAGATTTAGAAGTGCTGCTAGCAGGAATGGTGAGGGTAGTTGTTAGCATCAGTTGCATCCATGGAGTGCCAGATGCAGTGTTCAGCCCTCTCCCCTACTGAGCAAAGATATCATCTCTAGGCAACAGCTCTGCTCCTGTGTCTGTTGCCATAGTTACCCTTCACAAATCGATCTAGGCATATGTCACCATAGTAACACCCCAGATAAAAGATGCAAACCGTGATTCATAGACCCATAATTCATTCTCTCCTTCCCATTTTTCCTGACTCACTCCCCCTCAGAGTCTCCTCTGTTAATAAAGCTGCCCAAGAGAAACCTGTGCAGGCCTGTCATGATTTGTCCAGGAAGGCACCATTTATTCTAACAGTAGTCGCCTTGAGGAGTAACAGAGTTGAGTAGAGAACAGAAACAAACTGAGATATTGGGGTATTATAGGAAGATAATGTGAAGAACATGAAGCTTAGAAAGGGGACAGAATGGAAAAACTGCTGTGTGATAGGAGCTCCTTGAATCAGTACAGTGAGAACAAAGAGAACAATCAAACAAAAATAAGCTTAGAAGCTTCCTGGGTCAGTAGGGAGGCTGCAGCTGCTACTTGCAAGCAAACTTATGCCTTGTAACTGTTGTATCTACCAATGTTGAAAGGTAGTTAACAGGGGTAAGGGTAGGTCCTCTCAATTGACACTACAACTCTAGAGCCATTCCCTATTTTTCAGTAGTGTATAGAGTAATAAATTGGTCAAAGTCAGGAAGATAAAGAGTAGGGGCATCTCAAAATGAAAGAATTCAAGTATAACAGATTAAGAAAGGAGTGTACAGAGGCTCAAATAGGGGGTTTGTGTCAAAAAAGGATTATTGACTTATAACCTATTGGACATGGTTAAAACGCATAAAATTGTTGTTAGTTGTGATAAGTCTGTGCTTAGTTAATCTTAAATCATGTAGCATGATTCCCTTCTGACATATGAAAAACACATGACATGAGCTAGCCAAGGACACAGGTTGCTAAAGGCATTTTTAAGTTGGTAGATGTTAATTTAGAGACATTGAACTATTTACAGTTAGTATCTGGTTTACAATACTTATGAGCTATAAATTTCATAAGCTAAATCATATGTGAATGTATAGTAATATATCATATAAGAATCAGAAAAGTTTCAAGATGCTTTATGGACTATGTCTATTGATTTACCAAGTTCCATTGCGATACTAGATCTTCAGTTCAGAACCATGTTTTTTTAAGGCATAAAGAGAATGGAACCTAAATTCCTAATCATATAAAAGCTACAATATTTTTTTAAAAAGCCAGTAGATAGTAAATCACGTTAAGAATTGTTTCAGATAGTTATGAGATTAAGATTTAACTGAACTCCTGTTTTATGTATGTGAGGTATAATTAAGATAATTAAATAATTGAAAAACAGACAAAGAATTTGTAACTCAAATATATTACTGAACAAGCATGTTTAGTAACTATAAACATGGCATTAATATGCTTAAACTTATTATGACAGAGACTCAGAAATTCAAGCAGTGAGACTGCTTGAATTTGGTGTCCAATGTGATATGGGCACCACAGCAAAAATCTACATCTGCTTTCTAATATGCCAACCACTGCACTGTCCCATTGCTAATCCTGCTTCTGGGGCTCAGCCAGAACTGGACAAAAAAGGGTCAATTGTCTTCACTTTGTCAAAGACAAAGTGAGATAATCCCTCCCATGTCTACTCTGTAAGACAAACAATCAAAACAACAAACAAACAACATAAAAGCCACCTCTCATTTGGCCTGACAGCCAGAATCCCTTTTCCTATAGCATCACAGAGACCATAGGAATCTAGTAAAACTTCCTAGAATGTGAACAATGTATTAGTATCTTTCATTTTAACTATATAGATCAGGCTTCCTCTCATAGCCCACAACCATGCAGGCCTGAACTTTTCTAGCTGCAGATGGTACCACAGATCCTGGACTCAGTTAAACAGCCTGATCTCACAGGACTTGACTAGCACCTCACTTTTCTTAGGTTCCCCAAAGATGATGTCTTCCCCAATCAGCAGAAAGCAGCCAAAAAAAAAAAAAACCACAACAATGCCCTGATGTTTATAACACCATCACCCCTTCCTAGTTCTTCATTTTTAATTAAGCAAAAAGTAAGGAATGATAACTTACAGTTGATTCCATTAAGCTGCCATCACGGATCCAGAAATTGATTGCTTATGTCATCACCTGCTGTCTCTATCTGTTGGGACAGGGATGAATGCCAAATAAATGAACCACAACTTCAACTCTGTCTCTCTGTCTCTCTCTGTCTCTCTCTGTCTCTGTCTCTCTGTCTCTCTCTCTCTCTCTCTCTCTCTCTCTCTCTCTCACCTTCTCTCCGTCTCTGTCTTTCTGCCTCTCTCTTTCTCACTCATCTCTGTGTCTGTTGTCTGTTTGTTTGTCTGTCTGTCTGTCTGCCCGCCTGCCTGGTTATCTATCTATCTATGTATCTATCTATCTATCTATCTATCTATCTATCTATCTATCTATCTATCTTCTATCTATTTCACTATCTCTATTTTTCTGGCATTATATCTTTCTCACTTTGACTGCATCTCAATTATGTGTCCTCAAGGTTTGGCATCCATCTGAATATCTATATGAAATGCTCATAACCATTCACCTCAAAAGCTCCTTTTATACCAATCCAGTTTCTTAGTTTAATTTCTCAGGAGCACACCTTGGAATTTGCCTGCCAAGTACATCCTCAACTTATTTTATTTTGTAACACAATGTAACTTGTGAATTTCTTATGGATGATCCAGACTTACTGACTACCTAAGTGTATAACCCTGGCTCCTCCAGAGTAATCTTGATTATGTTTTGCACAAAAGTTCCAAGTCAGCCTATGCCCTTGTGAATGGATCCAAAATTCTGTTATATGTGGAGGAAATTTATGGGATCATTGTACATTGTCTCTGCAATATCAGCTAGTCAACTCTCCATTCTCCACGCATGATTATATCTTAGAAATTCTTCAAAATGCAAATAAATAATGGTATAATTACTTCTGTAGGAAATATAAATAAACCCCTGTGGCTCATTGGAAACATTTCTTCCTACTTTGAGTCCAGACACAGACAAAATATCCTCAGTTGCTCAGAGAAAATTCAAGCTGCTTTACACTGCAATTGATCTCCATGTCACCTCTAACATCTGTTCTTCTCAGGCCTTATCGACTTTTGCAGCTAGTCTGCAGCATAAAATATACACAAAATTAATTGAAATAAAAATTTGAGCACAGAAGGGAAGGGAAATTGAGTTTCTGTTATATGCTTTGAGAATATTTGCAGTGGATGAATGTAGGATAAATGTAGATATTTTGGGGTAAGGGGGGATCTGCAGCAGTGTTTTTTGGATGACAATATACTAGTCAATGAGTGTACACTTATGTATATATGATCACTAGTTACATTAAAATGGTTTATAAGAAATAAGTAGATGATTGATAGATTGATACGTAAGTAGATAGGAAGATAGATAGATAGATAGATAGATAGATAGATAGATAGATAGATAAACTAAATGGAAAGAGCCACAATGTTGTCTTTTTACATTCATCCAGCGTGCTTCATGATTCTGGAGAAATCTGAATTTCTACTGACATAGGAAATAGAATAATAAAAGAGCAGGCATGTTGAAACTACTAACTGTTTGCTTGAGCTTTTTTGGTAAATTTGAGACATAAGTATCTATAATATACTCCAGATCAAACTCTTTCTTTCATTCTGCTAAAATCACAGAAAGGAGGTAAAATCTCACTCATTTACAAAACTATGAAAAATAAATGTTAGTGTTTGGTGCCTGCCCACAAACCCTGACAATATTAATGATGCCATGCTGTGCTTGTAGACAGGAGCCTAGCATGGCTGTTAATGAGAGACTCTAATAGCAGCTGACTAATACAGATACATATTCTTAAAGCAAACCTTTGAACTAAGATTGGGGGCCCTATGGAAGAGATAGGGGAAAGATTAAAGAAGCTGGTTGGGATTGCAACCCCATAATAAGAGCAGCATAATTAATTAATCCTGACACCTCTGAGCTCCAAGAGAGCTAACCCTAATCCTAGAGAGACTTAATACACGAGGGAAGCGTAATGTTGGGGAGTGCAGTGAGGGGTAGTGGTGGGTTGTAGAGTCACAGGGGATCAGGGATGGGATGAAGGACTCTAGGATCCAGGACTGAGAAGGAAGGCAACATCTGAAATATGATTAAATTAAAAAAATTAATTAAAAAAAAAACAAAATGCTAAATTGGCCTTGGCAGCATAATTCCTTGTTGTTTCCTTTTTTTACATTTCACATTAAGAATTAGGTAAGAGAGAGGTAACAGTTTTGTTTTGGAGGTTTATACACACACACACACACACACACACACACACACACACACACATCATATTGAACGAAAGAACCATTCCTAGTATTGACTGTTTCATCACAAATGTAATATTTGATGCTCTCATCAACTTCATTTTTGTTCAAAATAAGGAACAATCCTACAAAATATAAAAAAATACATTTAGGACTCATTCTTACATAGCATCCACATATACTAATAAGCATAATAGTTAAACAATGAAAAATTCAAAACATGCAATAAATTGTAAACTTTCCATTCAGATACAACTTTGATAAAAGCTTTTTTATTCACTTTATTCATCATTGTCTGTATATTATCAAAGTCTATCCAGATTTCATAGTATATATTTGTCATTATATTTAAAAAGTCTTCAGGATTCTATGAGCACTTGCCCTTCTTAGTGGGCACAGTAATATTTCAGGTTGTGATAAAAAATTGGTGATGTCTTTAAGAAAACAGTATGTGTGATTCCATATGAATAAATGTATAATATCTTCTCTCTGCCTAAGATATCATCCCTACTTATAAAATATATACTACAGTTTATGGAATAATATAATTATGTATTATGAATTTCTTCCTTAATATTAGATGCTCAACTACCATATAGCATGATATGATACAACATGTTTTGAAAAGTTTCTCTCAGATACCAAGTCAAATTTAGGCACTTAGTGTTTAAAAAAATCTTATAGTCTTCAACTGAAGAATAGATAAAGACAATGTGGCACATCTACACCATGGAATACTATTCACCTATTAAAAATAAAGATGTTACAAATTTGCAGGGAAATGTATAGAACTTGAGAATAGCATTGGGTAAGCCACAGCCAGAAAGCTATATGGTATGTACACATTTACAAGTGGACATTAACCATAAAATGCATGACAAATACAATACAATCCACAGACCCAAAGAAACTGGGTAATATGGAAGTTCAAATGCAGGATCCACAAATCTCACTCATAACTAGATACTCATCAGTGGTAGATAAAGACACAAAGCTGGGTATAAGAGAAAATGACAAGAAGACCAGGGATGGTGATGAGGTTTAGAAAGTTGGGAGGTGAGAGGGTGCTGGGAATAAGAATGGAAATAGATTGAGGGGCATCTCTGTTTAGTAGTTAAAGATCTGGGATAGGAAATAATATAGGGAGTACACAAGGGTGTCATTAGCTGAGATTCCTACAAAGGGAAATACAGAGTTGGCTTCCTTCTGTAGCCAGGCTAAACTTCTAGAAGAGGGAGGGTGGGATCAATTCACCTACAAAACCTATAAACACAAAATTTGTCTTGCCTATGTTCTGATAAAGATTGAACAGAGATGAAGGTATAGCCATCTGATGACTGCCCCAATTTGAAATTAATCTCATGTTACAAAGCTATCCTGACATTGTTAGTGATATATTGCTATGCTTGCAAATGTTTCCTAAAAGGCTTCATCCAGCAGGTTTTGGAGACAGACAAAGAAACCCACAATCAAACAACAGGTAAAACATGAAGAGATATTTTTGAAAGAGTGGGAGATATAAGTGAGCAAGACAAAGCAGTCAAGAAGACCCATAGTTTTCACTAATCTGGGACTACAGGCATTCACAGAGCCTGGGCTACCAAAGAGGGACCATGCAGGCAGTAGACATAGACTCTTTACACATTTGTAGCAAATGTGAGCTTGGTGTTCATGTGTGTCCTCTAAGAAGTGTTGTGGGGGAAATGTTGGTCTCTGTTCCCTCCTTTGGATATATTTACCCTACCTGTATAGCCTCCTTGGGTTACAGTGTGAGACAGTGTGCTTAGACCTACTGGGACTAGATGACTCAGGGTGGGGTGGTAGCCAAGGGACACTCTGCTTCTCCTAACAGAATGTGAGAATGTTGCAGAGAAATGGTTTGTAAGTGTGGGAGTAGGAACAGAGGTGGGATGGGGCTATTATTAAGATATAAATTGAACATAAACTAAAAATTAAATTTGAAACAAATAATTTGCAGTTCTTCCAAGAAAGATAACATTACACCTGAAAGAACAAGAGAATTGTATAATCCATATGAAAATAAAGTAGTTAATCAAATGTTTCCAAGTAGTTTATGAAAAATATAATAAAATTTGAAAAAAATCTCTACAGATTGACATAATACACAGGTACCCCTATCTGATCTATTAACAAAATTTTCACATTCAAATATTTCATATTTAATGTTCTTTTATTTTTATGTAAAAATTGCCGCTCAGAGCATAAGATTTTTTTCAGAAACTTTTTTCTGATAGGTGTGTCTCTGAGTTGCATTTCTTTACATGGAGTGTGACAAGAGTATGTAATGATTTCAATCTTCTGGCTCTTGTACTGACAATCCATTTAAATCCCTCTGCTATTAAAATAGCAACACATTTTATTCCCATGTCCTAACTTCTTTCATATAATAGGGATTGCTTTAATATCTGTGGTATAAAAACACATTTTATTACTAACAACACTAAGTTCAATTAGCACTTTACACTAATCTTCCAAGTAGGTTGCCCTTTAGAAGACAGGAAATTATCATAAACTAGTCATTTAGTGAAAGCTTTCAGTATGAAAACCCTGTATGCAAAAGCAATTATTAACAATAAAATTTAAGTAAGATGTCCACAAACTCAGTTTTGAATCTTTTAAAAATACCCACAATGTCCTGTTGTTTTTTTAATTGTTCATAATAATGGAGATTCAAAGAACGCAAACTCAAGTAAGTCCTTTTGCTCAAAGGCATGCATATTATTGACAAATTCAACTCTCCAGTTTTTAGTACATACATAATTTAATATGAAATCAATTACTAAAAAATAAAACAAAAAACAACAATAGCTCTTATACAATGATTAACTGTGTATGCGAAATAGTATGTGTATATATACAGATATACATACTTATACAAATATATATATATATATATATATATATATATATTTCTTCATATATGCATGCATGAAAAATTACCACCCTAGTTATATAGTTATATGAAATGTAAACTTATTGTAAATGTAAGGAAACATGTCATCATGTCATACCTAAATGAATAAATACTTGAGTACATTTTACTCCAAGGAATCTCTCTCTCTTTCTCTCCCTTTCTCTCTCTTTCTATTTATCTCTATCTCTATCTCTATCTCTATCTCTATCTCTATCTCTATCTCTATCTCTATCTCTATCTCTCTGATATATCTTTCTTTTTCTATCCTCAGTCTCTATTTATCTCTATCGCTATCTCTATCACTATCTATACCTATACCTATACTTATACTTATCTCTATCTCTATCACTGTCTCTATCTCTATAACAATATTGATATTGATAATGATGATATAGATATAATTACAGATACACACACATATATTGTATATACTTAAGTGAATGACAAATATAAATTGATTTTCCTACTTTGATAGTAAAATAATTACTTCAAATTGGGTCCTATAAAAGTGAACATAACTTTGAAAAAATTTCAAACAACAAAATATCTTCTAAGCTAGTCTTTGCCTTTTACATCCACACTCATATGCAAAACTATGTATATGCACATAAAATTACATATCTATGTACATATAAATTCCATAGTTATGTGAAGTTAGACAAAGACATAATACTTTTTATTAGATATTTTCTATGTTTACATTTCCAATGCTGTTTTTTATCCCACTCCTCCCACCTGGAAACCCTACATCCCATCCCACTGCTTCTATTAGGGTGTACTCCAATCCACTCAACCACTCCAATCTCCCCTCCCTCACATTTATATACAATGGGGGCATCAAGCTCTTTCACAGGATCAAGGATTTCTTTTCCCATTGATGCCCAACAAGTCCATCCTCCACTACCTATAAAACTAGAGCCATGGGTCCCTCCATGAATCCTCCTTGGTTGGTGAATTATTCCCTGGGATCTCTGGGGTGTCTGGTTGCTTCATATTGTTATTCTTTCTATGGGGTTGCAAACTGCTTCAGTTCGACAATATTTGGTAATATATGTAGCCACAGAAATTATGACTGAAAAATATATTCCAATTAGCACAATTAAACATGTGAAATATAAGTTATACACAAAAAAGTTTAGTATGAGCCAAATTATAATCTCTATTTTATTTGACAATGATTACTTAAGAGAGGTAGGGCACAAGGAGAAATTCGGAACACAGGAATAGTTAGCTTTCTTGTATCCCACAGGAGATACGGTACACTTAGCATATCTGTTTCTCCAGTTTTTCTATGCTGCTTTAGTTTTCTTCATATGATCTCTTTCTCTCATGCGTTACATCCAGGTAGAAATTATACTCAATGAAATAGCTACTATATATATGATGGTCAATAGAAACTACTAACAATTTTAAAAATAATAGAAAATTATGAGCTCACTGTTACTGAGTGTAGATACCTGAAACAAGAAAATAAGTGATTTTAAAAGATTTCAAATGAGAAGAAATTACCACCCTAGGTATATAAAATGTAAATCTAATGTAAATGTAAAAAGAGACAGTGTCTTACCTACATGAGTGATTCTCTGAGTACACATTTCTTCAAAACAGCTATACAAAGACACAAATATAAAATAAAAACACTTATCAATATAGTAAGTCTTATGAATGCACAAATCTAAACAGTCTTAATATAGTTGTCATAACCCTAAAAGCTGAACTGCTAAGTAGATAAAAAAAATTTTTGAAATAATTTTCAAATGAGCAATATGTCAAAAAAGGTTGTGTTAATTTACTACAGATATTATATATGGTGTTTGCAGGTCTTTGAAGGCTTTCTGATATTTTTCAATTATTTTACTAGAATTTAATACTTGAGTACTATGTTTATCACCATTACAACCCCATCAAATCATCCCATAAACTCAGACACAGTCACTCAGTATTTCTTCTTGTCCTCCTCATAGTGTTTCTGGTCCTCCTGGTCCTCCTGGTCCTCCTGGTCCTCCTGGTTTTCTGCTCCGTTTGCACTTTCTGTTCCTACGCCTCTTCCTCTTCCTCCTCCTCTACTGTTACCAAAGCTGCCTTTACTGCTGTAGTTTAAATGAGAAATATAGTAAACAGGAATACCAGATTTTAAAACCTCATATGTTTCACCATGAAACCATCACTTATTTCTCTGCACAGGATTCCAGATGGAGATCTGTAAAGAAGTTCTGAGGAACTCAGATGATCAGGTCTCCATGTAGGCCTGTATGGCAGTTTAAAGGTTTGACAGCATGGTGTGGCCACCAGAAAACAATGTATTTTTCTTTTAGAAAATGCAACAATAATTTCAAGAAAAACAAAACTCAAAAGGTCAACCACAGGTCAACCACAGGTATGTAAGCCAAAATTTAATTTTCACTTCAAAAGAAAACAATATGTTACACTACATACATGAAAAATTGGTAAGTGGTTACCTGATAGGAGGTACAGGATATTTTCTATAAAACCAAAACTAATCATAATAAGAGATCCCAAAATTTGTTAGAGACATCAGAAAACAATGACACATATCATTTTATCTCCAAAGTTCAAACTTCCAGATTAAAAATAAAACAGATGAGTATTCCTTCTACATTTTATACTCAATTATCTGTCTAAAGTTAATGCCAGGTATATTAAATTAAAATAATCAATGAGGAATATATTGTTTATAGTTTAGCATTTTAATCAAAGATCAAATAATAAAATACAAATATGAAAAATCACAACCTTGTAGATAGAAAATTTCCAGGAAACCCACACACCTATTTTTAAAATGTAGATATGTTTGACAATACGTTATTGTGTCTAGTCAAAGTTAATGCTCAGCTAGCTTTCTAAATTTTTTGTAATTTTTTCCAAAAAAGGAAATTCAAGTGAAATAAAATAGTTGTATGTCATGCTTATTGATGTTTCTGTAGTTGCAACACATTTGACTCTAAATCAGAATGATGACAGAGTGACAGGAGTGTAAGAGTTTGAAAAGTCCAATGCAGTGAATGCCCATAATACCTGCCCACCACTCAATACAGGTTTAATGTAATTTAAATAAATAATCCATTAACTACAAATAATGAAATTTTTTTAAATGAGTCTGGACATATTTTCTGCTCTATGTCCTTTCATGAGGAAGTTACTGAAGTCATTTCAGGAGAGTAGATCTCTTCCCAAGCAGTAGTGTTATAGATCTTATGACAGAAGCTCTCAGGTAATTCTTGCACACCTTTATTCCTTCTGGTTAAGAATCTTACATACAGTTCTGGGGTGGGTCAGGGTCTGGCAGCAGGTACTTACTATTGGCTTGATATTAGAGCTTGAGGATACCTTATCTACATTGGGGATGGCTTGGGACACTGCTCCTATGTGACAGATGGCTTCAGACCTCTCTGTGGGAGGCTGTTGGGGGCTGTGGGTATATAAAAGGAGCCAAAAGTCAAGGAGGATTCCCAAGCACCTAAGAATCCTGAGCATTACCAGGGTTTAAAGCCTGTGCTCATCCAGGTACCCAGCTGCCTCTCCCAGCCAACTGCCCTACACAGTAACAAAAGGTCTGTATTCATAATATTAATTTACATAGTTATAGTGATAGTACAGTGCCAGTCTAATAAATGTTTTAAGGGTCTTAATCAATCATTAGAAAACAAATAAATTATATTCTTTTAACAATATTATTTTAAATATTTTGCTATATTTGCATCCCAAATGAAATAACACTCTGATCCTGTGTTACCTTTATCTCAGGCTCTCCATGATTATTAAAACATGATGAAAATAAACTGAACACCAGTGAATCAGATACTAAAGGCTTGTCAATGTAAATACAAGGTGACTATTTAAAATACAACAAGTAATTATGATATCCTTCAAGCAAAATAAGTGTTTTAGAAGTAGCTAATATATCCACAAGAAAAAAATCTATAAAGTTTTGTGAAATCTGTGCATTTGTTCTTATAGGACCAAGAGAAAAGACAAAGGTCAAGACTAGAAAGAATTGGGAAGAGACTAGTATTTATTCATCTAGCTTAATGGCATTCAATATTCCTAATGTTTTGAGACATTAATATAGATCCCCAGGTTGAAGTAACTCAAAAGTATGAAAATATTTTGTCAGTACTTCATAAATATTTTAAATAATAATATAAGTATCTAATATGCATTATGTAAGTTGTGAAACTCCACAAAGAGGTCACAAACCAGTCTGAGAAATTCTGATAGCAGAAATCAAGGACTCTTGAGAGCTGCAATTTTGAGGATTATTTTTGGTTAAAAACAGCAACAACAACAACAAAACAAAAAACAAACAAACAAAAACCAGGGATCTTTCACTTGGTCCAATCATAGTCACACCCTTAGGCTGTCTCTGTGTGTTTCAGCAGAAGTTTGGAAAGTGAAAGTGTAAGACAGTGAAAATATATTTTACCCTGAGCTCTAGCTCCAGTTAGCAGTACAGAAAAACAGCCAGGGGTGCCTGAAGGTTGATTATGTTCATAAAGTACACACATAATTTATGTATACATATATACATATAATTATGTATATAAATATAAATGTTGTTAATCTTGGCTTTCTCTAATAAAGCACCCAATTTTGTCTTTTCTTTCTAATGTTAACTCTTAGCTGCCAAGTAAAGCTAGCTGTTCACATGTGTCATTTTCCAAAAGTACGATGATGACATCCATAAATTATGCCATTTTGTATTTATGTATATTTCAGTATCTCAGCCAAAGTGTGTTTAGATTTTGAAAAAGAATATTGACTTACAATTCTGCTTCAGAATTACATCTAGTTACCACAGAGTATCTCTCAGCAATATATTGGTAAACAAACAATTTAAGAGGTATTTATTTAACATATATGCATTTTCTCAGCAATTCTATGTTTTATGTAAATTTTTGAAATGTTACAGTTATTTCTGTATGAAAGTAGCGTTTCTTTTTGTTTCTCTCGTGCAATTAATAGCTTTAAAATATTTTTGGTTCAATACTAATATATGATTATTGTGTGTTTGACAAATCCACTTCATTCTATAAAATGAATTGATCGCCAAAAATTGTTATAACTATTCCATCCAATGTTCCTATGCTTCCTATTTTTAAAAACAACTGAATTTTACTTTGCTGAAAATGTGAGGTACATGAACTGTACTTCCAATTGCTGTAGTCAATGAGGAACAGGGCCAGTTCATGTGTTTTTATGACCCTGAGGTAATCTCTCCTAACTACCATAGGTGGGCAGGGGAAAGATGGAATCACCCCTTCACACAGGCTACCTCCTGGCACACAATTAGGGTGGACTGGCATTCACCTGCTCACTCTCACCTTCACCACTAGGTCCAGGTGCTGAACATGGAAAGTGAAAGTCAGGCTCTCCTGAGTTCTGTATCCAGCAAGGGTCAGAGAGATGGATCTTCCACACTTGTGACTGAGGCCAGAGGTGGAACAGAGTCCTGGGGAGGCTCATCACCCACACAGTCATTACCCCATGGCAAACAAGTGTTGGTGTCAGCTCTCACACACTAATAACATTGGGACAATTCACATTTACTGGAATATGGGTAGCCTCTCAGGGCAAGAATCCATGAAAAATTTCTGATTCTTTTTTTCTTCAGCAGCTCATCAAGTGTAAGTAATCACTCTGATTAGGCTTAGTCTTCATGAATCTTATTTGTAGCAATACTGGGATTGTGACTGGCTTGGTATAGCATAAGACTTAAACAATCAATAGAAGGTCTTCACAATTCATGACTGCATTTGTGTTTAAATGTTCATCAAATACTGTTTCAATGCTGATGTATAGTTCCACTGGCTCATGTCATAAAAATCTTACCTAAGAAATATAAATTGCAACATAGTCTAGTCTAGCTTGGCATATAATCAGATATCTTCCTGTTACCCTCCCACCTGCAATAAGATTGAATGCTAATACAATTTGCCTGGATATTATTATGTGTATTCGATAAATATATCCAAGGCGCTAATATTTTTAAGTGAACTCATTAGCAAATGAGTCATCTACCTGGTTGGGCATATTAAAACCTTAATAGCAATACCTAGCCAGATGAATTTAGCTCAAAAACCACACTGCTGTTCACAGTTAATAGTCTCTGTTCTGAGTTACTTCTGTTTCAACATTTTTTCCATTTCTGAGATGAAAATATTAAGAAATGCCAGATGTATGTTGTGTTTCCTGTGATCTCCACATATATAATGAAATATAGACAGTTTAGAGGACTCTTACTTATATTACATCTCAGAATCCGTGAAAACTTCACTTTAATTCTACTTCCTAAGAAGTTCCATTTAACATCTTAGAACAGTTTTAGAAAAAAAATCCTGCCGGGCGGTGGTGGCACACGCCTTTAATCCCAGCACTTGGGAGGCAGAGGCAGATGGATTTCTGAGTTCGAGGCCAGCCTGGTCTACAGAGTTTGTTCCAGGACAGCTAGGGCTACACAGAGAAACTCTGTCTCGAAAAACCACAAGAAAAAGAAAAAGAAAAAAAAAGAAAAAAAAATCCTATGTCACTCAGGTTGTTACTATTTCTACTCTTTATCACTACGGTGTGTTAATATAAACAATGCAGCTTACTACAATTATAACATCTCAAGGTAATTTCATGTTTTTATGACCTTTTTTTGATCATATACTTTGCCCACTCATACCAATCATAGGACTATTAGTGGCTTAGTGCTCATCTTAATTTTTCACTGCATGTCTACTGTGTTATATCCATTATACCACAGAAAGTGTGTGAATTCATGCTCAATACAGTAAATCTAGATTACTTCACATGTTGGGTAATGTTATGAGCCATAATGGAAAGCTTTATCTGCTAATTCTGTGAAACAGTATAATTTCTAACTGTCCTTATAACCACAGGAAAAAAATTACCTGTCACCTTCAGCAAAATTAATAATTTTACAGCACTAAGATGCAATTACAGAATTACTAAACAGTTTAAACTGGAAAGGAATTACAGTGGTCTGTATTACCCTGACTAATGAATCCACAAAATTTACCATTATTCCAAGACAATATTGCAGAATATGGGCAGAAAAATTATAATACACAGCAGAATAGGACACAGTTTACTCGTTGCAAACTGTCTTATGTGCAACATACATAATCTGCACACATAAAATCTAAAAAAAACTTGTACCTAAGAAAAATTAACAAAATGGCACCAAATAGATATATTAATGTGTATCTAGAAACCTCAAGAACCTGCAAATTCAGTACAGTATTTTAGACACCTAATGAAATATGAGATAAGGAGATAAACTTCTATAAGAAAGAGCACTCCAGTTTGCTATCTAACACAAAACAGTCATCAAGAAAAGCACACTTTCACACAACTAATACTATATACTGACCACATTTATTTTATGTCTTCAAAATGAAATCATGTATATATGTTCGTATTTATATATAACAACAATTAGTGAAAATGTCATGGGCTTTAAAGAGATCAAATAAAATAACTGGGAGGGATAGAAGTAAATATTATATGAAAACAATGATATTAAAATACCCAAAATACATGAAATAATTTAAAAATATTTTTCCAGCAGCAGAGATATAAAGAATGTCCTACTTTCTACTTAACACTTGCAAAACAAAACTATGCAGAATTTCACCAGTGTCCTCTCTGGGTAACGAATGAGTTTATTATGCTAACTTACAATACAAAACTCAAGCAATGGGCTAATTTGCTGTACTGTGTGTCTTATGATCCCAAGACTGCATCACAACCTGTATATTATCCAGCTCAAATTGTGGCACTCATACAGATAGACTGATAAGCTCACCTTTTAGGAGCTTCCATGAATAACATATTCAAGCTTTTTCTTAAGTTGACATTAAGCTAGATATGAATTGCATATAAATTGTAGGGACATATTGATGCTTAAGTTCTGTCATTTAATGAGTGGTTGTGAATAATCAAAACCCCAAAATAACAACACCATGTCAAACTAAAGGGAAAAAGTTACAAATGTCTTCACTCATAAATGACAAAGTACAGGCAAATATTCCCTACTAAGATAAGGAGAATCAGTATTATCTAGGGATTCATCCCAAGAGAGAAGATTCAATCTACTCCCAGTAATAAGTATGTATGTAAAAAAAAAACTCTAAGATTACTTATCATATTTTATTACTATATAGCATTGACACATAAACACACACACACACACACACACACACACACACACACACAAATATAAACCAGACACAACCCTCTGTTTTTGTAGAGGTCATGAGTTTGACAGTATATAGATTGGACAAGAGATGTACTGGAAGAGAATACTAGAATTTAGGATAATCAAACTAGCGTGTTCATATGAAATAAAGGAAATGCATAATAAAAATACTTGTACTAATCTATGTGTGTTTTTAAACTTTCACATAAAACATACCCACACAAAAAATTCAATCTTTATGTTATACATGAAGACAGACATACCTTACCCTTTATTTTATCTTTATAAAAAATTCTATCTACCTACAGATAGTCCATTATTTTCTTGTGTTCTTCCACACAAGAATCTACTCTAAGAATATAAGGACACTGTACTGCACATATCTATTTGTGGATCAGAGTTTCAAAGTTTTCTTCTTTCTACAATAAGTGTTCATGAAAGTATTTTGTTCTATCTACAAAGAGCTGGCAGATGTATGGGGAATAATTCATGTTATAAAGGCTTATTTCCTTTTCCTATATCTTCTTAGTCTACATGTAATCTGATAGCTATTCTACCAACACAATATAACCATTGTGTGCTTATTTGTCCTGTGAGATGGTCAGTGGAGAGAGTGGAATTTCTATATTTGTATATGAACTAAAACACTAGTATATTCCCTGTCACTACTTTAATCTTCCTTTGGCCATTTATACTGTTTGTATTTTCATGTGGGGTCTTTTGTTCAGGTCTCCTGTAGCTACAATAAAACTAGAGTATTTTATAATAGCATTCGTTGAAACATTAGTTTGTTCATTTAAATCACAATAATTCAGAAGTAAAACTCATTTAATAACTTTTATTGTTCGTGTTAACTGATGATGCTGTTTAACTTTAACCACACCTAATTCCAAATTCCATGATTAATAGTGTTTCAGTGACCAACAACTCTTTCTACTTCACAGTGTCAAAGCTCAGATAAGAGAGCAGCAGTTAGATTGCACCTTGTTGGTGAATTGTTCAAATATCCATGGGATGACCTAGCATAATCTGGCATCTGCTGTGAAAATAGTTTCACCTAGAGATTCAAATCCACAGAATTTTGAAATTTCATATCACCCAACTAAGAATTAAGAATCATGAAGAAAAGACTGACAACAAATGCTTTGGCATAAGTGGGAAATGGGAACACTCATTGTTGGGATAAGAAAGTGGCTCAATTTAGTTAGAAATCAGTATACAGAGATATCAAAAATCTAAATATAAATATCATATGCTACAGTTATATCATCCTTGTTATATGCCCAAAAGTACTCACAAGTCTTCTACATATTTCCTGCCTTGAGTATGTTTACTAGTGTTATATTTGCAATGCACAGGAAATGAAAACTTCTTAACTATGCCTTAGTTGATGGAAGTATGACGGAAATAAAATAAATGTACAATGTGAAATGATAATCTACAGTAAAGAATATAATATTTTAAAATAGACAGATAGAACTAGAAAAGATCATAGTGAGTGTGGTAATTCATATCATCAATGACAGATGCCAAAAGTTTGATCTCACTGGAGGCTCCTAGGTCCAACCCTTTACATCAGCACACCTATGAAATGATAAATAGAAAGATCAATAAAATCAAAAAGGAACAATTACCTGGGTGAAGAATAGACAGAGTAATATTTTGGAGTATACTAGGTTTCAGTGATTTGATGGAGTAAGTTGGGGATAGAAAAGGGACTTTATTTAGAAATGTAAAAGGTAGTAAATAAAGATTAACAAAATAATGAAAATATCACAATATTAACTTTCTTCCTAAAAATATCTATAATAAAGAAATGTGATTGTTTATATAATCACATACTCTCCATGGAAAATTCCATATGTAATCAGAAAAATACTCCTTAAATGGCCCATAGATCTTCTAATAAGTACATCCTGAAAAGCACAACAAATCAAAGCAGTATGGATCACAGTCAGCATACCATTTGATTAAACATTTCCTGTGTCTAAAGCTTTGTGGTAATTGTGGAAGAGGGACAAGAAAGATGCTAATATCTGAATATAATATAAGGCCATTTGCTGTAAGATTGTGTCTTATAGAAATGCTAGTAATTATACTAACAAAGTTGATTTTCAAAACATTTTAAACACTTAAATAATGCTGACAGCAAGAGATAGAGTTTTCTGGAAATGAAAAAATCCAGTTTGTTATCCAACAGAAAATTATCAGCCCTGAATACAAACATACATAATATTATAAAAACTAACTGGTGTGTATTTATGTCTTTAAAATAAACATGTACATACATACAGATATATGCATGTATGAAAGCAAGCAACGTATTTGAAATGTAGCTAAGAATATATTGGTTGGTAGTGGAGAGAAAAGGGAAGGGGCAATTAAAACTGTATTATAACCTCAAAATTAAAGAAAATAATTTTGAAAATTTATTTCTACCAACTAGAGGTGGACGAATTATTTACCCTCCATTCATAAAAAATGTCAATAAAAATTTTTCCAATGTGTCCCCTTTGTAACTGGTATGTTATTGAAAAAACTTTTGGAGTATTTTTGATTGAATATTTTCTGTGCTGTGTGAGCTCAGCAAAAGGCTGCCCAAAAAATCACTATGCAATAAAAAGATGGCTGCCTTATAGATCACATGAGAGAGCCAACCTCCTATACTCTTCTTTGACCTGTATCCACTTACAGGGCTATATTCAGTAAATGTAAATTTTTCTACAATAAATTATCTGAGCATTTGCATACTAGAGTGAGTATCTTTTACATTTTCCTGGAATATAATAAGTAGATGTAAACAAAATTTAAGCCCAGCTAGGATATCTATTTACTAGGTGGCATAGATGATTGCCCAAAATGGCTGCTGTTAGGCTTTGAATATAGGACTAAGGAGCACCATGAGATATGCCTCTATCTCTTCCTTTCTTTCTATCTCTCTTTTTTCTAAAGAGTCTCTGAGCTTTAGATAGTGTTACATAAATGACTCCCGATTTTCTCACCACAGTGGTATACTGATCCCTGAAGCACTTTTGTTATAGCACTGTCTCTGGAAAGGCCTTGGGGAAAATCTGCTGGATTTTTTTTTCTGAGTAGAAAGCTAAGATGAAACAAATAGGAGGAATTTAATGGACATGGAATATAGCAATAATTTATGAAAATATAAACAAATGTAAGGGATTATTTTACCTGGTACTACATTTAAACAACCAATACCAAATGTTTCTTCACTGGAGACTATGACTTATGTTTTCAAAATTATTAGTGCAAGTGACCCATATAAAAACACATCAACTCTTGCCTTCATCAGAATGGACATTTAATCCAAAAAGAACTTTGGTTCTATGTAAAATTCTCATACCTTTATTGAACTTGGTGACAGTACACATTGACTGGCATTTCTTAGTATGAAACCTGCAAGATTCACAAGAGAATAGTATTTTGGCTTATTGTCCCTATTATCCTTAGTGGTACCTAAAGGGTATATGTCAGTTCTTTACAAAGACAGTATAATTTTGACTAGTCCTATATTTATATATCTCAGCTGGACATCAATAACATCAGCATTTTCAGAAACAGAACATTCATTTTTATTCAGTCCAGGAACACAATCAAGAAATCTGAAAACAGATTTTATTGATTTAGAATCCTTCCTCCAAGGAATCTGAGAACAAATTTACTATGAATGCAACTCATTTCTATAATTGCAACCCATAATTTAAAACAGAAGGGCCTCAAAAATTATCTGCTTTTATATGTGTGTACTTTCTCCATTAACAGACAAAGCCTACTATAATCTTTCAAAGTCATCTTCTTAGACATCACTTGTGTAATACACAATAAAGCATCCAAGGAATCTACCACAATTTCTGTCTTTGCACCCATTTTCAACTAATTTTTCATGCTTGGTTATTCAGATCAGATGTACATTTACTTATCTTAAATGAACCCCAAAATCTGAGAAATCTTCAATATTTAGCATTTTGTCAGATACAAAGAAGCAAAAAGAATGCTGCTGATGAGCAGAACAATACAACAAATTCCTGAAACACAACCCTATAGTTAACGATATAGTTACCAGGAAAATAGAGATGATAAAATTCATTAAGACTTTGATAACAATTTCTGTTTTAAATAAATGATAATAAGTTCAAAATTCATGAGATACCTACATTAAATATAAGCCATGTATAATGTAGTATGATATATTAAACCTATCAATTGATTCTGTCACATATCAACATTTAGATAAAATTAAATTCAATTGAAGCTGATAGATTATGTACAAGTACAAAAATAGCACAGAACACAAAATAGCCATATGACGATATGTAATAATTACAATTTAATAAAATTCTAGGTGATAATAAAGAGTACTTAAGACAATGTTAGATAACGAAAATAACATACATAAATAACAAGTCTTGAAATAGATTGTAATTTAGCTTATTAAGTTTTTGCTTTGCTTTTTATAATCACATTTAAAAAATTAATTTTTTTTCAGAAAAAAATTAACTTCACTCTATCTAGTGTCTGTAACTTCAATCTTCTTATAGGGAGGAGTTCAATTCTTAGCTCCCCATTTAGCTAAACTTTGTCTAAAACAGCACAAGAAGATGATTTATTGTACCTTACAATATAATCTTCTTTAAAAAATTTTTCTATCACTCAGCTTGCATAGTTATATTTTAGAAATTGCAGATAAGAAATGATGTGATTGCTGATGTTGGAAATATAAATAAACCATGTGACTCTTTGGAAACATTGCTTCCTCTTTTGAGTGCAGACACAACAAAATATTCTCAGTAGCTCAGAGAATATTCAAGCCACTGTCCACTGCAATTGATCTCCATATCACCTGGTACATCTGTCCTTCTTAGGAGCTATTTACTCTTGGAGATGGTCCCCATCATAAAACCTACACAAACTCAAGTGAAATAAAAATTTTAACAGAGGCAACTAGGTAAATGGATTTTTTTATAGGCTTTGAGAATATTTGCACTGGGTGAATGTAGGCCATAGATAGATATTTCTTGGGGCCTCCACCACTGTTTCTAGGATGCCAATATACCAGTCAATGACTATATACTTACATACCTATTTGAGCTCAATTGGTTTAAAATAAAGAAACTACTGATTGATAGAAAGAAAGATTGATGAATAGGTAGGTAGATATATGATAGATAGATGATAGATAGATAGATAGATAGATAGATAGAGAATGAGAGAGAGAGAGAGAGAGAGAGAGAGAGAGAGAGAGAGAGAGAACTAAATGAATGAAGCCACAATGTTTTAATTCCACAGGCATCTACCATACTACATGATTCTGGGGAAATACAATTTTCTACTGATACAGGAAATAAGAAGAAGGAATAAAGGAGACACGGTATAATAATTAGCTGTTTGCTTAAGATTTATGCTAACTTTTGAGTCATATGTGTTTATAATATTATAGAAATAAAAATCTTTCTTTCATTCCAAGTGAAATCCCAAGAAGGGATGCAAGATGTAATTTATTTACAGAACTATAAAAAAGCAATAATAGAATTTGGTGCCTGCTCAGAAACCCTGAAACTATCAATTCTGACACATTGTACTTATACTAGTTAGCATGACTGTCTTATGAGAGGCTGTACTAGCAGTGGACTGAGAAAGATACATATACTTACATCAAACCATTGGACTGGAGTAAGGAACACCTATGGATGAGTTAGGGGAAGGAACGAAGGAACTAAAAGGGATTGCAACCCCATAAGATGAACAGCAGTATCAACTAAATCAGCCTCATCAGAGCTTCCAGAGACTAACCAAAAGGCATCAATGGGCTTGTCACTGGCCGCAGCACATATGATGTAGCAGAGGACTGCATTGTGTGACCTCAGTGGGAGAGGATGCTCCTTGTCCTAGAGAAACTTGAAATGCCAGGGAAAGGTATTTTGGGAGGATGTGGTGGAGGTAGTAAATGGGTGGGGGAACATCCTCTCAGAGCCAAAGAGGAGTGGGGATGGGATGAAGGACTCTGGGATGGGTACTGGGAAACGGTATAACATTTCAAATATAAATAAATAAAACAATTTAATTTTAAAAAGAAATGAAATGTTAAATTGGACTGGGCATAATTCAGTCTCATTTGTCTTTTCTGTATCTCACATTAAGAATTAGTTAAGCTAGTATATGTATATGTGTATGTGTATGTGCATGTGTATGTATATATGCATATTATGTAAGGTCTGAATGAAAAAGGTATTTCTTTTTTTATTTTTTAACTTTTTAAAAACTGTTAATCAAAGGCTTTATAATTTTGGTAATGCTCCATAACAAGATGCCCATACAATCAGAAGTGTAACCTAATACCCAACCTAGATATAACAACTACCTTTGACTGGCTGAGACATGTAAACATCCACTTCCATGTTGCCCCTCCCTCCATCTCTCTCTCTTGTCTCCTAGCTCCTTCTCTCTTCTTCCTCTCCTTACTCCTCTTCTTCCTCTCTTTATTCCTCACACCTTAGCTCCTACATATCAACCTTCCTGTTAAAATAAAAAAAAAAAAACTTTTCTCTCAAAACACAATTAGAGGATACCTATACCAATTGGTATCAGTAAGGTAAAGATAGACCTAATACCCAGTTCATCATTTTGTTGACTAAACAGAACCTCTGTCATCTCTCCTAAATAGAAGAATTAGTTCTAAACCTGGCTTTTTTCTTGGCATTAGAATGAATGTCAGCTGAAAACCAACAACATCAAAAATATAATATTCAATTCAATCATCAACTTAATTTTTGCATAAAATAAGAAACAAATCCTATCAAAAATATAAAATAATAAATTTAGGACTAATTCTGACATGATATCCACATATAATAATAAGCAAAATTCTTTAATAATGGAAATTTCAAAAACATGCAAGGAATTAAGTACTTTCCATTGAGATATTACTCTGGTAAAAGGCTTTTTTAATCACTTTAATCACTATTGCCTGGACACAGTCAATGTCTATACAAATCTCATAGTATACAGATAGAATTTTATTTCAAAGATTTCATGATTCTTTGAGCACTTGCCTTTCTTAGATGCCCCAATAATATTTCAAGTTATAATCAGGAGATGGTGAGGTATTCAAGAAAAAAGCTTTTGTGATTTCATATGAATAGCCATATTAAGACTTCACTCTACCTACTATATCATCCCTACTTATATAACATATATTAGGGTTTATGGAATAAAATATTTATGTATTATTTATTTCTTCTTTAAAATTAGATTGCTCATCTACCATACACCATGATATGATAAATATTTTAGAAAAATTTCTCTCAGTTACCAAATCATGTTTAGGTACTTAGTGTTTAAAAAGAATCTATTGTCCATATATATATATATACATATACATAACATATGCCCTTACCAGATTTAATGTAATCACAATTGAATAAGGGAGAAATTCTAAATAAGAACAGTGCAGAAAACCTTGATAATTTCTTGGATTCTGCCTCCTTCAAACACATAAAAGTGATCCATCCATGTACCCACCTTCTTGAGCTGATTCCCAGTGCTAAGCTTCTACTGAAATTAGTTCCAAGTTCTGAGTTGTTAAGGTAGGCTAGTTCCTCCTATTCATGAAGAACAGTATAGCAACTCCTGCTGAGACAACATGAGAACTCCTGAATTTATGCTTTTATATCAAGGAGACATTCTGTGAAACATACATATATCTTACTTTGATATTTATCACTAATGTAGAATTTGCATTGCTATTTGTATTTGTAGATTTGTCTGTACTATACATGAATTGACCATTATTTTTTATGTTAATTTTTTTCTATCAAATGTTCCATAAGTAGAAAAATGTAGACAGAATACTAGATACTAATATATATATATATATATATATATATATATATATATATATATATGTGTGTGTGTGTGTGTGTGTGTGTGTATGTGTGTATGTATATATATATATATATATATATATATATATATATATATGAAAAAAGTTTTGTAATTGCCCTCAGCAATTCATACAAAATTATATAAACTCCTGTGATATAGAAATATTTAGTTGAAGAGAAAGCTTGTGAAAGAGATAGTGGTGTGTCAGTGGGAGATCAGTTTTCAAAGAATATCAAGGAAATCTGATGAGTAAAATTCTTTCAATGGAAATATGAAATACTAATTTTATACCACAGTGAGGCAGTTGGTTTTCTAATACTCTCATTACCCTGCTTGACTTCATATAAAAGGATGGTCAGACAAGGAACAGAGAAAAAGTGTAAAAAACTAATTTGCCAAAGTCAGTGAAAAGTTAGCCTTGACTATGTGATATAGATTAGAAAAGATGAATCTCTGAAATCCATATTTGCTCTTGAATAATACCAAGACTGCCAGTGTAAATTTTCTTTGTTCTGAGAGAGAGGACTTTATGCAACAAATATGTTGATAATGTGTGAAAATCCTACAACTCAAAGAGATGATATTGTCAGTTAACCAGATAAGAATGGTCCCTGGCTTTGCAAATATTACATCTCTGAGAAGGAAAGTATTCTGGCAGCTGAGAGCCAAAGCATACCAGAAAACCACACCATATATCAAAACTCACACTATAGATTTATTGGAAGGAAGAGACCCAGGAGGAAGGGTGCCCCTGTTCATGGTAAAGCCAACAGAGAACTGAACAGAAAACAAAAATTATATAACATTTCTTGGGAGCAAGTTTTCTGGAGATATTTTAGAATGGGAATTAGAGAAATTTCAATTCCAGAAATTTCCTCTGTAGTGACATGGTAGATTCAGGCTATTAGGGTAGGTAGAGTGTTGTGTGGATGGAACATGGTAATTGCAGGTCATTAGAGACAGAGGCTGGACACTTGTTTGCTCCAAGCAGGTGATAATTCTTTTTGTTTATTATTAATAAACAATAAGAGGCAGGAAGGGAGTGATTACTATCATTTACCTACTTCCTGTTAAATTCTTCTCCTTTGAAACCTTTTGTGCCAAGCCCTTACATTTATTCTGAGGGAAAGGCCAACAGATTGGATTTCTGCGCTCAGTCTAGAAGAAGCAGAAAACTGAATAGAATAGAAGAGAAGGTTTATATTAAGTTTTGGAGGGGCAAAGCATTCTGAAAATTTTTAGCACTTCAAGTTCAGTGCTTCTTCATTTTGCTCAGAAGAACAGGGGCCTGGACCCAGCTGTTCATGTAGTTAGAGTGTTCTTTGCTTAGAACCTGCTGGGTGGAGATCATCAGAGTCAGAACCTGGAAAGTAGTGTGCCTTAAGGGGCTTTGAGCTATAGCAACTCTTCACAATGGGTTCTCTAAGTGAATGTAACAAACAGCAAATCCCTGTTCTTTTTTAGAAATTTATTCTGCAAAGAGAATAATGGCCATTGAAGATGATGGAGGATTCTAAGACACAAAAAATAAAATAGCCTGTCATATTTTAAAGCAGAATCAGTGGCTTGAGAGACAAAAATATACATTTTTCACATGGGAGACAGGATTTAGAAACTCAGAACTGTAATCCTGTGTATCAAACAAACTATTTCTATTTTCCATTGTCTCTGTCTCCTGTAGATTTCATGAACTCTTCCTTCTTTTGAGCATTTCATTGGCAGGTTTTGTTTATACCTAGTATCTGTTAAGTCCCAGACACCACTCAGGAGCTTGACAGACAAAGACTCTCACTATAGACATTTTTGTTGCCTCTCCTTGTATTTGATTGGAGGAGATTTGGTATCCAAAATTGTATAGATTATAAATTAGTCAGGGAAGAGCTCTCAAATAGGAAAAGAAAGCAAAAGCTTAATGATCACAATCTGAGCTGATGATTCATCTATTTATCCCTTCCCCGGAGCTAATAAAAAGTTGAAGAAAGAAAAAACTGCTATTCATCCTGAGCTCTCTTTTCAATTAACAGTTGAGCAAAACCAGACATTAATGCCTGATTGCTGATTATATGTCTGAAATCTGAAAGTGAATAGATCCTGGATAATTATAGGAAAGCCTCAACTTTTGTCTGCAATCTTCTGATTGTGACTCTGGGCAGCCAAATAAAACCTGCTTTTGATTATTTGTGATATCATTGTGCCATTTTCCACAAGCTCTATGATTATAAGAGTGAATTATACCAGGATATAACTTATTTATCTTCATTACAATGTCCTCCAAAAAGCTTCTTGGACTATAAAAAGAAATTATGGGTCCAATCCCTTTGCAAGTAGTTAACATAGATTATCCCTCAACATTACAATGGTAAATAAATAAATTATGATGCTTATTTTAGAAAAGAAATTGTGTATATATATATATATATATATATATATATATGTTCTCACCAATTCTTTATTTGTGAATGTAGTTTTATATTGAAAAAATGTGTGCATCTTTGAGAAAAATTATATTATTATATATTATTAACAGTTTCTCTTGGTAAAATAGTTTATGCAATATCATTATTTGAATTGTTTGTGTTTGAAAAGAACATTCTTGGTTCCCTATCCTTAAATATCTATCCCCACAACAAGATTATCACTATTATTCCATCTAACTTCATATACTTTCTCACTCTTTAATAACAATTGATTATTTAAGGCATCTATGAGTATGTGGATACAACACCTATATCCAAAATCTTTGAAGTACTAGGTCCTCATTGAGATGCCTATATCAAAGTTAAGCATGGCAATAGGTATAGGAAGTCGAGAGACTATAGCAGCACACACAAACCCAGGACAGTTTCAAAACAGACAGAAATACTAGTATTACAAGTGGAAAGTAGACACAAAATATCATAGACAACCAAGACACTATTTGTAATTGATACCTGCTGTGTAGAAAAGCAAAACTCATTTTTCCCAGTGTAGTGCTACTGGTTATGTCAACCTCATCCAGAGCATGACCTACAGAAGGGAACATAGAAAAACTGCATTTTTATTTTATTCCTCTCTTGTGAATATTTGATTCACTTTACTTTTTGTACTTTTTTGCTTTGTTGGATGATTACTTCGGTAGTGTTTTTGTTGTTTTGCTTTTATTGTTGGGGGAGTGAGACATACACAGAAATAGTTACCTTGTATACAACCAAGAGTGGATGAAATTTTATTAGAAGAGAGATAGGAAGATCTGGGAGCAGTTGGAAAAGTGGTAAGATGGTAACTAAAATATATTGTATAAAAAACATCAAATAATAATACAAAGTGAAGTTATATACTAACAAATTCAATGCAAACCATCCAACATATTGAAAAATTTTTATACTATTATACTGAAAATTTGACCTAAATATGTAAGAATACCAAAATATATATAAAGAGCTCATTTAAAGTACTACTAAATTAAAACAAATAATGACAAAATACTACATAGTCATTTCAATGTTCACTAAAAGAAAGTAAATATGTTTGAAAATCTCTAGTGAATTTCATGATTTGAAAAAATAATTCAAATAATAATCACAAAATAAAAATTTCATAAATATAAGTGGAAACATATATATATATATATATATATATATATATATATATATATATATATATTACATAGGTCAATATATCTGCCCTTTTTAAAAATCATCTGATATACCTTGTTTCCACTTCCATCTGACATTGTTTCAGATGCTTTGTTCAAGGAGTAGAAGGTAAAGTACATACTAGACTTTTTTTCTTAAATATCAAATAGCGTGCAAGTTTCATAAAGCATACACTGACATAAGTTAGAAACTAGACAAAAGTAACTGATTAGGCATGGGGTTGGAATCAAATGAGGAATGAGAGACAGAAGAAAAGCAGACAAGGAGAAACAGCTTGGGTGAGGAGAGTGGATTGTGGAAAGGAATTCAGGAGGAATAAATAAAAATAACAGAGAACTATAGGGGAACTGGAGTGGTAGTATAAAGTGTGTGTGTGTGTGTGTGTGTGTGTGTGTGTGTGTGTGTGTGTGTG
>JANHMN010000003.1:55890090-55956145 GCA_030674055.1 Rhabdomys pumilio
GTGTGTGTGTGTGTGTGTGTGTGTGTGTGTGTGTGTGTGTGTGTGTGATCTAAATAAAATAACTAAATAATGAGTCTCAACTGGCCATCACTTGTTACCAAACAAAACTTCTAGTACTGAAATTGGTTTACATTTTAATTGAGCTATGGGCCAAATGGACTATCATAAACAGAACAGAACTTTTCAAACAGCCCGAGTTGTTACCATAACTATTGTGTTCTCTCCCTACAGTGACAGCAAGGCCCCATTGTTGATTACAGTAATTAGAAATTTCATTAAAAGAGAGATTTCAAGCCAGTGTCCACATAGAACTTACACTGCTACATTCTAGGGTCTTTGGTAATGTACTAGGTCCTTCTAATATATACTATGATTTCCAATCAAGGGATTTTATTGAATGACTTAGGGTACAATTAGTGGGTCTCTCATTCTTGTGCCTTGTCTTGGGCTCATGTCTTTCTGTTGATTTTTCTTGCCCGAAGTCATTATCATAGTTGTCTATTGTTTTTAAACTAATCTCTCATTGGTGACTACTACACAGCCTTTACATTTAATATGACTTAAGCAGCACAGTAGCTGAGCAACTGCCTAACCTCTGTGCTGATAGAATCTCCCACAGATAATTCTGGTCACTACTTACTGATTTTGTGTTGTTGTGTTTTGACTGCTCTTGACATAATTGAGCAACCCTCTGGGTCATGTTCTCCTGGCCCTTTACATGGTGGTTCTGCTTTACACCCCTGCATACTCTTTAGGCACTGCTCCTTTCTGCCCTACCTCCTCCACATGGTTCCAAACCTGGGAACCTTAAATCCTGCAGCTTTCTTTCCTCCCCAACTGTTAGCTGTTAGCATCTTTATTTACCAATCAGAATTAACTGGGGAATGAACCCAGAAGCTACTTACAGATCTTTCCTTCATATAGGTTTTGGGAACCCAATTAACATTAAAATACAGTTACATTGAGGCAGGTAATAAATCCATACCAGTATTAATCAGTATATTACTACTAGAGATAGTTTTTCTTTTATTTTACTATGTTAAATTTTCTTATATTTTTAGAAGGAATCAATGAATGTATGAGTAAATAAATAAATAAGTAAATGAATAAATAAATAATTAAAAATATTGGGACTAGAGTAAAGGTTAATAAGTGAATTTTCCCATATAACCACTCAGAGAGACAGAATTTAATTTTCCAGAAAGAGTGAAATTCATACATCAAATAGGAAAGGTCTCAGATTCAGCAGTAGTTGATCAACAAATAATTTGACTCCACAGTTTATTGGATTTTTCAATGTGCTTTTCATGTTTACAGTTTGGTGTTCTTATATTTTGGAGTAATGGGTTAGTTTGTTTGTTTGTTTGTTTTTGTTTTGTATGTGGTTTTATTTTTATGATTTTGAGGAATTTGTTTTTAATTGGAATTTTGTATCTTTTTTTGCGAAAGAGCTTAAAGTTGGGTGAAAATTAGGAAAGAATCTGAAGAACTTAGAGGAGTGGTATACTATAATTGCATATTTGAATAAAATATTGTTTTATATAATAAAAATAATTTTACAAAAAGATTACAAAATGTATTTCTGTGTTTAATATCTTGCTGTAATTTAAAAACCATGGCAAATAATAAATAGATTTAAGTAAATAAATAAATGGATCTAAAGGTGATTTAAACAAACCTGTAGTAAATGAGAAAATATAAAATACTGATTCCACTTTGTGCACAATCAAGCAAAAACAAAAGTCAGTAATGAAGAGATTTTACAATACTACTAGCTAAATGTGGTAATCTGCATTTGTTGTAATTTTCTCATGATTTTAAGAGAAAGTGTAATTTCATTAATAAATTTGAAGTTTCAGATGGCAGCACACTGAGACACTGTGTCAGACATATATAATATGCATTAAAATCAACACTTGGGTAAATATTACATGTGCATACTTGAAACTAGAAACAAAAGTATATGTAGATAATTATTCAATAATTAAACTTAAAGTAAGTGCTGATAGCTTTTAGAAAGAAGGGTGTACTGATTAAAGAAATATTCAACATTCTTAATCATCAAGGAAATGCAAATAAATATGACCTGAGATTCAATATTACATGCATGAAAATACCTCCGATCAAAATTCATGTGATAGCACATGCTGTCAAGAATGTAGAACAAGAACACTCCTGCATTGTTGGTGGGAATGCAAACTTATACAGCCACTTTGGAAATTTTTTGACTTTCAGGCTCTCAGAAAACTCAGACTAGTTCTACTCAGCATAGAGCTATACCACTCCTGGGCATATAACCAAAAGAAGCCACACTATACCACAGGCATACATCTCACCTATGTTCATAGCATCATTGTTCATAACAGTCAGAAACTGGAAACAACCTAGATGTTTTTCAAGTGAAGAATAGATAAAGAAAATGTGGTCCATAAACACAATGATTATTCTTCAGCTATTAAAAATAAAGTTATCATAAACTTTGCAGGGAAATAGATAGAACTAGAGATAAATAGCCTGAGTGTGGTAACCCAGAGCAAGAAGGCCATAAGATATATACACATTTATGAGTGGACATTAGCCATAAAATTCAGGACATATATGGTAAAATCCATGGACCCAAAGAAATTGTGCAATTTGGAAGTACAAAGGCAGGATGCATAAATCTCATTCATATCTAGATAGTCATCAAATGTTCTTGGAAAGTCAGAACTATGTAGAAGAGTAGGTGATGAGGGGACCATTAATGGTAATCAAGTTTGAGGTAAGACTGGGAAAAAGAATCAAATTGGATGGAGGGGAATCTCTTGTGACTAGCTCAAGCCTGAGATAGGAGAGAATACTGGGAGTATAGGATGGTGACATTATCTGAGATTCTTATCAGTGTGGCATATAGAGACTGAATTGGCCCCCTCCTGTAACAAGGCAGGATTTCTAGAGGAAGGAGAGTGACATCAGTTCTCCCAAAAAAATTTTAACACAAAATTTGTCATGCCTACAAATTGTGCCAGGGTGACAATGGTAGAGAGTGAGGAAATAGCCATCTGATGACTGCCCAACTTGAGACCAATCTCTTGTAAAGGATACATCCTGACATTGCTAATGATATTCTGCTATGCTTTGAGCAAATGGTAGGTGGAAGGGTTTGTAATCACAGGGGAGGGATATGGCTGTTTTAAGATTATAAGGAAAATAATAAAATAAAAATATGAAGTATAACAAATAATGTACATTTCTTCCAAGAAAAATATCATACAATACTTAAAAGAACAGGGGAATGCCATAATCCATATGAAAATAAACTAATCAATGAAGTGTTTCCATAAACTTTGCAAATAAATACAATGAAATTGCAATCAAAACTTTAGCCGTTGACATTATATATAGGTAACCACATCTGGATCTATTAACAAAACTTTCACATTCAAATCTCTTTTGTTTAATTTTCTTTAAGTTTTATGCAAAATTGCCTTATGCTAAGAGCATAAGTTTTTTTTTTCAAATTCTTTTTTTTCTGATATCTGTGCCTATATCTAGAATTGTATTGTTTTACATGGAATGTTAGAAAAGTACATAATAATTTGATGATCTGACTCTTATGATGGTAACCTGTGTAAATCCCTCTGTTATTAAAATATGAATTCAGCTTATTCATATGTAGTAACTTCATTCATATACCAGATACTAGTTTATAATCCTGTGGTTTAAAAACAAGTTTTCAGTAATGGCAGAAATTAGTGGTATTAGCATTTTACATGAGTAGGTTACCTATAACAGACTTTATTTGGCATAATACTAGTCTTGCATTTTAAATGCTTTCATTAAAAAATTTCAGTATGCGTAAGAAATTGTTAACAGAAAAAATTCCAATAATCTAAAGATGACCACAAACACATTTTTAAAACTATTAACAATACCCACATACATCTTAAATGTTCTAAATCATTCACTAGAATCTTAGTAAGTCTCAAATTTAAAAATCTATTTAGATGTTAATACTATACACCTCCAAAGAACATATAATTTTTACTTGGTCCTTTGGCCAAATAATTTAAAATTCATAAGGAAATCCATGTTTGTCAACTTTGAAAGTATATCCTGAAATCACAATTGAATTGAGAGCTTGCTATATACTTCCTTTATCAGAAATAATTATAACTATAATATTCTCTATTGTTATATGTTTAAATATATACTTCACTAGATTAAAATTTAATCCTCAAAAACCTGCAATTAAGTCAAGGGTAGTGGTCTGTGTATTTTAAATCTTAGCAAAGAAAGGGTTAAAATCATGTGGATCTCTCTGAGTGTGAAGCCAGTTCAAACTACCTATGGAGTGCTACATCCTAGGCACCATGGTAGTTCTTTTCTAAAAAAGAAAAAAAAAAAAAAAGGCCTGATTACATATGTGTGGAAGTACACAGGCATGTGGCATGTACTTGTTTATGTGTGTGTGCATGTATGAGGTGTGAGCACAGGTACATAGTGGAAAGAGGTCAAGGTTACCTATATTTCTCACAATATTCACAAATATATTTTGAGACAGAATATAGCATTAAAGTCAGATCACTATATTAGATCAGTAAACTTAATAGACTACCTAGCTCATGCTGGGATTACAGACAGACAATGTCCTGTCCATTTTTTGCTTGTTTACATATATGAATATTCAAAGATCCCAAACCCAAGTCCTTCTGCTCAAATGTGTGCATATTATACACCAAGTCAACTCCCCAGTTTTAAGCATGTATATAAATAAAAAAAATTTAACCAAAAATCCAAAATAACAACACAACAACAGTTCATATACAATGATGAACTGTGTATATGTAATAGTATAAATAGTATAGATAGACATATAGAAATGAAATATATATAATATATATATGAAGAAATACATTTTATATTATATATATTATATTATATATATAATATTATATTATATTATGTATATAATATTACATATTATATATATAATAATATATTATTATATATATATAATATATATGAAGAAATAGATATATATAGAAATGTATTTCTTCATATATAATATATATATATATATATATATATATATATATATATATATATATATTTGAAAATGGGTTTCCTTAAAATTGAACCTAAACTTAGAAAAAAACTTAGAAAAAATTTTCAACTAACAAAGAATCTTGTAAGCTAGCTATAAAGAAGCAATTATTGAAAAAATATATTCCAATTAGCATTATTAAATTTGTTTGAAATATGAATTATACATTACAAAGGTTAGTTTGGGTCAAATAAAATGCTCAATTTTGTTTGACAATGTTTATTTAAGAGTCGAAGGGCATGAAAAGAAAATCCTGAACACGAGTAGTTAGCTTTCATACATCCCACAGGAGATGTGGTACACTTAGCACCTCTGTCTTTCCAGTTTTTCTATGCTGCTTCAGTTTTGTTCATTCTCTCTCTCTCATACATTATACATCCATGGAGTAATTAGACTCAATGCAATAAATACTACAAATATAATAGTTAAAAAAACTAATAACTATTTTAAGACAATAGAAAATTAGCAGCTCACTGTTAGTAAGTGTAGACATCTGAAAATATAACAGATTTTAAAAGCATACGAATGAGAAGAAAATACCCCCTTAGGTATATGACATGGAAAAATATGGTAAATGTAAAAAAAAGATGTCTTACCTACATGAGTAATTCTCTGAGTACACGTTTCTCCAAAGAAGCTATACAAGGATACAAATATAAAATAAAAAAACATATCAACATGTTAAGCTTTATGAAAGCACAAATCTAAACAGTCTTAACATAGAATGCATGACTCTAAGAGCCATATTGCTAAGTGGAAAAGAACATTTTTGAAATAATTTTCAAATGAACAATATATCTAAGAAGGTAGAATTAGCAATGTAATTTACTATATATACAGTATATGATGTTTGCAGGACTTTGAAGGCTTTCTCAATCTTTCACTTATTTTATTAGAACTTCATGTTTGAGTGTTATACTTACCAACATTCCTACCCCATTACACTCTTCCCTTAAATGTAGATACAATCACTCATTATTTCTTTACCTCCTCCTGGTCCTCCTGGACCTCTTGGTCCTCCTGTTCTCCCTGCTCCTCCTGATCCTCCTGTTTTTCTCCTCCTCCACTGCCTTTGGTACTCCTTATCCTGTTGCAGTATCAAGGAAGAATGTAATTGAAGAATGAAGGGAGGAAGGGGATGACAAAAATATGAGTGTACTAATATCTAAAGTGGAAATAGTAAACATTACATACATAAATTATATTGTGATGGAATTAGTCTTTACCCATCTGTCTAGTGTCCAAACGAGAAGAAAAGACATATCATTAAAGTTCTTCCTAGGAATGAGTTTATTGTGTTAACTCAAAGTACATTTGTACCTCTCTCCTTACTGTGATATATAAGTTTTGATCAAAATGCTGCAGCATTAGTTTTTCCCATCAAGGATGATAGGTTTATTGTGACTCTATTGATTAAGTGACCCCTTTCCACATACTATTTTATATCTTATATATTCCAGTGTCTTCTAAGACCACATTCAGATATGCTAGAACTACATACAAGTTGTATCAAAGTTGTATTTGTGTTGCTTTATTAATTTTTTCCCATGAAATCCAGATGTCTTTTCTCTTTCTACTTGCCCCACAGCTAGAAAAGCTAGTCTGGGAGAGATTGTTTTCTGGGTCAAAGCTTTTCTATACTTTAAGCAATTCCTATGATCATTTATCTAACTCTAACCATCACTATGTTAGAGTAGCAAGGCTGGGCAAACAATTAAGGCTACTTGACACAAAATAAATTCATGTTCCAATGGACTGACTGTTCTTTTGCTGTCAAAGAAGCTAGTACTTAGTGTATTTAGTCAAGTTTTCTAACACTGAGTTTTCTCCTTAGGCTCTACAGTTATTTTTCTTACATTTTTTTTTCCTTCTTCGAAATTATCATAAAAAAAATTCTAAAACTTTGTTTGTTGGCAAGGAAAGTTGAGTTCTTTTTACATACAATAAAGGAGGAGGAAAGCTGCTACAGTGAATGGGTTCATGTAAGTATCAGGACATCTACATGGGCATAGCTGTCATTCACTAGGCAGTATAGCTAAACAGACTCTAATTTGCTGTACCAGTTTCCTCTCTCACTTCACTTATTGAACTGACATCAAAGAAAAGGCACAACAATGCACTAGCAGTATTGCAGTGACACTGATTTTAGGCACCATGATATTTGCTTTCTGAGCTCTTGAAGAAGGCAAAGTACTAGCTACTAGCTACCCTGTGGTTTCTCAGTAAAGACTGAAATCTCCTCAGGCATGTAAGTCTCCATCAAAGTCCTTTCTTTCTAACATAATTCATTAAGCCAACTCTTTTTGAATTTCAGGCATTACCCTGAAATCAAAGTGCACTTTTTATCAATAATTTTCAGTGCATCAGAAACACTCAGGACAATCTCTGACTGAAAAGTCAAAATGTGATCATTTCTTTTAGGTCAGTAAGATTAAATTTATGGACCTAAATTTATCCATTCATAGTATATGAACCAAGAATTGAGGGTGGGATAAGAGGGGATTAAAAAGGAGAGTGACTGTCTACATTAACAATTCCTTGATATATCAAGAAAGAATCTGTTGTTACTAAGAATTATATTACTTCTATTCCTTGTATTCCAAGGCATATCATTGTTTTCTAGTTTACACAGCAGAAATTTCTAAATAGACATAAAAGCTAAAAATGTCACAACTTCATGGGAACCTAATCATTCCATTCTCTTTAGTATTGCAGGTGGTGATAACAGACTCTGAATTCCGTCTGTATTTATGATGGTAATTTTGGTTTTCTCAGAACCAGCTTTCAAGAATGTAGGACAGTCATTTCCACATCAAAGTATTTCTCCACGATTGCTAGTCATGTACATCACCTTGAGAAGAGGACATATAAAATCATGGAAGAAAATTCACCAGAAATATAATTAGGAAATGTAGTCATCTGGATGAAACCTGAAATAATTTCTTGGGAAAAACAGAAGACTGATCCTTGAATAAAATTAAATTTGAAAGGTTTTCTATTAATGGATGAAGCAAGAAAGTATCATCCTGAGTGAAGTAACCCAGTCACAAAAGAACACATCTGATAAGTGGTTATTAGGAAAAATGCTCAGAACACCCACAATATGATTCACAGACCATATGAAGCTCAAGAAGAAAGAAGATCAAAGTGTGAATGCTTCAGTCCTACTTAGAAGGAGGAACAAAATAATTACAAGATGTAGAGGGAGGGAGTCATTTGTGAGGGCAAGCAGAAGGGGAGGGGAAAGGGGGAAGGAGCAGGTGTGGGAGAAGATACAGGTGTTGAAATCAAACAGAGGTTTGTATCAATGGGGGATGGGTAACTGTGGGTAGCTACCAGAAAGTCACAGATACCAAAAAAGCAAGAGGCTCCCAGGACCCAACATGTATGACATTAGCTTAAATACCCAACGAAGAGGAGAGAGAACATGTAGAGACCATATCTTGAGGTTAGGCAAGGTCCCTGGTTGAGTGATGGGGCCAACCAACAATCTCAAATAATTTAATCCAAAATTGCTTCTTTTTAAAGGAAATACAGGGGAAAAGAGTGCAGAAACTTACGGATAAGCCATTCACAAACTGCCCCACCTGGGGATCCAAACTTTATGCAGCCATCAAACCCAGAAACTATTCCTGATGCCAAGAAGTTCTTGGTGACTGGATCCTCATATAGCTGTCTCCTGAGAGGCTCTGCCAGAACCTGACAAATACTGAATTAGATGCTTACAGCCAACCATCAGATTGAGCATGAGGACATCAATGAAGGTGTTAGGAGAAGGACTGAAGGAGTTAAAGGGGTCTGCAACCCCATAGGAAGAACAACAGTAGTAGCCAACCTTACACCACAAAGATCCTAAGGACTAAACAACCAATCAAAGATTTCACATGGCTCCTGCTGAATATATAGCAGAAGATGGCCATATCTGCCATCAATGGGGAGAGAGGTCCTTTGACGACTCAATGCCTCAACTAGGGGAATGCTAGGATGGTGAGGTGGAAGTGAGTGGGTTGGGGGAGCACCCCCATAAAAGCGGGGGTGAGGGGGTATTGTAATAGGGCTTTACAGAATGGAAACCTAGAAAGGGGATAACAGTTGAAATGTAAATAAATAAAATAACAAATAAAAATTTAAAAAATGGAAGAAAATCCCCAAGAAATGTAATTAGGGAGGTTAGTCATCTAGATAAAACCTGAAATAATTTCTTGAGGACAGAAAACTAGGCCCTGAATAAAATTAAATTTAAAAGTTTTTCCATTATTCTTTAGAGATGTAATGGCAGCAAACTAGGATTCTGTGATATTTGATTTAGATGATACACAGGGTCTCTAGGTTCTTTAATTTTCCATTTGTTCTTGTTTACACACATGCTCATGGTCCTTCTCTTTATTTCTCTTAGACAAGTCATCCAAAAATAAAAGTCTCCTAAGTCAATTAGTTCACTTCTGTCTCAACTTTATTTCTTTGTCTATGAAAGTCTCCCTAATGCTGCAATTGCTGAAAAATCTGTATCAATAATTGTAATAAAGAGAATAAAATTAGAATCAGAAGCACAGGGAAGATATAAACTCAGGAAAATGTAGATGGGAATTAGGAAATTCATTTGATACTTGGCATGGCTATAGCACATTGAACTCAAATCACCCTGCATAAGAACTTCACAAAATCGATTGAGTTTAGAATTACAGCAAGGAAATGGAGTTCCTATTACATCTTTAGAAATATTTACAGTGGCTACATGTAGGGCAGAATGTCAAATTTCTTCAGACCACTATTTGTATAATGTCAATGTTCACGTGAAGAACATTATTCATGTGTACTTATAAGGACCAGTTACTAGACATAGTGGGTTTAAAATAAACAAACAAAAAACAAAAATTAATAAGAAAATGTAAGTTTAAAGTTTGAGGAAATAATTTTAATGGTGTCTGCATGTTTTGTTGGGGTCAGACACTAGATACATTTTTATGGAATACTGGTGTATGAGACAAAATGTGCAAATATGAAAATGAAATAATTTAAGGAAGATAGTAGAAGTGAATCTTATGATACACATTTTGTAATTTTTCTTTCTGTGGAGAACCATGTAAAATACATAGTGAATATTTGTAAAAATTTTGGAAAGTTTTCCAAAACTACATATAAAATCACAATATCTGCTCAATGTATTTTTTTTCACTAGTGGATATTAGCAACAAAGTACAAAATAATCATGATATATACCACAGACACAAAGAAAGTATAAAAAAAAGAAAGCCCAAGTGAGGAAGCTTGAATTCAACTTAGAAGGAGGAATAAAATAGTCATAGGAAGTAAAAGAAATGAAGGAACTAGGAGGGAGAGGGGAGAGGAAGGGGAAGAGTGTGAAAGGATAAGTTATGGGAAAAAAAAACAGGAAAGACCAGAGGGGCAGGAAAATGAATTGAAATATGAAGTTGCCATGGGTAGGGAATGAGAAATCTCTGGAAAGTCACAGAGGCCAGAGATGCAGAGGCTTCCAGGGGTCAATGCCAAATTGCACACCAGTGGGGATAAGAAACTGAAGAGACCATTTCCTGAAACCAGACTGGCCTCCAGTGAAAACCAAACCACCTACAAAATTTCTATGCAAAATTGCTCTTGTGTAAAAGAAATACATGGATAAAAATGGAGCAGAAACTGAAAGAATGGCCTGCCAGTTACTGGACAAACTTGGTATCCATCCCATGGTCAGGTACCAATCCCTGACACTATTAGTGATGCTATATTGTGCTTGTAGATGGGAGTCTAGAATAGCTGTCCTCTGCAGGGGTCAACCCAACATATGAATAAGAAAAATTCAGATACCCACTACCAAACATCAGACAGAGTTAATAAGCCCTATGGACGTGTTAGGGAAAGTATTGAAGGCCAAGAAATTGGTGGCAACACCATAGGAAGATCAACAGTCTCAACTAACCTGGACTCCTGGAGAAAGAGCATACACGGGCTGGTCTGAAACCACTAAAACATATGCAGTAGAGGACTAACTTAAGACACTCTCTCAGAGGCCTAGCAGGATGGAGAGAGTGGGAGCAGCATTATGAGGGGTTACTGGGAGATACCAGCATTTGAGATGTAAATATATAAATAATGTTTAAAAGAATTTCACTAGTATAAACATTTTTATAGGATGGTTCTACAGTTGAGACCAAAGTAAATATGATGTCATCTTTATAAAATCTTTGCTGAATATATTAAATTTATCATGTTGCCTTGCTTTCAAATGCATAAGACAGTGACTCACAGTATTTTTGTTGAAAATCTTAGATGTTGATCATGGACAGGATGATGTGAAAATTTAAACATTAGCATGATAATGTCATCTTCCAAATAAATGTGGTTCTTCTTCAGTTTTTCTGCTAAGCCTTTTAAGAGTTCACTGGTGAGCCGGGCAGTGGGGCAGTGGTGGTGCACACCTTTAATTCCAGCACTTGGGAGGCAGAGACAGGCAGATTTCTGAAATTGAGGCCAGCCTGGCGTCTACAGAGTGAGTTTCAGGACAGCCAGGACTACACAGAGAAACCCTGTCTCGAGAAAAACAAAAATAAATAAATAAATAAATAAATAAATAAATAAATAAATAAATAAAACAAAAAAGAAGAATACACTGGTTAGTAAAAGAAACCAATTGAAAATTAGCAGAAATAATTTATTATAAAAATGCATATAAAATAATTTTAAAATGTTTTTTGGTTCTTTTAAAATTTATTAGCATATGATCAATGCCATTCATTTTTCTGTCCCCTTGTATCCATCCACTGCCTTTGCAATCTTGCTTTCAAAATAAAATCAAAAGCACTCATTATAGAAACTGTAATGTGTCACAGTGTAGCCTTTGGGTATTTCCACTCATCATTGCTTGCAATGGGCCATTCCTCTGGTTCAAGGCTTCTGGAATATGCTACACAATCAAAACAAGAACCTCAGTGAGAGTTTCTTAAGATATCCTGTTTTGACCTGTGCCATGGAAATCTGCAACTATAGATCAGTAAGTCCAGCATCATCACATGTTCCAGCAGTTCATTGATGAAAGAAGCCAACTCAAAGTCTTGGATCTGGGCTTGGTAAGTATCTGAGCTGGAAAGCCCGCCAGCTCTTCAGAGCTAGGTCATCCAGTGCTATTGTGAGCGAAGAGCACAGAGAGCAATCAGCTCTCCAGTTCTCATGACCTCAGTTCTGACTCATTTACATCCCTACCATCAGGGCTGGCTCTACTGAACTGCCCATGTGGGTTATAGCACCTACTCTGTAGGTCATCTAGGAGTGCTATGCACTGTCTGCAGTGTCACATAGGTCAAGGGTAATCCCAGCTGTGGTCTGCTCACATGGATCTGTGTGGTGCCTGACTGGTGGTCATCTGAGTCTAGGTCCCTGTCTGAGATCCTTGGCATCAGAGTACTGGTCATGATGACTGGTATTCTGCTTGGCCTATGGTGTAATTGTACATGCAGATGCAGGCATCTTGTATTAAAAATATTTAATATTTAAATAATTCTATAAAATATTTTTGATAAAAAAACTTATCAAATGGCTAACAGGACAGAAATGCATGTCTCCATAGCTATACAAATTAAATGTAAGAAAAACATCAAGGAAATGTAAGGAGAACATACCCTTGAATTTGTCTGTCTAGAGCAAGACTATATTTTAGCTTTGGGAAGAACTTAAGAATATCCTTATGGTTTATTTCATTACTAGTATTAACAAAACATTTAACTAAAATTCACTCAGAAATTTAATCCTAGAAAATGAATATGAAGAGCTACACTGTGAGACAGCTGGCATGGACTTAAAACATCCAGAACCATGCTCCCATCTGTGTACAACTTGCACATTTTTCACAACCTTTCCTGAATTGCTAAGTTTTTCCTTCTTCTGCCATTTATAAACACCAAAATCTCTACTCATAGAATATAAGAAACTATATAGTAACAAAAAGAAAGAATATTAACATAAACAATAACAAAAATGGGAAATTATATCGTGGAGAATTGCAGCTCATTCAATGAAGTAATAAACATTTTATCACACAAATTATGAGTGTATATTGTTCTAAGTGTGTACAATACCATGGTCAAGTTACCAGACAAATGGCTTTTCTGAACAAGTTAACTGCATGAGTAGACATTTAACTGCAGTAGGTGTAACACTATGGATGAATCATAAATATTTCAATATTTCATTCCTAATGAAATATAAATGCTAACAATGCAAGATATTCTATATAAATCTATACACAAATACATTTCATTTTACTTTTAATCCAACAGGATGAGAATTACATAAGGGTAATCACTCTAAGATAGATTTCTGGATAACGTATCACCCCTATTTTAAATTAGTGTATATAGTTAAAATAATTATTGTGGTACTTCTTATTACTCCTTTAAAACTTTAAGGTAAAATTTTCATAGGGTGTGGTATGATAAAACATAGCTAAGAAAAATTTCTCTCAGTTAACAAAACAATGTTTTAGCCATCTATGGTTTAAAGCTATCACAGTTCATAGCAGTTTTAATGTAATCACTGTTGAATGTTGGGAAGAATACTAATGATAATTAGTGCAAAATACCTTGACAATTTCTAAGTTTCTGCATTCTCTATATCAAAATGAACCATCCAGACACCCATCTTTTTGAGCAATTCCCAAGCTAAATCAGAACCAACTTTTGATTTGAACACGTAGCCTAGGTCCTCATGTACATAAAGAGAACATAACAACTCCAGACAGAAGCAAAACTCCCTGGTTTGAAGCTTTTCTTTTCAAAGAAACTACAAAAGAGAAATCCTTAATTAATGTTGTGCACCCTAATAAATGGTATCTTGCTCCCCACTTTAGTTCCCTCTCTGATTCTAAATCTTTCACTTCCATAGATACATTAGCACCTATAGGTACATATACTAATCTTTACCAGCTTTATCTGTCAATGTATTATTCTGAGAGGTATACAAACTTCTTCCTCTAATATTTCTAAGTATTGCAATATTTTTACTGTTGCTTCTGTCTGCTGAGTTATTATTGGTGTATCTCAGCCAAACACCCTAGTTTGAACGACAATATCATTCTGTATAATGATCCACAAGGAACAAAATTTGAAGAAAATAAAATTACAAAGGGCACAGAGGAACACCAGATAATATGTAACAAATTCAATTGGAGAAGACTTTGTGTTTCCAGAGAGAACATAGGCAAAGCTGTCAAACTGCATAAAGACACATGACATACCCAACAGAAGTAATTATGAACACAGTGTTAATGAAGAGATACTGATCAGACAGAAGGGATTCCTTGTTAACTAGGGACAAGAAAATCTGTTTGGTATATTTCTTTCATTAGCAATATAGAATAAGACTGTGCTAAAACACAGAGACAATTGATTTTTCATTTCTCTTATGACTTGCTTGACCTCATTGGAAGGGATGGACAGACAATGATATGAGAATAAACTATAAGAGCTACTATTTGGCAAAGAGTAGTAACAATTTAGCCTTGATTTCAAACTTGTATTGGAAAGAATAACCTCTGGCGTTCTTGATGACAACAGATAGATATTAATATGATTGCTAATGTTATATTTTTGTGACCACAGAACGCATAGAATATCGTGTGTAATGTTTTCTTCCAAAGTTTACAACAAAACTCTTTCAGAGCATTTTAGGTGGTCAAGTAAGAAATATTTCTGTCAAGAAATTCTTTATGGTGGGTTCTTCAAGAAACATTAATGAGAAGTACGTCATAAATCTTCATCAGAAATTAATTTCCAAATTGACTCATCCTTGTTTCAAATTAGAATACACTGCAAAATGAGACAGCAATGATGCTTCAGAGAGATGAACATATTTCTTGCACAGAAAACAGAAGCATCTGACTCATAGCAGTAGTGTGGGGAATTCCAGAATGTCCCTTCTTATGATGAGTTTATTGCCTCTGTCTGTCACAGGTTTCTGAAGAAATAGCAGTCTTTCTTCTCTGAAACAGTTTTTTTATGAGAGTTTGACTATATCCAGCTGGTCTATATATTTGACAGCTGGACTATAGCCAGAATCCTGTCTATAAAAACCTTGTGTGTAGTTATGTTTATTTGTTTTGGCTGCCTCTGTTTGAAGGAGTGTATATATTCAAATTGGAAATGGTTTAAAAAACATTCAGAAGAGAGATCTCAAGGCAAAGAAAAAAATGAACAACCCTGCAGTAATCTTGTTCAACAATCCCCACGTCACTAATTCATGTCTTCTCTTTGAGTGTTTCAGCAAAAGAACTGAAAGGGAAAGGGTAAGACAGTGAAATATAATTTACCCTTAGCTCTGGCTCCAATTACCAATACAGAAAAACAGCCAGTGATGCCTGGATATTGATTATGTACCTGGCTACTGGTTTAGATCCTGGCTGTCTCTAATAAAGCACACATTTCTGTCTGTGCCTTTCTAAATATAACTCTTGGCTGCCAAGTAAAGCTTGCTGCTGTCCTGCGTCATTTTCTCAAATTGCAATGATAACATCTATAAATTATTACACTACATAAGACTTTTTTTTACATTTCAGTATCCTACGAAAAGGGGTTTTAGATTTTGAAAAAGAAGTGTTGAAACTGCAGTGGCTGGGCACCCTGAGGAGCTCAGCAGACTAGAGAACTATCACCCCCACCCCACACAACCTGAATTGTACTCTCCTTTTGGCCTGTGTCTTCTGTTTGGACAGATCACCAGCTTATCTGCTCCTCTGAAGACACCACAGTCTGAAGGCCTCTCAGAGTTCTGCTGCAAGAAGAGGTAATGGTAAGTGAACAGTTCCAAAGAGCCAAATCAGTTGGGAATCCCAATGAGCCCAACAGACTCAGACTCTTCACCCCCTAAACCACCTGCCCCTGAATTTCACTTTTCTTCTGGTCTTTTCCTTCTTCTGGGGCAAACCACCAGCCTGTCTGCTCCACTGAATACACCACAGTCTGGAGGCATCCATTCTCTGTATACATGAAAACTGACCCAATAGTCTGAAAGAAGCCCTGGAGTTCTGCTGCACACAGGACAACAGACATCATAATCTGAAGGTCTTCCAGAAGAATAGCTATACACAGGGCAACGGCTGAGTGCCACCACTGAAGATCCAACAGTCTGAAGGCCTTCTAGAAAATCTGCAGCAGCCAAGGCAACAGATTAGCAGCTTGTCTGTACATCTGAATTCGCCACAGTCTGAATCTTTCCAGAAGAGCTACTACAGTCAGAGCAACAGGTCACTGGTGTACATGCTCCTCAGAAGACCACGCAGTCTGAAGGACACACAGAAAGTCTGCTATAGGAAAGGCTTCACGCCTCCCAAGAGGTCTTCAACAACTCAGGGACACAGAAAACAGGATCCAAGCAGAGACATCCAGATCAGCTAATACCAAGGATAAGCAGGTTATGAGAGGCAAGCACAAGACAATAAGCAACAGACGCCAATATACTTTTAAATCATGCAAACCCAATTGTGCTACCACAGCATCTCCTTAATGTACCAACACACCTGAAAGTCAGAAGGATGACCTAAAATCCTATCTCATGAAGATAACAGAATTCTTAACGGAGGAAACAAATGACTCACTGAAAGAAATAAAGGAAAAGACAGGTAAACAGGTAAAAGTTTTTATAGAGTTTGTTACAAATAATTCTATTAAATAAATACAGGACAACACAATCAAACAGGTGAAGGAGCTAAACATAGCTGTCCAAAGACTAAAATAGAAGTAGAAACAATAAAGAAAGCACAAATGGAGGCAACCCTACAAAATGGAAAACATAGGAAAGAGGTCAAGAATTGCAGACATAAGCATCACAACAGAATACAAATGATAGAAGAAAGAATCTCAGATATAGAAGATACCTTAAAACATATTGACACAACTGTCAAAGAAAATTCAAAACATAAAACACTCCTAATCCAAAACATCCAGGACATAATGACAAAACCAAATCTAAAAATAATAGGAATATAGGAGATATAAGCTGCCCAGCTCAAAGAACCTGAAAACATCTTCAAAAAAATCATTTAATAAAACTTCCCCAATCAAAAGAAAGTGATGGTCATAAATATATAAGAAGTTTATAGAACTCCAAATAGATCAGATCAGAAAAAATCTTTTTTCACATAATAATCACAATAGTAAATGCACAGAACGAAGAAAGGATATTAAAAGTTGCAAGGGAAAAATTTAAGTAATATATACAGGCAGATCAATCAGAATTGATACCAGACTTCTCAGCAGACACAATAAAAGCAAGAAGAGCCTAGACAGAGATCATGCAGATCTTAAGAGAACACAAATGCCAGCCCAGGCCATTATACTCTGAAAAACACTTAACATAGAAGGAGAAACTTATATATTCCAGGACAAAACCTAATTCAAACAATATCTAGCTAATGATCCAACCCTACAGAGGATTCTAGGAGAAAAACTTCAACACAAGGAAGGTATCTACACCAAAATAAATAAATAAACCAAGATATTAATCATGTCACAATAAAGCCTAAAGGAGAGAATAACATCACCTACAACAAACATAACAGGAATTAACTATCATCTGTCTTTAATATCTTTCAATATCAACAGACTCAATTCCCCAATAAAATTGCATAAGCTAAAACACTGGATATGCAAACAGGATCCAGCATTTTGAGGCATAAAAGAAACTCACTTCAATAAAAAGACAGACACTACCTCAAAGTAAATGACTGAAAAAAAAAGTGTTCCAAGCAAATGTTCCCAAGTAACAAGCTGAATTTGCCATTCTAATATTCAATAAAATAGACTTTCAATCAAAAGCTATCAAACAAGATGTGGAAGGGCACTTTATATTCATTAAAGGAAAATGCATCAAGAAAAAGTCTCAATTTCTGATCATCTATGTCCCAAATGCAAGGGCACTCATCTTTATAAAGGAAACTTTCCTAAAACTCAAAGCACACATTGAACCCTACACAATAATCGTGGCAGATTTCAACACCCAGTTTCCCTAATTGAGAGGTCTTGGAAACAGAAACTAATAAGGTTATTATTACTTATATATAATATATAAAATATTGCTATTATTATTTATTAAAAATAATAGAGTTTGTGACTCAAATAGTTTTATCAGATATCAATAGAACATTTTACCCTGAAACAAAAGAAAATGCATCATTCTCAGTACCTCATCATACCTCAAAAATTGAACATATGATTGGTCACAAAACAAACCTCAACTGATACAAAATATTAAAATAATCTCATGAATTCAATAATCACAAAAATGGCATAAAACCCACTCGTCCATAGAAACTGAACAGCTGTCTACTCACTGTTATCTTAGTCAGGAAAGAAAGAAATTAAACATTTCCTGGTATTCACTGAAAATGATAATGACAAAGAATACTCAGTCTTCGGGGACACAATGAAAGCAGTGCTATGAGGAAAATTCATAGCGCTAAATGTCCTGGTAATGAAATTGGAGAGATCATACATTAGCAATTTAACAGCATACATAAGAGTTCTAGAACAAAAGAAAGCAACCACACCCAAGAGTAATAGAAGGCAGGAAACAGTCAAACTGCGGCCCAGATCAAATACATAGAAAAAAACCAACAACAATACAAAGGATCAACAAAACCAAAAGCTGGTTCTTTGAGAAAATCAACAAGATAGTTAAACCCCTAGCTAAACTAACTAAAGGGCACAGAGATAGTATCCAAATCAAACAAAGGAGAAATGAAAAGGGAGACAGGAATACAAACTGGGGAAATTAAAAAAAAATCATCAGATTCTATTATAAAAGCCTATATGCAACAAAACTAGAAAATCTAGACAAAATGGATGAATTTCTAGACAGATACCAAGCATCAAAATTAAATCAAGAACAGGCAACCTATCTAAACATGCCCATATCCCTTAAGGAATTAGAAGTCATTAAAAATCTCCCAATCAAAAAAAGCCCAGGGCCAGATGGATTCAGTGCAGAATTCTACCAGACCTTCAAATAAGAACTAATACCAATACATCTCAAACTCTCCCAAATACAGAAACAAAAGAAAAATGACTTAATTTATTCTATGAAGCCCTAATTACTCTGATACCTAAACCTCGCAAGGACCCAATAAGAAAAACCAAAACCAAGAACACATGAAAAACATCTTTCAACTTGTTTCAGGAGGCTGCATCCCATGGACACAAGATTGGTAAAATGTACAAAAAATCCATTAATATAACCCACTATATATACAAACTCAAAGCAAGTATCACATGATTATGTCATTGAATACTGAAAAAGCATTTGACATTATACACCCTTCATGTTAAAAGTATTGGAGAGATCAGCAACTCAAGGCCCATACCTCATCATAATAAAATCAATATACAGCAAAGCAAGAACTATTAACAAATTAAATGGAGAAATACTTGAAGCAAAACCACAAAATTCTGAGACAAGACCCACTCTGCACATACCTATTTAACATACTACTCAAAGTTCTATGTGGAGCAATAAGACAACAAAAGGAGATCAAAGGAACAAAACTTGTCAAAGGAGAAGACAAGGAGTCAGTATTTGCAGACAATAGGGTAGTATACATAAGCAAACCCCAAAATTCTACCAGAGACTTATACAGCTGATAAACATTTTCAACAAAGTTACTGTATATAAAATCAAGTCAAAAATTAGTACCTTTCCTTTATACAAATGATAAATGGAATGAGAAAGAAATTAATGAAACAACACCATTCAAAATAGTCATGAATATAATAAAATATCTTGAGGTAGCTTTAATCAAACAAGTGAAAGATGAATATGACAAGAATTTCAAGTCTCTCACGAAAGAAATTGAAGAAACCCTCAGAAAATGAAGAGATCTCCCATGCTCATATGTTAGTAGGATTAACTCAGTAAAAGTGGCCATCCTCCCATAAAGAATCTATGGATTTATGGTAATCCCCATGAAATTTTCAACAAAATTTTCATAGACATAAAAGAACAATCCTTAATTTTATATGGAAAAAAACAAACAAACAAAAGACAGCATAGCAAAAACAATTATTAAAAATATAAGAACTTCTGGAGGAAATCACCATCTCTGACCTCAAAAGGTACTACCAAAAAATAGTGACAAAATATATAAACAACTCAAGATGCTAACCACCAAAACACCAAACAATCCAATCCAAGAATGGGGTACAGAAGTAAACAGAGAATTCAATAGAGAGAAATCTGAAGTGGCTGAGAAGCATGCTGACCTTAGTACTTGCATGTAAATAAAATAGTATAAAATCAAAAAGGAGGAAAGGGGATGGGATAGTACTTTTCTAGGGAGTGAAAATGGGGAAAGAGGGTGGCATCTGAAAAGTAAATAAATAAAATATTCAATAAAAATAAAGAAATGTTCAAAGTACCTACACTACTTGATATCAGGTTTCTGACACATATATAGCAGAGGACTGCATGGTCTGGCCTCAGTGAGTTAAGAAGCACCTAACCCTCAAGAGACTTGAGTCCACAGGGAGTGCAGAGGTATAGTGTTTTTGTGGTTAGCCCTTGGGAACATCTTCTTGGAGACAGGGGAGTAGGTATGGGATGAGGTACAGTTAGAGTGTGTACCAGGAGGAGGACAACTGGACTGGAAAAACGATTAATAATAATAATAAGTATTATAAAATAATAATAATAATAATAATAAGAAGAAGAAGAAGAAGAAGAAGAAGAAGAAGAATCTGAATCATGAGAAAATGGTTTTTTGTTAAGGCATAACTATAGATCTGTATTCTCTCTCAAAAAAATGTTAAATTCCCACCATGCTTCAGAATTACATCCAATTACCATAGAGTATCTCTCAGTGACATATTGGTAAACAAATAATTTAAGAGGTATTTATTTTATAAAAGAAATGCTTAACATATATGCATATTTCTGCAATTCTATGTGTTTCTATAAATTTTTGTAGGCCTGCATATATGTCTGTAATTTTTCTTGTTTCTCACCTGAAATTAATATTCTTAAAATATTTTTTCAATACTAATATGTGAATATTGTTGTATGTTTGGACAAATCCACTTCATTCTGTGAAATGAATTGTTCTCCAATAATCGTTATGACTATTCCATCCAAAGTTCATATGCTTCCTACCTTTAAAATCAACTGAGTTCTACTCTGCTGACAAGATGAAATTTAGGGACTGCACCCCGAAGTCCTGCAGCCAATGAGGAGGAGCACCAGTTCACCTGTTTTCATGACCTTAATGTAATCTCTCTTGACAACCTCAGGTGGCCATGGAGAAGAGGGCATCACACCCATACTTAGTCTACTTCATATCACACAAGTAGGCTGGGCCAACTCTCACCTGTTTACCCCACCCCCACCACTAGGTGAGCATATGCTGAACATGTAATTTGCAAGGCAGACTGTTCTGAGTGCTGCAACCAACAAGGGAGATGGATAGATCTACCACTCTCATGACCTGAGCCAGTTTTCTCAACAGCCAGAGGTATAGGGGAGTTCTGGGGAAAGGCATCATCCCCACACCCTCTCTACCCCCATGGAAGAAAAGTGGTGGGGTCAGTTCTCTCACAGCAATACCCTCAGGGGCAGCTCACACATTTAATAGAATATGGCTAGCCTCCCAGGGCAAGATTCCATGAAGAAATCCTGACTAATTTTCTTCAGTTGCTCATTAAATGCAAGTAGCCATTCTGATAAGTCTTGGGCTCCATGAATCTTGCTTCTACATATACTGTGACTGTGTCTGGCCTGGTATAATTGAAGAATACAAGCATTACCAGATATACAATTCATAGAGCATACTAGGTTTCAAGTGATCTGATGGAGGAAATGGGGAGAGAAAATGGACTTTATTTAGAAAAGTAAAAGGTAGTAAATATAGATTAACAAAAGGTAGTAATATCATCATAATATCAAGTTTCTGCATAAAATCCATATAATAAATAGATGTGCCGGGCGGTGGTGGTGCACGCCTTTAATCCCAGCACTTGGGAGGCAGAGGCAGGCGGATTTCTGAGTTCGAGGCCAGCCTGGTCTACAGAGTGAGTTCCAGAACATCTAGGGCTACACAGAGAAACCCTGTCTCGAAAAACCAATCCCCCCCAAAAAATAATAAAATAAATAGATGTGATTGTATAGATAATCATGTACTCTTCAAATAAAAGTTTCCTATCTGATCTGAAAATGCTTCTTAAAAGTTCCATAGATCATCTTACAACTGAATGCAGAAAAATCCTCACAATCTAAACATAGTATGGAACACAGTTAGCAAAGAGTTTGATAAAATATCTCCTGTACCTAAATCTCAGAGTTCATTGTGAAATAGGGACAAGAAAAATCTTAAAATCTAGGCCATTTGTTGCAAGATTATATCTTCTATGAATGCCAGAAACTGTACCAACAATGGTGGGGTTTTGTTTGTTTGTTTGTTTGTTTGTTTTTCGATATAAAGTTTCTCTCTATAGCCCTGGCTGTCCTGGAACTCACTCTGTAGGCCAGGTCTGTCTTGATCTCAGAAATTCACCTACCTCTACCTCTCAATTGCTGGGATTAAAGGTGTGTGCCACCACTGCCTAGGCAATAACAGTGATTTAGAAAATATTTTAAGTAATTAAATAATGCTGACAGAAGAAGATATAGATTTTTATAAAGAAAAACAACCTATTTGTTATCAAACACAAAATGATCAGCCCTGAAATATACATACATGACATTTTCCAAATTAAAGTAGCTGTACTTATGTCTTTAAGAAAAAACATGTACATATATAGATATAAGCATGTACAGAAAAGCAATATACTTGAAAAGGAGCTAAGAATATTATATGGGTGGGTAGGAGAAAGAAAGTGGAATGAAAAAATAAAACTATATTATATTCTCAAAAATAAAATAATTTTAAAACTGCATTTCCACCAAGTAGAGGTGCAAGCAATATCTATCCCCCATCAAACATTCATGCAAGTCAATATAGAAATGTACCAATGTTCTTCTTAGGTAACTAGTGGGTTTATTGGAAAAACATAGAAGAAATTTTTTATTGGTTATTTTCTGGGAGACTGTGTTCAGAAAAAGGCTCCCCAGAAAACAATTACTCAGTAAGGATGATGACTCTCTTATATATTACATGATAGTAAAACTTCCATACTCTTTTTTGGTCTGTCTTTTCCAGTCTCTTACAAAGTTACTTTCAGTAAATATAGAATTTCCAAAAATAAATTGTCTGAGCGTGTGGATACTAAAGTGAGGATCTCTTGCCTTCTTCTGTCATTTAATGAGTGGATATAAACAACCTGTAATCCCAACTAGGATATCTATTTACTAGGTGGCACTGATAGTTGCCCAAAATGGCTGCTGTTTGGCTTGGAATACAGGACTAGAGAGCACTTAATCTATTCCACTATCTCTTCCTTCATTTCCAGCTCCCTCGTTTCTCAAGAGTGTCTGAGCTTTAGATTGTGTTACATAAAAGACTCATGACCTTCTCAGCTCAGTGGTTTGCTGAAATCATTGAAGCCCCTTTTTTTCATAGCACTGTTTCTGGAAAAGCATTATTGAAAATCTCTTGGATTTTTGAGTGAATACAAAGAAAATGTGATGAAGCAAATCATGAAAATTAAAAAAAATGGAAATCTGTAATTAGTAGAAATTGAATATAGTAATACATTAAGAGAACAGAAACAAATGTAGGGGATTTTTTTTTAATTAGTAATATATTTATCCAATCAATACCAGATGTTTCTTCACTGGAGAGTATGACATTTTTATTCACAAATATTAGTGTAATTGACCCATTAAAAACCACATCAATTTTTGCCTCCATGAGAATAGACATTTAATCCAATAAGAATTTTGATTATAAGTAAAACACTCATATATTTATTGAGCATGGTGACAGAAACACATTCACTAGCACTTCTTAGTATGAAACATGCAAATTCACTAGTGACTAAAATATCAGCTTACTTGTTCTTATCATCCTTAGTGATATCTATAGGGAATGTGTGAGCTATCTCACAAAGAGGATATATATTTAAATAGTCCTATATTTATATAGCCAACCTCCAGATCAAAAACAATCAGCATCATGCAAACAGAACTCTTTTTCATTCAGTCCTAGAATGTCACCAAGAAATTTGAGAACAGATTTTATTCTCTTAGAATCCTTCCTCCAAGGAATCTAAGAACAAAATTATTTTGAAGGCAACCAATTTCTAACACTGCAATCAATAGTTTAAAATATAATGGCCTCAAAATTATCAGCTTTTATATGATGTACTTTCTGCATTGAAAGGCAAAGGCTATTGCAATCTTTCCAGTCACCTTGTTAGATATCACTTGTGAAATACACAATAAACCTCCAACCTCTGTATTGCACCTATTTTCAACTAATTTTCCATGCTTGGCTAATCACATGCACATTCATTTATTTTAAATGAGATCCAAAATCTGATAAATGTTGAAAGCTTAGCTTTATGTTTATACATACAAGCAAAAAGAATACAGATGATGAACAGAACAATAAGACAAATTACTGAGTCACAACCCTATAGTTAATGGTAGAGTTGCCAGGACAGTAGAGATGTAAACTTGGTAAAGACTTTGATAAGGACATTTTCTGCTCTAAACAAATGTTAGTAAGTTCAAAACTAATTAGATAAATATAAGCCTGATATGGAATAGAAGGATAGATTTAGCCTATTAGCATCAATTGATTCTTCTACATATCAACATTTAGATAAAATTAAATGTAATTGAGACTCCTAGATTTTGGACAGGAACACAAACTTGAATTTTATAAAATTACCACAGAACACACAATAGGTGTAGGATAATATGTAATAATCACATTTGACAAGAATGCCTCACACTTTAATATCAAGAATTGGTAAATGGGACCTCATGAAACAGGAAAGCTTCTGTAAGGCAAAGGACACAGTCAATAGGACAAATCAGCAAGGTACAGATTGGGAAAAAAAAAGCCTTCACTAACCCACATCACATAGAGGGCTAATATCCAAAATATATAAAGAACTCAAGAAGCTAACCACCAAGAAAACAAACTACCCAATCCAAAACTAGGGTATAGAACTAAACAAACAATTAATAATAGAGAAATCTTGAATGGCTAATAATCACCTAAAGAATTTTTCAAAGTCTTTAGTAATTAGGAAAATGAAATATAAAATGACCCTGAGATTCTATCTTACACCAATCAGAATGGCTAAAATAAAAAAACAAACAAACAAAACAAAACAAAACAAAAAAAAAAAAAACATTGTGGCAGCATATGTTTCTAAGGATGTGGAGAAAGAGTGATACTCCTCCATGGTTATTGGGCTTGCAAACTGGTACAACAACTCTGGAAATCAACCTGGAGGTTCCTCAGAAAATTGAAATCAGATCCACTTGAAGACCCATCTATACCACTCTTGAAAATATCCCTAAAGATGGCCTACCAGACCACAGTGGCACATGTTCCATACTATTCATAGCGGCCTGGGTTGTAACAGCCAAAAACTGAAAACAACCCAGATGTCCCACAAGAAGAATTGATACATAAAATGTGGTTCATTTACACAATAAAATACTGTTCACTTATTAAGAATGAGAACATCCTGATTTTTGCAGGCAAATGAATGGAACTAGTAAATATCATTCTGAGTGAGTTAACTCGGACCCAAAATGACATGCATGGTATGTACTCACTAATAAATGGATATTAGCCGAAAAAGTACAGAATATCCAATATGCAGTACACAGAACTCAAAAAAGAAAAGCAAGTCCAGTGACAGGCCTAAAGTGGGATCCATCTCAAGGGGAGGCCCCAAGAACTAACAATAATACTGATGCTATGGAGTGCTCCCAAAAAGGGACCTATTATGACTGCCCAGCAAAAGACCCAACAAGCAGTTGAAAGATTCATATGCAGATATCTACATACAACCAATCAACAGAAGCTGCTGACCCTTGTGGCTGAATTAGGGAAAATCTGGAAAAAGCTGAGGTAGAGTGTGAACCTGAAGGAGGGACCAGTAGCCTCAATTAACCTAGACCCCCTGAGTTCTCTCAAACACTGAACAATCAACTAAGCAGCACATACCCGATTATATGAGATCCCAACATATTTACAGCAGTGGACTGCCGAGTCTAGAGTCAGTCAGAGAACATGCACCTAACCCTCAAGAGACTGGAGGCCGCAGGGAGTAGAGAGATCTGGTTGGTTGTGGGGAGCTTGGAGTTGGGGGCATCCTTAAGGAGTCATTTTACATGTGAATAGATTACTTTATCTGGGTTTGACACTGACTGGCTCAATAAAGTTAGGGAAATAGATAAAATACTTGGGACCAATCAGGAGAGGGACCTAAAAATGATGATGAAGGCAAAAGCCTGTTGTTACCGTGGGGGATTTTTCCAACAATGCTCCTTCATTTTTTCTTTGTCCTCTCTGCCTGTTGCATCAGGAATAAAAATAAAAATGAAATAGTTGGAGAAAGACCAACCGGGCAGTGGTGGTGCACGCCTTTAATCCCAGCACTTGGGGGGCAGAGGCAGGCGGATTTCTGAGTTCGAGGCCAGCCTGGTCTACAGAGTGAGTTCCAGGACAGCCAGTGCTACACAGAGAAACCCTGTCTCGGAAAAAAACAAAAAACAAAACAAGAGAGAGAGAGAGAGAGAGAGAGAGAGAGAGAGAGAGAGAGAGAGAGAGAGAGAGAGAGAGAGAGAGAGCACACTATTTTATAGTTATTCTTTGGCTTTAGGCTTTAATTTAAAAACAAAAACAAAACAAAACAAACAAACGTGAAAACTGTCCAGTATTGCCTGTTCCTTTGAGCTGTATGAAGCTAATGATATCTATAAGATTATATGTGTGTACTTTCTACAATAACTGGCAAATACTGTTGTAATATTTCCAGGTACCTTGTTAGGCATCACTTGTACAATACACAATAAGGCTTAGAAGGATTCTACACTAAACTTTGTTTTCTATCTATTTTCAACTAACATTTCATGCTATCTTATTCAGAGATATGCTGATTCATATCTCTTAAAACAGTGCAAAATTGATAAATCCTCAAAGTTTTAACATTGTTAGATACATAGAAGAAAAATAAAACAAATATTGGCTAGAACAACAAGACAAATTACTGAGCCACAATCCTAGACTTAACTATAGAGTTATCGGGACAATAGAGATGATAAACTTGGTAAAGATTTTGATATGAACATTTTCTGCTCTTAAAAACTGTTAATAAGTTCAAAACTAATGAGATACAAACTTCAATTACAGTCAAGGTATGACATAGCATGATAGAGTCAACCTGTTAGCAGCAATTGATTCTTCCACATATTCATATTTAGATAAAATTAAAAGAAATTGGGGCTTCTAAATTATACACAAGTATAAAAACTTGAATTTTAAAAAAAATACCACAGAACACACAATAATCCCAGGATTATATACAATAAAAACAATTGAAGAAAATGGTCAGTGATACAAGTAATTAAGACAGAGCAAAGCAACTTAACTAACATACATACTATGATTCACAGAAACTCGGTAGTGGCTGAAAAACTTAGTATGCTACGATCCAAAGTAAAAAAAAAAAAAAAAAAAAAAAGCAAGAAAGAAAAGAAATGAAATTTTGTTATGTTTTTGTTATGTTAAGCTTTTTAATTGGAGTATATGCAAATTCTTTGTTTTGACAATCCTAAAAAATGAAGTAAGCAGATATGTAAGTATGAATACAAAACTATGATTGTTCTCAACAATAACAACATCAACCTAATGTTAGAATTTGGATTAAAATGTAATATAAAACATCTGTTACCTTTGATGTTATAAGAACGATAACAACAGTGAAGAATTTCAGTGTTTGGGTTTTATAATCTTAGAGGGTAGTAAAATATTAGGCAAGGTGATGTCAGAAAATGTTCCGGAAAGTCTCATGTTGACAAGTGAGAACTGCTGTCCTGATATAATAGTCCTTTACAGATCTAATCTCCCAAAGCAAATTAGCAAGCAACAGGTCTCCTGTATCTGCCACATACTGAAGGCTGACATAATACACTAGCCTTGCAGATGAAGCAGAACTCCAAGTCTGAGTCCTGAATGATAGATCTTAAAACTGAAGCAATGACCAGAAGCAATAACAAATACCTTGCCTAGCAAACAGGAGCAGTTTTATTCAGAGCATGTGAAGAATCATACATAGCAAGTTACCTGACCACGCTGAGTTTCTCTTACCATTTTCATCTTCTGGTTTCCAGAACACTTCTCCTTCTCCAAGAAGCAGCTTGTAGTCAATCTCCAGGAAGAATGTGGAATGAACTAAGAGCTAGACATCAACCAGGAGCATTACTGAAAAAATTTTTATGTAAATAAATTTCTATAACTGTGGTTAGCTCAGATGGGTTGAGTATATGTAGGAAAGTAGAGAAAAGATTTGAGACCAATCAGGAGAAATATCTCAGAAAAGATAATGATGAAACCTGTGGTTACAAGGGAGATACTTTCATCAAGATCCTCCATCTAGTCTCCTCCCTCACTGCATGTTTCGTCAGGAATAAAAATAAAGATAAAATAGAAGGCAAAGTAAAAAATATTAGGTAGTTATTCTTTGGTTTCTGGCTCTAATTAAAAACAGAGAAAACTGTCCAGTGATTCGTGTTTTTTGGATCTGTGGCAGAAATTTTCCTGCCCAATCTATTTGCAGAAGAAGGCCTATGATTGGACTGGAAAAAGGGAGACAGAGCCAAGGGTGGCAGAGAGATTCAAGTGAGAGGTGGGAGGCAAAATGGCTGTGGATGTGAACCAGAGTGGCATCAACAAAATTGGTAGATATGAAATCTAAAGGTTAGGAATGTTGGAATAAACTTCTAAATTGTGTGGGCATCTTGTAATTTGAGTATTTGGTGATATATGAATCTGGTTAACTTTAAGCATTAAGAATCTTATTTCTACTGGGTAGTGGGTATTGTGATATCTACTGTGAGGATGGCAGTTATTGTCTGGGGTTAAGCAGAGCACTGTGGGTTGGCAGAGTTGGCCAGGGGACAATGCCTACAGTTATGGAGGCAGCAGAGCTGGTCAATAGAGGCAGCAGACATGTCAACATCTCTTGGACCACTGGCTGCTACCATTGAGGTGTCCAGCTGGTGCCAGACTTTAGTGCTGGAACATAGCGGCAGAGCTGAGAGACAGTGGCCATTCTTTTTGAATATTTCCCACAACATTGAGCCTATATTTGCCTAATTGTACCTGTAATAAAACTTCCAATGTGTCTGCTCATAATCATTTACTGGCAAATGCACTCCAGTGCTGAACCTTTGTAATTTTTCTATGTGACTATCCTAAGGAGCTATGCATATATTGAAATGTATCACACTAGTTCATATATTTATGCACATTACAACTTACAAACAATGCTCTTGAATTATCTAAAGCCATACTTGTGTCCAGTATCACCAAGCTATTTACCACATAATACACCACATATTAGATTATAATAATGGTAAAGAAATATGAAGAGCAGTTTATTTTAGAAAAGAAATATCCAAAATTCTAAACACACTACAATCATTCCTTTGTGTGTGAATTCATGTGTGTGTGTGTGTGTGTGTGTGTGTGTGTGTTTAGTGCTGGGAAGCACATTGTGTTTATGGGTATGTTGTTTATATGAGAACTTATAGAATTGTTATTATGATGTCATTATTTTCTAAACATTTAACTTAATTTTCATATGTTATATCATGTGTTAAAAATACAACCCTTACATATAATATATTCAGATTACCCACAATATCTATAAATAATATTCCATTGCCACTTAATTTGACCTCTTTTTAATATACAATGAACTGATTTAACATTGTTGACATGTGCTCAGATGCAGAGAGATCTACAGGAGCATGAGTACACTCTGAGGCAAATCTTAATATTACTTTCCCTCTACGTTCAGTTCATCAAATGCTAACAACTACTGCAAGTTTCTCCCATCCAACCTCCAATCCCTAATTTTAAAATTATCCTCAAGTTTCATCTGTAAAGTTTTTATACTTAAGTAAAATTTTATGATATATAGCTGTGTTTATTCTGTTCCCCTGTGCAACACATAGGTAGCTGAAGAAAAGCAACATAGAATACTCTGTTATACCCCTCATGTCAATAGCAAACCAACCTTCTGACAAAGTACATACCTGCACTGTGTATACTTTACAATTATCCACAACTTTGTTTCCTTTGTGTAGCAGTAATTTGTATTAACAGGTTAAAATGTGTACCATGGTTGTCATTTTGCATTGCATAGGCTTCCTTAATGTTAATGGCTGAAAATTTATTATAGTTTGAGGTAATATATGCTTCCAATAATAAGGTAAATTATTATTAAAAGATTAACACATGTTGATAGACTTATTTACTTCCTTCTAAACTATCCCTCATCCTATTGTGGTCCTCATGGTTCAAGTCCATTCCAACTCAACCCTCATAGTGATATATCTCTCATTTTCTTCCATTCACTCAACTTTTGTTTTGCTCACTTGGTTTCTTTGTTGTTGTTGTTGTTGTTGATGATGTTGTTCTCTTCACTCTTCTTCCCATTTTTTGTTTGCACTGTGTGTTTGTTTTTCAACACATCATAATGTAGATTCAGAGTTCCTCACCTCCTCTTTTTCCTATTTGTCTCTTAGAGGCTCTCCCTGTCACTTTACTCTAGTATATCAAGTCTCTACAGAATTAGGCAGATCCTATTCCTCTGAGACCAGTCCTGTATGCTCATTGATTAGTGGCTCAGTCCCTAGGAGCTTCCAGTTGTCCAAAATAGTTGACATTTTTGGGTTTTTCAACTCCTTTGGGGTCTTCAATTCTTCACCTAACACTTCCACAGACCTCTGTCCTATGTTTGCCTGTGGATATCTGCATCTGTCTCAGTTACCTGCTGTGTAAACCATCTCAAAAGGCTTCTATTTTAAGCTCCTCTCTGCAAGCACAACATAGCATCATTAATATTATGAGGGATTTCTATGATTTACAGACAATTCACCCAGTTTCTCTCAAGAAATATAGTCAACTGTTATAGTCTTCCTAAGTGGCCTGCCTTCCAGCACTATTGTACCTTCTGCCTAACCATTTCTGGTTCTGCCCCTTCATTATTATCTATACTGGTTAATTATTTTTCCTAGAATCCTCTCTCGTCTAGCCAGTGTCCCATCTCCTATTTTCTGCCTCAGCTCATTTGCCATCCCCTGGGTTTATTGTTGTTGTTGTTGTTTGTTTGTTTTTTAATTGAGATGTGATTCTTACAGGAGATTATCTCAACTAATGAAATTATTAATAATCCATTTTTGTTTGTTTTTATTTTGACACTGTTTATTATTCTCTGTTTATTAATTTAAGATCTCTCTATGCAATCCTCCTATCCAGGAACTCACTAAGTAAATCAGACTGGCTTGGAACTCACAGCTATTTGTCTATCTCTATATTCAGAGTATTAAGATTAAATATTTATACCACCACATCAATCCAAGAAGACAATGGTAGCATGCTGTATAGTTTTATACCAACTTGACACAAGCTGGAGTCATCTGAAAGAAGGGAACCTCAACTGAGAAATTGTCTCCATAGTTGGACTATAAACAAACCTGTAGGAAAGTTTTAAAATTATTGATTGACTTGTGATTGGTGTAGTTCATTGTGTGCGTTGACATTCCTGGAATGGTTATCTTGGATACTATTAGAACAAAAGCAGACTGAGAAATCCATAGGTATCAAGCCAGTAAACAGTCTCCTTCCAATAAGCTCCGCATCAGCTCCTGTCTTTCAAGTTCCAACCCTGCTTGACTTCTTGTCTTGACTTTTTCCTTCAATAATAAACAGTGATATAGAAACATAACTCTTTCTTTCTTAAGATGCTTTAGTCATGGTGTTTCATCACAGCAATGATAACCCTTTTGAAGATAAGAAGTATCATTGTTCCTCCAGCTTTTTTGTTTACAAAAATTCTAATCTGGTATTTTTGATCACAAGATTGTGGCATATGTGTGTATGTATATTATGTATATGTGTATGTATTCATGTGTTCATGTGTATGTATGTTTGTTTATATGTGTATGTTATTGTATTCTTATAAGTGTGTGTGTGTGTGTGTGTGTGTGTGTGTGTGTGTGTGTCAAATGTTTTGCTGCTGGCAATTTAGCTTGCACTTTCATCCTGTAAGGCATAAATATTTAGTTTGGAGTCCATAAAAGCATTTCATCAAGTTTGTGAACCTTTTAAATAATTCACAATCGATATTTTACACACCTGTGTGTATGTGTTCTTAGAAAGAGAAGTTCATCTTTCCCAGTATTTCTTTCCATCCTTTCATGTATGTGCTGGGTGTTCATCTTTCTAGGGCAATAATTCTCTGAAGCAATTCTTTCCATGTCTTGTCCAATTCCTTCTTGATTTCCCTTAGACACAACCCAGTAGAGGCAAATAAGAAGGCTTTCTTTCTAACTGCAGCAGCTGCCTTTATTTCCTAAGTTTTTAAACTTGATATGTACACATGCATAGCCATAGACTTCATAGAGACATTTTTATATTACTAAATTATTTTCTTTAAGCATATTTATAACTATATCAATGAAGTTTCTTTCTGGCCTACCTTTTTCTGACATTTTCCTTAGTTACTGCAGCCTCACATCTATCTTATCTTCATATGTTTGATGAATCAGGTTCTTGCTAACTTTTATCCTGTTTATGGTTCCCACTGGGCTGAGAGACTGCACACTTACTGTAGTGCCCTGTTGTGCCTCTTCTTCTTGATCTTTACTCAAGACCTTTCTCGTGTGGATGTTTTTAAAATACATAGGATTTCATGGATTCCTCTATTCTCTAAGATCAAAGGGATAGTGAATGATCATAGCCAGCATTCCACAAATGGCTACAACAGTCTTTTTCCTCTCTCCTATTCCTTTTCTCTTGCTAAAAGGTATTAGCTTACATTTCTAAAGCTAGCCACCCAGACATATCCCCTAATTTGGAAAATACATCCTTTTAAAGTTCACTATGAAGCTCTATCTATCAAAGTATTGAAGTCCAGTAATCCAAAGCCCACTTTCACTCACCTATTTAACATACCCAATCAAAATTAAATACCACATTTTAATTCAGGGATTCCTATTTTACCTATATAAGCTGTTGTTTCTTATGGTACACACCCATCTTCTCTATAGCCTGAGAAAAGAAGATGTTCTCCCCTACACCCATAAGTACTTCTTTCTTCCCTCTTCCTTGTTCTGTATAGATGTCAGTTTAGCATTTTAATGGTAGAATTCTGTATATGAACAAGTGAATCTATGATTCACGTGCATTTTGGGGGTTCTGTTTTTCTTCCGCTTGTTTGCCTTGTTATTTAAATCTTAATATTTTATTTTGTCATATTTTATTCTTATATTTTAAAATACTATTCCTGTCTAATGGTGAACATAGAAGGAGTGGATCTGTATGGGAGAGAAGTGTGGGAGGTACTGGTATGAGTAGAAGTCGGGACTATAATCAGGATATATTATATAACAGTACTCTATTTTCAATAAAATGGAAACAATTCCAAGGATTGCTGAATATTGTATTGCCATTTTGTAACTGAACAACTCCATTTTTAAAACTCTCAGTAATGACCCAATAGTCATGACTGAATTATTGATAACATGTTATAATTATTATATACATGTTACCTTTCCAAAAACTTCTAGGGCATTATTTCTCAATCTCTTCATGCTATGACACTTTAAGATAGTTCTTCAAATTGTGGTGAGTCACAAACATAAAATTATATTGGTTGATAATTCATTACTTTGATTCTATTATTGTTATGTGTTGTGAAGTAAATATTTGTATTATATCTATACTATACCTCTTTGAATACATGCTAATTTAGGACTGATTTGCCTATTGCAGAAGGAAGAGGGATGCTTGATACAAAAGTTAGGGTCTTTTTGACTTTGCTTAATCTTCTATGTGGCTATGAAAATAATCAATAACTTATGCTGTGATGATATTTCATGAGCTAGCACAGCTAATCTCTTCAAGAGATCATATGTCTAGCTTATAGTGTAATTCTTTGTTGAATTTGTTGCAGAATTTCCAGTGAAACAATTAGAATCAGGAGACACAAATAACTGGGATGTTTGGTTCTTCTTTAAAAGATCACAAGTGGGGCTCAACACAACTCTAGCTTCCAAGCTGAGAAGTTTGTCAGTCTTTCTAAGAGAGAAATGCTCTTTGACAATACAACTTGTATCATTGTATTAGTTGTAGGACAAGCTAACAGCAAGTGGTTTCATGCAGGTTACTGCTCCTTTACAATTTAGTCAGCATTCAATATATTACATACATGATTGGCTGCATTTGATCCACTATTACTTGCATATGACCCCCAGGTTTCAAAATAAGTGGCACCTTAAAAATCTATATATTCTTTCATATTTTACTACAGAGCCATGAGGCAAAATAGTCAACAGAAATGATGTAACACTCATAGAGAATGAAGTCCCAGAGATGTAGGAACTTCAAAAAAAAAGTATCTTAAGCTGTACTATAAAAGGCTGTTTAATTTGGGAGAAAATATGATAGTTTCAAAAAAAACATCACATTAGAATAATTTATGGAGTGCCATATAAACATTAGCTCGAATACAATTTATCATTAGTCTAACAGCATTTTCTCATTGATGGTTAAACTATAACTATATAAACCACAGTAGAAGTTGCTGATGGAAGTTGTCTAAGTTGGAAAAGTAGACTACAGAACATAAATGAACTGAAACTAGTTAGTACATTACACTCCTTATCATGAGAAGACTATTTTATAGAATTACCCAGGAACTCACAGTACACGAATATGTCACATAGGGCCTCAGCATTTGACTTCTGATTCTCCTGAAACTTCATGATTGCGTGGTTGAAGTTAAACCTGATCTGCCTCTCTGTTGCTTGGAGAAGATATACTGAAAATTATCTGATGATTCAATTCTAGTAACCCTAAATCATTTCTAATGTTATCTCATCTGTGGAAAAACAGTCATTCAAAAACCCTGTTGATTAAGTGTTCTTTTTGACCATTTTCTCCATTTTATAATATTTAAGCTAGTGATTAAAAATAAGGCAATAATTTATCTCTCATGTACCTATATGTTATTTATTGTTAAATGACTGTCATGTTTATGAAACAATACCTGGAAAATGAAACAAAAATTTAAATGCCCAGTGCATGATGGGACAGAAAACAAACTATCATCCCAGAAAAAAAAATAATATTATTATTATTGTGTTATTTGCAGTTACTGGATTTGTTTCACAAAAGTATAAGTGTTAAGTCATAAAGAGGCAGACACATTTAAAATCTCCCAAAGTGGCACATCTAACTTTACTTATGTTTGTTACATTCAGGAATTTGCTAACATCTGGCTTTGTGTTGTACAAATCCAGTGAGCTTCTACAAGTAGAGATTAAACAGTGGTGAAATTGCTAAGTCATATTTGGACAGGTAAATTTATTTTTCTCTTGGATAAATTCTTCAAGTGCTGCAGAAAAGAACTTAGGACCATACTGGCTGCACCTTCTGTGGGACCATCTAATCTTTTTTCTCCCTAGTTCTGATATTGTCTTCTGCGGTCCACCAGGTACTACAATTGTAGTAAAGATGACAGAGATTTTATGAAATGAGTAAGTGCCTATGCTGTTAACCTATTATCCCCACAAGATTAATGGAACTAAAGGATCACAGAGGCATCTCACATATTTCATCTAAGGCTTCAGTCAAGACCCCCATAATTTTCTACTAAGTTTCATAATAATTTTTTCAATATTAAGGAGGTAAAAAGAATGCATTTGTTTTTCAGGTACGTATATAGCCTTCTCCTTTCCACCATGATATGTTAATGTAAATATAACAGCTAGTAGCAAAACAAACTTTCTATGTAAACTTCATGATTTTACCAATTATCTCACATTTTAATGATGGCCAAATCTTAGCCCTTATCAAGGAATTAATGGTATCAAATCTTAAAACCACATCTGACTTTTTAAAGACATTTTTGGGGATAATGTTATTGTAATAGGTAGTGGCAACACACATTTCCCATGTAAACTTAATGATTTTTCCAATTCTTTCATATATTGATTGCCAAGTTTTAGCCCTTATCAATGAACTAATGGCTTCAAGGCTTGAAGTCACATCTGACATTTTAAAGATATCTTTGGGGATAATTGAAAACATACATCATAACCAAGAAGAACATTTATTCCTTATAACTAATATATAGCCAACTACCCATGGTTGGAGAGATCATGATCTCTAGAGGAGAAGCTACCCCTGTCAATTTCCTGAAACAGAATGATTTTGTGTTATATATATTTTTCATTATATCTACCGTTAAACTTAGCTCTACCTTTCAGCAATAAAAATCTTAAACTGCAGCAGACAAAGTACATTACAGAAAAATATAACTGGCCAAAATGCAAATAACACCTGAATGTAATGTGTGTCTAACATCAATTGATGAATTTAATAATTTCATCATTGTCCAAAGACTCAGAGATCTTTGCAAAATGACAATAGAGAAGTTAAAAGAGCCTGAGGAACTGAATATCTGCTGAAAGAGAAGAGTATATTTGCTGCAGCCATGAAATTTCAGCACAATGAATACCTGTAATAGGTTAGCATAATGACACCACAAAGTGTCTTGCAAATGGGAATATCTCTCAAGACCTCATACCCAAAATACTACAGGCAACTAATGGTTAGTAAATAAGGGAAAATCGGTATTTTTCAGAAACAAGTCCCCTGATATTCAATATTAATATTGATATTCAATATTAAGAGGTCAACACTCAACACATACTTAAGATAAACACCTAATTTAAACAGCATGGCATAGGTATGTAAATATTCATATGTATATAGAATATATAACTAATTAGTATTTTTTTTAATCAATTAGAGAGTGAATAGAGCCTATTTGATACGTATTGGAGCCAGTAGAAAAAAGACTGGAAAATGTATAATCACAGTATTCATTTCTGATCTCAAATAATTCAAATTTTACACATACACACATATGGAATTTAAGTGTAATCACAATAAAATTAGAGAAATGAATGCCAGCCTGAGGAAGTAAAATCTACACTAATACTATTGGGTTATTTTGTTGAATCATTGGTCAAATGGAGTCTACAATCCCCCATTCAACACCATAGACCATTTTCAAAGTTGTGGTTAAATCACAACTTGATGGTAAGGTCCTAGTGCTGGAGGTATGTTTTACTTATGTCATTGAACAGCAAAAAATATGGTTTCCAAACAGAATTTTCATGACCACTAACAACATTTAAGGGATTTAAAGGAAAGCTGAATGAGAAATGAAATTCTCAATATCTCTATAACAATATAACATATAATAGTGGCCTTCTTAAGATATACTGCTGTCTTATTGGCAGAAATTTCATAGCAGTTATGGACTACCTGTTTAGTGGATGTGGGATGTATTCCAGAAGAAGGAAACTATACATGCCACTGAGACGGTGACAAAAAAAACTCAACATACATAGATCACAGGCCTATGAAGAACTCTTCCTCTTTCATTCACCAAAAAGGTATATAAAAATTAAATGAGTCATGATGAAACATTGTGATAATTTTAGATAAGTGCACCACTCAACCCTCATTAGAGGTGATTCTTCATCCACAATCTAGAGAACATAAGGAACTCTGGGTCATATATAGAAATTAGTTGTACGAAAAAAATAAAAGTTGTATGTAAAAAAAAAATACTTTGTATCGCTTGATCCTAATAGGATGTCTTTATCACAACCTTGTCCTCAAGTCTTATAGACCTGTATAAAGGAAAAAAAAAACAAATTTTAAGTTTAAGGGGCAAAGGTGTTAGATACCTCCAAGAGAAAACATACTTTTTATATAAAATACTATTGAAACATATCGGTACTCCCAGAGAATGTGTCACACAAATCATACTCTATATGTTCAAACCAAACAAAAATGTCAGTATTAAGAAGGAAAAGAGGGTTAATTTCTGGTTTTTCAATTCTATTCCATTGATCTACATGCCTGTTACTGTACCAGTATCATGCACTTTTTATCACTATTGCTGTGTATTATAGCTTGAGATCACAAATGGTGATTTCCTCAGATGTTCTTTTATTGTTGAGAATAGTTTTTGCAATCCTGGGTTTTTTTTGTTTTTCCAAAAGAATTTGTGAATTGCTCTTCATAACTCTATGAAGAATTGATTTGGAATTTTGATGGGGATTGCATTGCATCTGTAGACTGCTTTCAGCAAGATGGCTATTTTTATGATATTATTCCTGCCAATCCATGAGTATGGGAGATATTTTCATCTTCTGAAGTCTTCTATTTCTTTCTTTAGAGACTTTAAGATTTTGTCATACAAATCTTTCACTTGTTTAGTTAGAGTCACACCTAGATATTTTATATTGTTTGTGACTTTTGTGAAGGGTGTCATTTCCCTAATTTTTTTCAGCACATTTATCCTTTGAGTAGAGGAAGGCCACTGATGTGTTTGAGTTAATTTTTTACCCAGCCACTTTGCTGAAGTAGTTCTCTGGTGGAATTTTTGGGGTTACTTAAGTATACTATCATATCATCTGCAAATAGTGATATTTTGACTTCTTCCTTTTCAATTTGTATGTCTTTGACATCCTTTTGTTGCCTAATTTCTCTAGCTAGAACTTCAAGTACTATACTGAATAGATATGGAGTTAGTGGGCAGCATTGTTTTATCCTGTTCCTGATTTTAACAGGATTGCTTCAAGTTTTTCTCCATTTAGTTTGATGTCTGCTACTGCTTTTTTTGTATATTGCTTATACTATGCTTAGTTGTGGGCCTTTAAATCATTATACTTCCAAGAATTTTAACATGAAGGTATGTTAAATTTTGTTATATGCTTTTACAGGATCTCATAATATGTTCACATAGTTTTTTTTTTCTTTGAGTTTGTTTTTACAGTGGGTTATGTTGTTGGATTTTGTATGTTGAACTAATCCTGCATCCTTGAGATGAAGCCTACTTTATTATGCTGAATGATCATTATGATAGGTTTTTGAATTGGGTTTGCAAAAACTTTTTTGAGTATTTTTGCATTGATATTTATAAGGGAAATTGCTTTGAAGTTCTCTTTATTTATTGGGTCTTTGTGTGGTTTTGGTATCAGCTTAACTTTGGCTTCATAGAACAAACTGGGTAGTGTTCCTTCTGTTTCTATTTTGTGGAATAGTTTGAAGAGTATTGGTATTAGGTCTTCTTTGACAGTCTGATAGAATTCAGCACAAAACTTATAGGGTCCTGGACTTTTTTTTTTGGTTGGGAGACATTTTTTTCTCATTTATTTATTTACACTCTAGATTTTATTCCCTCTGTCATCCACCTTCTGACTGTTCCAAATCCTGTACCTCCAACTCACCCCCTTATCTTCACAAGGTTGTTCTGACCACCTACCCCCTATCCCACTCGAACTCTAAACTTCCTGGTGCCTCCAGTCTTTTGAAGGTTAGGTGCATCATCTCTGATAGAACACAGACCAGGCAGTCCTCTTTTGTATATGTGTTGGGGCTTCATATCAGCTAGTATAGGCTGCCTTTTTTGTGGTCCAGTGTTTGAGATATCTCGGATGTCCAGATTAATTGAGATTGCTGGTCCTCTTGCAGGATCACTCTTCTCAGCTCCTTTCATCCTTTCTCTAATCCAACCACGTGGGTCAGTGGCTTCTGTTCATTGATTGGATGCAAATATCTGCATCTGACTCTGTCAGCTGCTTATTGGGTCTTTACAAGGGCAGTCATGATAAGTCCCTTTTTGTGAGTGCTTCGAGCCTCAGTAATAGTGTGAGTTCTTGGGACCTCCCCTGGAGCTGGATCTCACTTTGGGCCTGTTACTCAACCTTCTTTTCCTCAAGCTCCTCCCCATTTCCATCGCTGTAGTTCTTTCAAAACAGGAAAAATTATGGGTCAGAGTTTTGACTGTGGGCTGGAAACCCCCTCCCTCAGTTGATGCCATCTTCCTAGTGGAGTTGGGCTCTATAAGTTCACTCTCTATACCATCAGTCACTTCATTTAAGGTCCCTGTCTTTGAGTCCTGAGAGTCTCTCACCTCCCAGGTCTCTGTTGCATTCTGGAAGATCGCCCTACATCCTACCTCCTAAGGTTGCCTGTTTTCATTCTTTCTGCTGGCCTTCAGGGCTTCAGTCCTTTCCCCTCACCCAATACCAGATCAGTTTCTCCTCTCTATCCACCCCTGTACAAATTTCCTCTCAAGTCCCTCTCTCCCTCCCCATTTGTGATTGCTTTCTCCTACCTCCCCAGTGATACTGTCTGGAAAACTTCTGTAAGGCAAAGGACATGTCAATAAGACAAATCAGCAACCTACAGATTGGGAAAAACTCTTCACTAACCTACATCTAAGAGAGGGCTAATATCCAAAATTGGCTTTAAAACTCAAACTTAAGCTGGGCAGTGGTGGCACGTGCCTTTAATCACAGCACTTGGGAGACAGAGGCAGGCAGATTTCTGAGTTTGAGGTCAGCCTGGTCTACAGAGTAAGTTCCAGGACAGCCTATACAGACAAACCCTGTCTCAAAAAAACAAAAACAAAAACAAAAACAAAAACAAAAACAAAAACAAAAACAATCAAACAAAACAAAACAAAAAAACAACCTCTGTATAAGATAATCTTAAACATATTATATATGTTTCAAGAATTGTTTAGAATGTATTTTGTGTCTGTGTGTATGTATGCATTTACACAATTTTATTCAAAACTGTGTGTACATGTGTGTGTGTGTAAACTATATTCCACTCTGTGTATATTTGTACATATAACTAGGACTTATTTTATATTTTATAATATAGCTCTACTAGGAAGACATATTTTTTTTGAAATAATAAACGTATAGTTCCCCCACCATCTTTGTTGATGCCCTCATTAATAAGTAAGCAGCCATGTTGTTGACAACTATCTTTACTAAGGTTATAGTTTATATACCATGTGAATTAACTGGGATCGTCAGATGATAATTTTGCATAGAACAATTGTAAAACTTCTTAGTCCTATTCATCTGTATCATTGTATCTTATTTTAGACTAATGTAGTATCATGTCTCCAAAAATATTTTTGATTGCTATAGTTTTTATTTGATGATCAGAAGTTAATGTTATATTTGCTACAAATTAATTCTGGCTTATATCATTTATAGGATGATAAGAAAATTAAGGTTGTAAAGGACTATGAATTTAACAAAAGTTGGCAGAGACATTTATACCTAAATACTTATGTGTTTGCCACCTGTTTGACACCAGGCTTCTAAAATTTTGATAAGTAAAAACATATGGTTGATAAATAAGCTATGTTTTATTATGAATTACTAAGTTTTACTCAGGTTCACAGTAGTCATCCTTGGAGTGTAATTGATTAAATGAATAAGCTTAATTTGTCCTCCTGTATGTTTTCAAAGTTATATTTAAAATGATTGGGAAGTAATAAGAAAGTTTAATTTTTAGTTTAGATATACTTAATAGATACATGATCCACAAATTTTTCTGGTATCTGCTGAATATTTCATTCAAAATATTTAATAGAAAAGTTCCCTATGATAGAAAAAAGCACCTGTTCTTGGTCTCACTGCTAATATCCCTCCAAAGAAGATGATGGAGCACGGGTATACTGCACCTGCAGTTTTCTTAATTGTGGCATAGCTAACGACTAGGCGAAAAACTGCCCATTGCCTTGTCTAAAGTCAAGACCCTGTCTAATCTGTAAAAAATCAGGCTAGTAAGAATTTGATTGCCCTGCTTTACTTAGACAAGGTAGGCTACTGTCTCAAGTTTCTACCTCACATGAAAATCTGTTGGATCTTATGGGGCTGTCAGTCAAAGACTGACGATACCTTGGTACCTCTGTTCTAAGTAAAACTGAGACTATCATGCTCGAACATATTAGCCACTAAGTGACATTTTTTTTTTTTATATTCAGGAGCTGCTTTGTTTATACTTCCTGCTTACTCAGAGGATATATATCTTTATTAGTTCTCTGAAGACATTGACAAATAGGATAACTAAACATTTGCCAGTTTAACAGCAACAAGTATAACAGCTCCAACCCTGAGATTTCAATTGACTTATCAGTTTTCTTTCTATGGAAAAAGAAGACATCAGGACTCACTTTTCTTGAGCTATTACTATATCTAGACTCAACTTCCCTTGGAACCAAATTATAAAATGAGATAAACTCTCAAAACAGATTCATTATAATACTTAATTCTTCCTTTATTTAGAGAAACTTACTTTACAATGACTGCTCTTCCTAAGCAACAAGCTGTCTCTCTTGGTAAAGGATTGAATAGAAAAAAGGGATAAAGTTAATATAAGGTCTGGGAATATGAAAATTTAAGTAAGTTGTAATGGTATGAGAAATGTTTTAAGATATGTAAATTTTGGTCAGTTTAGGTTCAGTGCTACAGCATAGGGGAAATCTAGGGAGGTGAGGTGAAAGTGCGTGAGTAGATGGGGGAGTCGCTCAAAGAAGCAGGGAGAAGGGTAATGGGATAGGGTGCTTGTGTAGGGAAAACTGGAAAGGGGGATAACATTTTAAATGTCAATAAATTAAATAACCAATAACATATGTAAATTTAACAAATGTATAGGACACTGTCTCAGGCTGACTACATGCAATATTTAAAGTTATAAGAAAAGGACTTAAAATATTTAAAATATAAGAAATATGGTTCAGATTACTTTCAGTTCTTAAATAAAGACTTCAAATGCTCAGAATGTTAACAATGACATTCTGTTAAGCTATTAATCTAGTTCTGGTAAAGCACTTCTAATTTTATTATAGTCACAAGTTTAAACTTTAAACTTCTTTTTTTTTTCAGAATATAGATTAAAGGCATGTTTAAAGTATGTTAATGCTTTTAACCCCAAATAATTTTGGGTTCATATGGTTTAGTAAGTAAAATCTGTGAGTCTATTGCCATTTCTAGATTACAATTAGTGGCAATGTTAACATATCTAAAAGTTATATCATTTTTAAATAAAATGTTCTTTTAAGCTTCAAAGAATCTACTTGAATCCACCTCTAACAGAACTCCTGATAAGAACTGTTGATCAAGACCTATTTTCTGAGCCTGGCTATTGTATATTCCTAGGAGTAGGATACTTCCCCATATACACTCTCCTTGGTCTTAGCACTGCCCTTCTCAAACACCCAGGATTATAGTCCTAAGTGTTTCAAATGTATACCTAAGAAAATAATTCCTCCCAAATCCTTTATGTTACCATTTGTCTCCCATATACATATCTGTTTCAGCAACCCACCAGCTACAGAGGTTTCATAAAAACTTTTATTCCAGGCAGATTTAAAGTTGCTAGCCTGAGGTCCTTGCAGAAACTGCCTGCATTTTGCTAATGCTAGATTGTGGTGAGAAATATGTTTTCTGTAAATATTAATTATGTTGTGTGAACATGTGTTTGTTTTAATCACAGTATAGAATATGGGGCTACTGCAAATTTTCCAAAGCAGTAGACTATATCCCTTATGTGTGCTCTGAGAGAAGCATGATATTTGCTAGCTGTAGATAATTTGGTTCTTAGATGAGAGGGTATAAATGTGAGAGCCCACAAAGTTTCTTCTGGTGCTCCCCTGGTTCCTGTCGCCGCTGCTGATGGCTTGTTTTACTGCTGTGTTTATTAATAGTTTATTTCTTAATACTCTGACAACAAAGATGGGACTCTCCTCAAGAAATTACATTCCTGCTCAACAAGAAGTAAAATATCATGGGTCCACATCCATTTCCCCTCTTATTTTTTCCCTCCTAACAAGTTTTGAGGTGTTAGGGTCGATAAGGATTGGAAGGGTGGTAGAAATATAAGAACTCAATAAAACCGACAAAAAAAAAAACCTGCCATCATCCTCAGGAATCTGAACAGAGAGTGAAACACCCTGCTCTACCTGGATGTGGCAAGATACCTAGTTTTCTTGGGACCCCAAAGTCAGCCAGAAGTAATCTAAAGTACTTTGCACCCCAGTTTCAGCTTCACCAGCCATTCCTTACAATTTTCTCATCTTTTATAATAAGCAAATAGGAAGATTGTTAAAAAATGCCAAACATTCTAGAAACAGTACATCTTCAGCATGGAGTGTCAGCATATACATAATCACCAGCCAACATATGCAACAAATTCCTATTGTCACCGTGAGTTACATACCCTTCCAAAGCCAATGCATCACACTTTCCTTTCTTTTTTTTTTAATTAATTTTTCAGAGGTCTCACCCTAGTAATACATTTCTTGTACAAAATGAATTAAGTGGTATGGTCTTTGGAGCATGAGTCAGCCCTGATCTGCCTGGGTACTATTTTGGTGCAAAACACCAAAATATTATTAGACATTAAATAATAGTAGTATATAAAAGCAAACAAAAATGTCTGGGAAACGTAGCAGATACCACATTTTGTTGGGCCTTGGATGAGGTAACTCCATTTAACCTGCTCCCTTCATTCACGTAGGACACAGGTAGAGGTCTCCACCTCCAGAGATTTAAATATTAATGAGTTATCTAAAGGCCGGGGGCATAGCTAATTAAGTTATTCCCTCCCCTTTTCCTCTTTTCTATAAAAGGCAAGACCCCCTTTTTTGGTGTGCTACATGATTGAAGGGTGCAGGTTAAATGGAGTTACCTCATCCAAGGCCCAGTATCATTTAACAAATAAAAGCACATTTTTATTCCCTGTAGTTTCTGACTTCCTTTGTCACTAATATTTGCCTAAGTGCTTATAAATACATAAGTTTAGGACTACATAAATGTATATGTAAATCTATATGTAAATGTATACGTAATGTATATGTATATGCTATATATATGTATATATAAATGTATATGTAATATAATACTATGTATAACCTCTTATATCATTATTGCACTAGGTGAGATACTTTGACAGATTTTTTTTTCTGTGAAACATGTATCCTGTATGAATTAATACAGATCTGGAACTTCATTCTCCAAAGCCTTCTCAGTGGTAGTTACTAGTCCTAGGACCTAGCACTCATGAAGAATATACTAACCTATACACACACACATACACACACACACATGAGAGAGAGAGAGAGAGAGAGAGAGAGAGAGAGAGAGAGAGAGTCAGAGACAGAGACAGAGACAGAGACAGAGACAGAGAGACAGGGAGAGACAGAGGAAGAATCGGCAGAGCAATGAGGAAACTTCCAGAACCATCATGCAATAAGAAACAGTAGGACTGCAGAGATGACAAAGTTGGTAAACGGTTTTGAAATTCTGTTCTCATCTGTCTGAGCTAGTATAAAAAAAGTCAAAACTCAATATTAAATATAAGCCCTGCATATTAGAACATGAATAGATCATATCTGTTATCATTAATGATTTGTTCAGCATGTCAATATTGGATATAAAACAATACATATGGGACACAAACATTTTAGCTGTGTAAAATCCAGATTCATTTCCCCTGAGATTTTCCACTTCAATTCCCTGGAGCAAATTAGAGTGACATTTCTTCATTTACCCACCAATAAGTGAATTGATCAAACTGGCTCCTGCTTCTCTGTGGCTTCTCAAATTGATTTTTAGTTTGGGACATTCAAGATATGAGTGTTGTAGGCTTAGTGAGTGAGCTTGTAAATCCCTATATCAAGGTATTATCAAGGATTTAAACTATGTCTGATTGAGGAGAATATGGGACTGAGAATAACAGGGAAGATATTAGTCACCTAGAACAAAATCTTAAAAGGAAAATTATGGGAGGCTACTGAGGCAGAAGAATTGTACCACAATCTTGGGTTAATAGAGTATTCTGGTGGAGGTAAAATTAAGAATTGGAGACAAGGTAGGTGTGGGACAGAAACTGAAGGAGGGGCCGTCTGGAGACCATTCCACCTGGGTATCCATTCCATGTGCAGTCACCAAATGTAGACACTGATGTGGATGGTAGGAAGTGCATGCTGACAAGAGCCTGCTATAGCTGTCTCCTTAGAGGTCTGCCAGAGTCTGACACATTCAGAGGCAGATGCTCACAGCTAACCACTGATCTGATCAAGGGTTTCCCAATGGAGAAGTTAGAGAGAAGACTGAAGTTGCAGAAAGGGTTTGTGGCCCCATTAGGAGAGCAACAATACCAACCAATCAGAGCTCCCTAGGGTCTAAACCACCAGCCTGGGAGAACATAGGGAGGGACCCATGACTCCATCTGTACATGTAGGGGAGGATGGCTTTGTTGGGCATAGGCAGGAGAGGAGATCCTTGGTCCCATGAAGGCTGAACACCTAGTGGGGAAAATTCGAGGGTGGGGAGGTGAGACTGGGTAGGTAGGTTGGAGTGCATCCTCATAGAAGCATGAGGATGGGGGATGGGATAGGAGGTTCCTGGGTGGTGGGGGGAATGTTGTAAGGGGATAAAATCTGAAATGTAAATATAATATCCAATAAATATAAAGAAAGAAAGAAAGAAAGAAAGAAAGAAAGAAAGAAAGAAAGAAAGAAAGAAGTGATGTCACAAAGGAGTTCTTCCATGGCTGAGAGAGGAGGAAGTATACCAGAGGAAATTAATTTAAAACAAAAGAAAATTTTTAACTTAACCAAGATATCTCTGCCCAAGAAAGTGGCTGGGCACCTAGGTATAACAAGGATAGAGTGAGCTCTCAAGTGTCCCCAGATGAAGCAGAGGAGAGAGCCTATAGTCATTGTCTAGTAGGGGCAGCCATTAATAGACACCATGGAGATCTCAGAAGGATAAATTTCACTAGAGTAAGCAAGAAGATAGTTCAAGTGCTAGCTTACAGATGATTCTACTAGGCTGTACTCAGGGACCCAGTAATTGCTAATGTCATCTTCTGCTGCCACTACCATGTATGCTAGGTGTGTGTGTGTGTGTGGCCTGATTTCTTAATCCCACCCCAGTGCTCTCTCATATAATCTCTGACTGGCATTCTCTCTCACCTCTTTTTGTCCTTCTCTGCACACACTTCCCCATTCTTTGCCCTCATTGTTCTGCTTGTGTCTATCTGTCTGTCTCTCTGTCTGCCTGTTTTTGTGGCCTGCTCTTCTCTCTCCTTCTTGTAAATCCCTGCTGCATTGCATGATTACTCAAGTGTGTACCTTGGCATGGGCTGTCAAAGTACCCCACACCACATTATATTTAAAGAAATTTTACCTGAGACTTCATAGGCTCTCCTGGTGCTTATGCTACTTCTCATGGGTCTAAACCAAACACCAGCATTCTGTTTCCAACACTCAGCTCCCTACAAAAAATTTGATTTTGGCTCACTGATCACACACCAACCCATTCACTAGCAACAATTAGATAAATTTTCCTTTGAGTTTGTGTAAATATTTTTCTAAGTTTGAGAAAGTTATCTTTACAATGTACAGGACTCTTTTGACATGCATATATGTGGAGGTACTCCCAGTCATAGCCATTATGGCTAAGGTAACTGTTCTGTACCTGTCCCCAGCCCAACATTCTTGAAGCTGCAACTCTGCAGCCTCCTTAGCCCTACTGGGATATTGTCTCCTTTCTGTGCTTTTCTACCACCTCACTTTTGAATTGCCTGTTAATCTCATAGATCCTCTGGGCCATCTGGGTTTTGTGACTCTTCCTCAACCTTCATTTGGATGAGATGATACTATTTAGAATTGGGATTTTTGCTTGCCTCCTCTGTTCTAGGAAAACCCTGGTACCAGATGTTTATACTTTCCTCTGCCTTAGCCAGGCTAAGCCACTGACCCCATTCAGTATAATTACAACCCACTAAATATTTCTTATTAACTCCTTCCTGCACACTGGGGACTGTGTCCTGTAGTGACATTTTACTTCCTCTCATCCAGGGTAACAGTGTCTTGGATAGCTTCTCATTACTCTTAAAGATTCCTCTCAGAAAACCTACACCTGAAACCAATTTGAAGGGCCTTAAGTTTATTTTTCACCTTTATTCACCTTTCCAATTAAATTCTAATTTTATTACAGATCATTAAAAATAATACAAGAAATTGGGAAAAATGAAGAGAGTGATTATCTCCTATTTTTTTTCTCCAAGCCCTGTTTCTTTCTGCCTGGTCTTCTCCTCATAGTGTTTAATCATCTTGTCAATAAACTACAACAAATAAGGGTAGTGCAAGTCCAGGGACTGCAACACATACACTTGATCCTCGTAATGGCTGCTCTGAACCAAGTTGTTTATCTAATCACTCTTGAGGTATGCATGATCATTTGTCTGTGAATTTGTGCTATATTTTGACCATTAAGACTGTCTGTTGAGTTTCTATTTTAGCCAGGTCATGTTGCACTAAATTATAAGGTGAGGCTTAATAAGATCACGAAGTATGAGGTAAGGCAGATAATTGATTAGGCATGGGAACAGAGTTGAGGACTCAGGTTTTGAATGTGAAGAGCTCATGGTCAACAATGCAAGCAGTGGTACTACATTACCTAGGCAAGGGAGTAGAGATGAGTAAGTGTTACATCAAGAATCTCAATCTGGGGTATTCCCCAAGTAGACTGAAGAGAAACATTTAAAAGCACAGAGAAAAAAGTATTCCTTGTTTTTGTGATGGGAGAACAATGGGACTATAGGTGCTTGCCAGCACACCAGAGTGGCTTTTGTAGTAATGGTAGACAAAGTAGGAATTTCCAGGTTGACACTTAACCAACAGATGTTTGGTTAGATAAGTAGATAAGAAAATACATGGACAGGTAGACTGGGAGAGGCTTTTTGGAAAATGGATAAGGGTTTTAGTACATGGAGAGTAAAGTATCTAAAGTATCCAGAGATGTCCAGATAGGCATGGTACACTCCAGGATCCAGAGGCACACTGAGTTGTTGAGGAGAGTTAGATGGTTAGAGAATGTTGAGTAAGAGCAGCTGGACTAAAGAATTGGACTCTGGAATTTGGAGCGATATATGGTAGGTGCAGAACCACTCTGGTCAAGCAATCTGTACCCAATAGGGCAAAATGGGTTAGTTAAACTAGGAGAAACTTATCCTCTTGAAGAGGGATCATTTATGCCTCTCTTTGCTTCTAAGCACCAGAAAAATGCAATATGCAAAGTAAAGAATCCAATAATAGCAGCTCTATTAGTAAAAGGGGGAAGGTTTATTCCCATGTTCTATGGCTATCTCCAAGGAAATCAGAAAGAATCAAAGGGCATGAGCAGTGTAAGAAAAACAATTACTGGACAAAGTACCTTTAAAGTGACTGAGGACTTTGAATGTATAACTGATACTTGTGAATAGTGATTGAAGGAGTACAGAAGCTGTAAAACTTGACATGCTAATAGGCACCACAGGCATATGCTAATGAAAGATTCTTAACTATTCCCTTTTGCCAGTGACAAGTAGAATGCTTATTCTTTTCCTCCTACTCTTCCTCCCCTCCTCTTTCTCTTCTTCTTCTTTCTCTTAATTTTTATTTTATTATGAACTCAGCTCTCATGACCTTGGGCCAGGGCTGGCTCAACCACACCCATAATTCAAGAGCCAGCTATACTCTGATGCCCTGCCTAGTCAAGTCTCAGTGCACACTCTCCCAAATGCTGTAGTCTGTGAGAGGTATGGCCTGCTCTTTCGTGCTCATGACTAGGCTAGGTCAGCCTTCCCACATTAATGCACCTCACTGCACCCCACTAACCTTCCAGCTCCAATGTGATAGCATCACAAGGTAGAGAGCCCAATCTCCCAAGTTCTACAGCAGGTGAGAGTTGGGACCTGATTTCAGAAGCACTAGTGCAGGGAAGCCAGTGAGGGGCAGGACCAGGTCAGCAGAGCACCTGGACATGAATATGTTCCCTGTTGATGCCAAGATCACAAACATCACCATGTTTTCCAGTGGTAGTGAAAAAGTCTGGACCGGCGCTCACCCACGGACACACGAGAGAACGAGAGACCTCCTTGATGCATTTGCATAAGGTAGTTTAATAGCAAGGGCCCTTGGGTTGAAACCCGTCCCATGCAGGAGACAAGGGATTTCAACCCCGAACCCCAGAGGTGGGGGGGGGGAGGGCTATTTATGGGTAGGGGTAGGGAAAGGCAGGAAAGTTTGGCGCGGTTACACACGATTGGTTATTTCAAATATCAGCAACTTGGCAGCAGGATGGCTAGTTAGGACTTGTCTGGGCATGCCTTTTTATTTTTCTTTGTGGCCAGGAATGTGTCTTCCTGCTTTGGGCCTACCCCACCCACAGGTGGATTTTCTTCCCTGAGGCTTGAGGAATGTATTGGGGCAGTGAAGGCCCGAAATCCTACATTCAGTTCCGCCTTCCTGGAACTAGTGAGCCTGTATATATTTTATAAAATGGTCTTTATAATTTTTCACTCTACATCAGTATGAGCCACAGACATTGACAATGACCACTTGCACAGTATAGCCACAGACCCAGACATGACCTTCAGAGGCAGCTTGGGTGGGCACTTCACCATGGTCTCAGGTAGAGGGCTGGCTACTCAGAACAGGGTATTCTATTCCACTCTGGTATATCGAGTTCCACCTCGCTTACAAGTGCTCAAACTGTCCTACTTCTCTTTCTTTCCCTTATGTATAGCACATGTTTTGACAGTGTAGTGGTTTACACTCCAGGAAGGGCACATATCTGACAGAGCTCTGGGTAACCTCATTATTCTGTGCTACATTGTAGCTAGTGAGCATGTAGACATCTTCTCCATCCTGTATTGATTTTCATGAAGGCAAATATAGATCTGTGTGTCTTCTGCCCATCCGTACAGTGATCAGAAGATACAGAGTGCTGATCTGTGAGTATTTTTCTCCACCTGCACTACAGCCATAGCTGTCCTCAGGTCTCAAGAAGACTGTTTTCAATAGTGAGTAAGAACTCTTTCTGAGAAAGCATAAAGAATTGGGATTTGGTCTCTAAAAGTCACATACAATGGCAAATGGTGCTATACATGCATGTATCCAGTGTTTTGGGCAAAAAGAAGACATTAGAATAAATGGAGCTTGTTTGGAGCCCCCAAGTTAAAGCTGCAGTGCAATGCCTAAGGAGTGAAGGCAAGTATAATAGAGACGGGTACCGTGCATCCTCCTCTGGCCTCAGCATACATGTCCCTGCACACACATGTGGACACAAACAGATAAATAAGTATAGAATCTCATTATCAGGTATAAGATATTTTCTTAGGTACCTGATTAGATACTAGTTTTTGTCTAAATGCCATATTTTGAGAAAATGTATTTCTTGGAAATAGACATAATGAAGAATAAATGACAGAAATGATGATAATGAAATGTAGTATAGTTAGTTGTTCATGGTGGGAATTTGGTGCTACTGCCCAAGTATGAGATTTTTTTGGAGCTACTTCTGGTTATATTTTTTCCAAGTCAAATATACAAATAAATCAATTTAATCAGTAATAGGAATGTTTTCTTAATTCCTGAAAGGCAATCAATGAATATGATATCAGCCTTTACTGATTTAAACAGGTCTACAACCTTGATAGCCAACAAATGATAGTGAGGTCAACCACTCTTAGCTTTAACTTTCACATTTCACAAGCCTCTAAAAGTATCAGTCTTTACCTTTTGTTTAAAGACAAAGACTGTTTTAAGATTTTCTGATAATGTTGTAAGGTTTCACTTATGCATCATACCACATAAACACCCAAGAATTCTACAGCAAACCTTATTTATTTTTTTTTTTTTTGCATCCTTTGGGAACCAATGTTTTGTGCTTAATTCTTAAGGAACACATGCAAGTCTCTTAAATGAACCTCAAATTTGAAGAATATGCACAGATTATCCCTATGCTATCATCATGGAAACAACCAAACAACCAAACAAATACTTCATTTTAAATAGAACAATGAGGCAGTGAGGCAAAGGCCTGATTCACTATCCTATAGCTAATATTAGAACTGCAAAGATGATAAATTTGGTGAATTATTTTGAAATCCATTACCATTTTAAGTATGCTTCAGAAACATCACAAGTTGTGAGACATTAACACTAAGTATAAGACAAGTATACTAAAGCATGTGTAAATTTAAGGTTTCCATCATTTTTTTCCACCTATTAATGTTGAATAAAATAGGATGAGTATGCGGCACTTTTTAAATTAGGTGTGTAAAACCCTCAGTCATTCTTTCTGAGCCACTATGCTTCTGTCTCCTAGAGCTTTCACACAGATCTCTCCCTCATTACTCCTTCAGTAGTTAAAGTGAAGAATATGGCTCCAGCTGCTTGCTTGTTCTTTATACAACTTTTGCATCTTAGGCATGTTTTCCTTATACTACTTATAGAAGAGTCTACAGAGTTTTGTTTGTTAAGATGTGAGAAAGCATTATCCTAGTGTACAGTAAATTCTTTTACATGTCTATCTGCTGTGCCTGGAATTGACTATATGACTGTTACTTGGAAATTTTATACTGATAGTAGGGATAAGTCTTATGCCTATCCTTGCTAGAGATTTGCCTGCTTCCTGTACAAGTTCTACTTGTTGAAATCATGAATCTTTGATACCACATCTTTCTAGTATAATGTAATAGGGAAGGTAGAAGTTCATAGGCATTTCATGTAGAAAATGGCACCATAATAACACTGGACTATTGTACACATAATGAACAGATTTGTTTAACTTCTATAATGTTTCATTGTGGATGACTTTTATTAACATTTTGTTACTCTTTAAATTCTCCCACTGTATCACAAGCACAGATTTTGACTTTGGTTTTTTTCTTAGAAACTCAGGTTCAATGCAAATCTTTCCACAGTTGGCTTATAGTTTCCAAGATAAACCATTTCTCTGCTTGTGTTGTATTATATTCAGCATATTACATTTTTGCTATAAAGATAAATTATATATAATGGTCTCTCTATATATCTATATATCTATATATCTATATATCTATATTTCTATATATCTACATATCTATATACCTATATATCTATATATCTATATATCTATATACTCTATATATCTATATATCTATACATCTATATTTCTATATATCTACATATCTACATATCTACATATCTACATATCTATATATCTATATATCTATATATCTATATATCTATATATCTATATATCTATATATCTATATCTCTCTGTCTCTCTGTCTCTCTATCTCTCTATCTCTCTATCTCTCTATCTCTCTTTCTCTCTATCTCTCTATCTCTCTATATCTCTATATCTCTATATCTCTATATCTCTATATCATCTCTATATATCTCTATCTCTCTATCTCTCTATCTCTCTATCTCTCTATATCTCTATATCTCTATATATCTATATATCTATATATCTATATATCTATATATCTATATATCTATATATCTATCTCTAACTATCTATCTATCTATCTATCTATATATCTATCTATAATTATATATCTATATATCTATATATCTATAACTATATATCTATATATCTCTATCTATCTATCTATCTATCTATCTATCTATCTATCTATCTATCTATGCCCAAGGCACTTCCAAGTGTATAAATATAGTGTTTTAAGAATAATCTCAGCAAAGCCATTAAATCTTAATCTAGTCTATAGATGTCAACACAAGAGATATAAATATCATATTGGTTTTTTTGGTTATTATTATCACATCACTATTATTTATCAGGTTTGTCATCTATGTGTAAATTCTTTGGTTACGCCAAATTACTTCTAATTGCTTATATGAAACAGCACGTCAGGGGATGATTCCATTTGCACTGCTTAAAGTTGTAAAGCATTTGTCACAGTGTGACTGTGGTTGTATTGCTCATTTTCTTTGATTCTGAAAGATTCAGAATACTAATTCCTCTCCCATTTCCTGAAATCAGAAAGTTCGTCTTTTAGAAATGCTTGTTTCTGAGTTGAAGATCTTTTATTTCTATCTATTTATAGGTTCAGTTGTCTTATACTGTATTTTTTCTGAAACCTGATCATAACTGTAACTTATATTTATATAGTAACTTCCTGAATCCCATTGCTCTATGTCAAATAAGAACATAAGGGGCATCTCTTCTTTTGTCAAAGTACACTTAGAATTTAAACAAACAAACAAAAAAAACAGTAACTAAAAAGAACCAGCAACTCAGTTTCTCTTCTTTTTATCCAACTTACCAAGTATGTTAGAGGTAAATGCCAAAGATGTAAGCCTAGCATCCTTTTCTCCCTCAAATCCAAATTTATTCCAGCAGTCTTTTTCAGGTCGGTCTCCTTGCCTACAAACAGAACTATCATTACACACAGAAGGAGTTGTTTTGCCTTTCTAGCTATTCAGTGATATATTGCCCCTGATGTATTACATCTAGTTCATAAGCCAAACATTTGTCCATAAATCAGGAATGCCAATGCATACCACATACTGTCCTATAATTTGCCTACATATATGTCCTGTCCCAGTTGCCTCAAATAAGAGAAATATCTCAATGACCATTAAATTGATCATGCCCCCAGACACTGTTCTCACCTCAGTGTAATAGAGAAAAACAAGTATGTAAAATTTCCTCTGTAAAATTTACTCCCATATTCAATAATGTTTCAGTTGCCTATAGAATTTCCTATCTCAAATAATTTATCATGTATCTTTTCAAGCTTTTTCTCAGTTTTGTCATAACTTACCATCAACCAAAAGATCTACTGTTTTTTCCATTGGCAAGAAATGTAAACATTGTCTAAAACTCCCCCAGTAGGTTCCAAGAGCAAACCAATATAAAATGGCTACCAATATTTACTCCTAGAAAAAAAATGGCTCCTGGACACATTTGCAAATCATAGGTGATGGGTACCTCTATGAGGTATAGCATTTAGAGAGGAGTTGGCTGTAAGAGGTGGGGAGGTAAGGCTAAATGAATAGGTAAGTGTATTTTGAATTAGTTTTCTCTTCTATGTGTGTATAGAAATAGCTATTAAGCTAGGTAGGATGATATTTCAAAGGCTGGCACAACTTAATTCTTCCAAAAGATATCAGTTTTATTGCAGAGAAGATATTCCTGTTTTAGAGAACAATTTAGAGAAATCTCAGAAGAAAAATGAGTATTGCCAGCCGTAGCTGACAAGCAATTTTTGTCATCTCTCTAAGATTTTAATTTGGTGTTCATTGTTTTTCTGTTAGATGAAGAGGATGTAGTTATTTTTGGGAAATGGCTGCTACCTCTTAGAGATTCAGACCTTTATCTTAGCACAAATGTTAAAAACAGTTAAGAGAAACTAGTTATATGCAGCTCACTATTTGTTTCAAAAATGGTCAGCAACTTATAAAAACACATGGTTGTCATGCATTTGGGCCTTTGGTATTTGCTTATGTCTGTTAACTTTAAAAATAAAATATGTATCAGTGTCCACCTTCCTTACTATTTTATTTCTCAACCATAGATCTAAGTGTACAAGATTAGATTAAGTACCATCTGCACAAAGAAGAATGACAAAGACTGTGCAACTTTAACACAGAAAGATATAAGTCATACAGGAAAGGGATATCTAAATGAGGGTGAAAGCTATAATAGTTCTAAGAGTCATCATGGTACAGTGATTCATTATATGACATGTAGACACTTGAAACAAAACTGTTTACCAGTACAATAACAGTACTTTCTTACCTTTATAAAATCCTAATTATATAAAGAAGAAGAGTTGTATACTAATTAATAGTGTTAAAGGTAGAAATGTAGTGTGAGGAATAGGATAAAGTGAAACTCTATATACTCCATACTCTCAAACATAGGGGTCCAGAATTTAGAAAGGAATAACAACAAGTGCTCAGAACAGACTGAATTGAATACAGAGCTTTGACTGAATTGAATACAGAGCTTCAGTGTTTTACCTCTTCTGAATCTTCTGACCATGCTTGACTTAAGTATTTGTTCTCACCCTGGAGGCAAATACTCTCTTTGGCTTATATGGGAAGCTCTGAAAATTATTATTTTATTGAATTCCAGTAACCTTATATAATTCCTAGTCTTGTACTTCCTGTGTAGGAACTATTATTTGAAAAAAAAATCTTTTGATGGCTAAAGACTTTGAGATATTGCCTCATTTCCGCAGGTGGAAGTCCCACAAGAACACAAAGCTAGACAACCAAAATGTCTATACAGAAGACCTAACTGAGACCCAGACAGCATCTATTGTAGTCTTTTCAGTCTCTGTGAGCCACAATTAGCACTACTAAGTAATTTCTGTGGGCTGTGTTCTCACAGTATCCTTGTCCACACAGGTTCCTACATGATGTCTATCCTCTTTTCTGTGGGTTTACCTTGACTCTGCCTGTTTTAGCAATGCTTTTCCTTCTTCCCACTAGGTTACCTAGTCCAGAATTAATATGAGGGTTTGTGCCCTCATATTATTGTAATTTGTTCTCCCAGGTTTGATTTAGGTTTGCTTTTTTTTCTGAAGAGAAATGGAAGAAGAGTGAATTTGCCTGAGAGAGAATTTGGGGGCAAAGGACACGGAGGTGTAGAGAGAGGGGACTTTGCTTATGAGAGTAAGTATTCCTATTTACTAATTTTTATCAAATTCACAAAATGTAAGCAAGAAAATACTCAATGGATCAATAATTTACTACATAAATCTAGATTTTTTTGATAGTGGAATGCTTAACTTGTTGATGTCAGAATAACTGTAAAACAAGGAAGAAAGGCAAGCAGCTAGCATAAAGAAAAAATTTTCCATGCCATTTAGATTTTAAAACAATGGAGTCTGATGCTGTTAGAGAATAAATGTATGTATATGGCCCAATGAGATGCTGCCATTTCCAAACTTCCACCAATGTAGGCTGAACATCTTTTTTTTTTTCTTTTTTATCTTTTTATTGTTATTGGCAGGGCTTGTGTAGGACCTAACTTGGGACTACTGTAAATGTGTCCATGTTTTAGCCGTCTTGGTGCCATAGTCACAAAAATTAAGAAAACTGTTGTCTCTTTCAGTTGAAGTTAAATTATTTTCCCCTAATACTCAGTATTTTAGTGTTGCTCAGAGGACAGACTTTGTATATTTAGTCACATTTTCTTAATGAGTCACATGTTTACTTATTGTTTAATATTTTCTTACTAATATCTTTATTTAGGCCAGAAGATTTGAGGCATATACAATCAGAACGAAGGGAGGGTGGAGGGGAAAAGGGGCCAATGTTAAGATGGGCATTTCCAATCTGCCAGACAGTTCAGCCAAACAATCCTTGCTCTTATTCTAATTAGTTCCTTTAGAGTTGTTGCATTTTATCCCATATGTGGCCCCTAGAAAATTAAAGGCACAGATTTCTAAATGTGCATCATTCTTGTGGTGCTAAATGTTTGATGAAGGTGATTACTGCCTCCCTTCCTGAGGCCTCTATGTAAGCACAAGAAATAGCTTCTTGTAGCTCTTTGATTCTGTACAAAGAATTCTCCCAAGGGCAGACATCCCAAAACAATTTTTTTCTATCCCGAAACAAAATTGTTCCTCTTAACACACAAAAGTCACCTGTCTTTGATTGTTAGATCTTGCCAACTTTAAACTGATTTCAACTATAAAGTATTTATTGTTAGCCCATAAGAAAACTTCAAGACTACTGCAAGGTGAAGGTATTGAAAAATTTGAACATTTCTTTTTGCTAAACAATTTAGACTCATATGGCTTCACCTAGCTATTGACAGGTAATTGTCATAAAATCTGAGCATGGGATAAGAACAAATTAAGCAAAAGAGTGACTGTCCATATCAGCCATTCTCAAGTGTATCTAAGGGACTCTATTTTATATCACCCATACCAAGAAAGTTAGTTCCTTGAGCGTCTTTTCTAGGTGTATGCTTTCTCCCTGAATTATTCAGGAGAAATTATTGCACAGCTATAAAAGATCAAAGCATACATCACCATGGTCAAATAATTTTGTATTCTCTTTATTTTTGCTAGAGGTAAAATATGACTGGGGATTCAAAATATACTGGTAATGGTGAACTCTCTCTTCTAAAGCTGTGAAGGGCCTTTGACTATTCAGTACAATCATGTCTTTCTCCATGATTATTAATCATGTATTTTAATTTGAGTAGAGTTCTTTTAAAATCCTAAATATGAGTCCCCAAGAAAAATAATACTGTGAATTCTGATCATCTAAACAATACCTGAGCTCTATGGAAGGACAAAAGACTGGGCCTTAGCAACAGCCAAACTAACAAGGTTTTTCACTATCATTTAGAAACAGACTGACCTAAGTCTAGGATTCTGCTGAGTAAGATTTGGTTAAGTGACTGAAAAAAATCCCTGGGGGTCCTCTTTTTTTGTTCCTATTAAGAAATGTGTTTCAGAGCCTTGTCACCATTGTGCCTAGAAATGTCTTTCAGGAATAATTAATCCTTCATGTCATTGAGATTTCCCTGTTACCTATGCCTCTTCCAATATTCTGCCTTCTCTTCCTCATGAAATAGCTATATCAATCTGTTGAAAAGAAGAATGAAAGTAGGGATGGGTATATAATTTGAATACAAGAGCAGGAAAATGGAGAAGGGAGTTGGGAAATATTGTCTTTATTAACTTGGAATGTCTATTGCTAATTGAACTCACAGAAAATCCTGTATAAGGCATGTAGAGCCATTTACAGAAATGCTAATAAGATCACATGATACAGTTACAGCTCTAATAAGATTTTGTGACAAAGTCCCATCTTTCACCAGTGAGTTGTCTGGCTTATGCTTTTTGAATAAAATTATCTACAAAATTATTTTTGTTGTTCACTATGTTCACTTTGTTAAGACTATAATCCTGGATATTCTAGCATGGAATGTTAGATAGATATAGAACTGGACAAAATGACCTGGGTCAAAAATGTTAGTTAATAAAATCATCAACATAATGTTGACCCCAGAATCTGGGTCAGAGGCCCAAGCAGTGGATATGTACAAAACCCCACAAATATAATGTGGGAATATTTTCTGCTTTTTCTCTAGTGATAATATCAGTCTGAGTAAATTTTCAAAAAGAAACAATATCTAAAGAGTTTGCAAAGCCAAGAATCAGAGAACCAATGTTAATCATTAAATTTCCTGTTGCATTTTACAGAAGAATACTGAAACAATAAGGACAGTAATATTGTAGGGTCTAGGATTTGAAACTCTTCTCACATTATGGTGAAATGAAAATAAAGAGCATCTTAGAGGGACATTTTTAAAAAAATAGAAAGGGAAATAAGGAATAACAAGTCTTAAAATAGAAAATAATTCAGCTTAAGTTTTGTATGCTTGTTATAATCACATGCAAAAGATTAATTTTTCTAGACTTCTCACTTTCTAGTATCTGTAACTCCAAGGCTCTGATAGGAAGAAAAGCAAGATCTCTGCTTCCTGTTTAGCTAAACTTTGTCTAAAATAGCACAAGAGATGGGATTATTGAACCTTACAATATAATAATTTTTTTTAAAAAATTTTTTCTTTCATTCTCTTTGTATAATTATGTCTTACAAAATTCTTCAAAATGTAAATAAGAAATGATGTAGTTGCTGCCGTAGTAAATATAAATTAATGCTGTGTCCCTTTGGAAACACTGCTTCATCTTCTGTGTGCAGACACAGACAAAATATCCTCAGTGGGTCAGGGAAAACTCAAGCTGCTCTCCCACTGCAATTGATCTCCATGTCACTTGATATATTCATTTTTCTCAGGCCTTATCCACTCTTGGAACTGGTCTCCAGCATAAAACCTACATAATATCAAGTGAAATAAAAATTTGAACCCAGAGGGACTAGGTAAATGGAGTTGCTGTTATATGCTTTGATAATATTTGCACTGGATGAATGTTGGACAGAGATTAATATTTCTTGGGGTCTGCAACACTGTTTCTAGGATGACAATGTACTGGTCAATGACTACATACATATGCACTTATGATCAGAGCTAGTTGAACTCAAATGATTCAAAAGAAACAAATAGATGACTGAAAGATAGAAAGATATATGATATACAGATAGATTGATGATATAATAGAAAGATTGATAGACAGAAAGATAGATAGATAGATTAGACAGACAGACAGACAGACAGACAGACAGACAGACAGATAACAAAATGGATGGTGTTATCAAAAAGTACTGTGTTTCCACAGGCATCTACTATACTCCATGGTTCTGGAGAAATACAATTTTCTACTGATATAGGAAACAGAAGAAGAAAAAGAAAAGGCATGGATAATAACTAACTGTTTGCTTGAACTTTATAGTACCTTTGAGACTCTATAATATTTGAGTCTCTATAATATTTTAGAGATCAAATTAAATGATTTAATGATGGAGAAAGTGCAAAAAAAAAGAACATTGAAGAAACCCCTGATGATTTCTTGGTTTCTGCCTCCTCAAAATACATCAAACTCATCCATTCAGGCTCCATTCTCCTGGAGCATATCCTCAGTATTATGGTTCAACTGAAATTAGTTCCAAGATATTTTGTTGCTAAGGTAGCTTAGTTCCTCCTTTTTTATGAAGAACAGTATAGTAACTCCCACTTAGACAACATGAAAACTCTTGAATTTGTGCTTTCCTTGTGTAAAGCCATTGCAAACTTAACCTTGTAAGGCTGTACAAAATAATAAATCATATCTTCTTCACTTCTCTTTTTTCTTCCTTCTTTATTTCTTTCTCTTTCTTCTCTATATTTTCAGTAACATGCATTTACTAATGCCAGTTTTTGATGTCGATGTGATGTTCTGTGAGATATTCAAATGTATTACTTCGATATTTATTATTAATGTAGTACTTGCATTGCTGCTTGTGTTTATAGAGTTCTTTGTACTATATATCAATTGAAGATTAATTTTTATGTTAAATTCTTTTCTTTTCAGATATTACATAAGAAAAAAAACTTGGACAGAATAAAATTTCAGATGACCATAGAGAACACTAGATAATATGTGATACATAGAATTGGAAAAAAGTTTTGTGATTGCCATCAGCAATTCAGACAAAGATATATAACTACATAAATGCCTATGATATAGAAATAATGTGAACAGAATGCCAATAAAGGGATAGTGGTCTTTCATTGGAAGATTGATTTTCACCAATGTCAAGGAAATCTGGTGTGTAAATTTATTTAATGGAAGTATGAAATACTAATTTTATTCCATGGAGAGGCATTTGATTTTCCAATACTCCCATTACTAGCCTGACCTCACAGAAAAGGGTAGACAGACAAAGAATAACAAAAATCAATAAAAACTAATATTTGTCAAAATGCAATGACAATTCATCCAGAACTATATAACAGATTTAAAAAACTGAAACTCTGAGACCCTTGTTGGCACTAGAATAATTACAAATAAGACTGAAAGTGTTATTTTTCTTTGTTCTGAGGGGATTTTATGCAGCAAGTATGATGATGTGTGAATATCCTACAACTCAAAGAGATGATATTATCAGTGGGCCAGGTAAGAACTCTCCCTGCCTTTGCAAATATTACAGCTCTCGGGGAGAATGTATCCTGGCATATGAGAGCCAAAGCATAAAAGAAAGTCACAGCACATATCTAACTTCTCAGAAGATACTTACTGAAAGGAAAAGACACAGGAGAATGTCTTTGTTCAGGCAAGAACAACAGAGAACTGAGCAGAAAACAGGGATTATATAACCTCTCTTGGGGACAGACCTTTCTGGAGATTGTTAGAATGTGAATTATTGGTATTTCAAATTCAGAGTTTAGGCTTTTTCCTCTGTAGTGCTTTTCTAGGGTCTGGATGTTAGGGTAGGTACAGTGTTCTGTGTGGAGAACATGGTGTTTTGAGGCCATTTGGAACAGAGGTTGGACACTTGTGTGCCCCAAGCAATTTACAAGTTTTCCTTTTATATTATTAATAAACAACAATGGGTAGAAAGGGGTGATTGCTATCATTTAACTACTTCCTGCTAAATTCTTCTCCTCTGAAACCTTTTGTGTCATGCCCTAACATTTATTCTGAGGGAAAGACCAACAGGGTGACTCCCTGTGTTCAGTCTAGAGGAAGCAAGAACTTAATAGAATACAATACATGGTTTATACTAAGTTATTTATGGTCAGAGATTTATGGAAATTTTTAACTTTGCAAGCTCAGAGCTTGGTTTTGTTTTTTGGGGTTTTTTTTGTTTTTTGTTTTTTGTTTTTTTTTTTTTTGTTTTGTTTTGTTTTTTTTCAGTTGGGCAGGAGACTGGATCTTACTGTTAATGCAATTAGAGTCTTCTATGTATTCAACCTGGTGGTTAGAGCTCATCAGACCCAGGGCCTGGACCGTTGTGTGCCTCGTAGGGCTTAGAGCTATAGCTATTCTTTACAATGGACACAATGGAATGTAACAAGCAGCAAATCCTTTTTCTCTTTCAGAAATATATTCTGAAAGTGAATCATATTCATTGAAGATGATGCAGGACTACAAGACTCACAACCTGCCATATTTTAAAGCAGAAGCAGTGGCTTCAAACACACACACACACACACACACACACACACACACAAACACACACACACACACACACATTTCTTGCACAGGAGACATGATTTAGTAACTCAGAACTCCAATGCTGTGAATCAAACAAACTATATCTATTTCCTGTTGTCTCTATTTCTGTAGATTTCAGGAACCATCTTCCTTCTCTTGAGCATCTCATAGGCAGGCTTTGGTTATATCTTGAACCAGTTGAATCCTGTTCTATAGCCAAGAGTTTGACTGGTAAAAATTCCCACTACAGATAATTTTATTGGCTCTCCGTGTATTTGACTGGAAGAGTTTTTGCATCCCAAAATGAATGGATCATAAACCAGTGATCAAATATGGAAACAAACTGTGAGACAGAAACTAAAGGAGGAGCCATGTGGAGACCATTCCACCTGTGTCTTCATCCCAGGTAAAGTCACCAAAGGTAGACACTGATGTGGATGACAGGAAGTGCATGCTGACAAAAGTCTGATATAGTTGTCTCCTTAGAAGTCTTCCAAAGGCTAACAAATTCAGAGGCCAATGCTCAGAGCTAACCACTGATCTGATCAAGGGTTTCCCAATGGAGAAGAAAGAGAGAAGACTGAAGTTGCAGAAAGAGTTTGTGGCCCCATGAGAAGAGCAACAGTATCAACCAACCAGAGCTACCCAAGGTCTAAACCACCAGCCTGGGAGCACATAGGGAGGGACCCATGACTCCATCTGTATATATGTATGGGAGGATGGCCTTGTTGGGCATTGGTGGGAGAGGAAATCCTTGGTTCCATGAAGGATAAACACCTAGTGGCGGGGGGAATTTGAGGGTGGGGTGATGGGAATTGGGGGCTAGGTGGGAGCACATTCTCATAGAAGCATGAGGAGGGGGGATGGGATAGGAGGTTTCTGGGTAGTGGGGGGAAGAGGGGTTAGGGGATAAAATCTGAAATGTAAATATGATATCCAATAAAAAGGATAAATAAAGAGTTCTTAATTAGGAAGAGAAAGCAAAATCTTGGAGGTCACAAAACAGGTGATTCATCTATTCTCCATTCCCCTGAGAAAATAGAAAGTAGAAGACAAGACAAATTGCTATTTATCTTGAGATCTCTTTTCAATTAATAGTAGAGCAAAAACAGTTATTAGTGCCTGATTGCTGATTATGTGTCTGGAATCTGAAAGTGAATAGATCGAGGTATCTATAGGAAAGCCTTTATTTCTATCTGCATTTTTTTTATTTATTGGATATTTTATTTACATTTTAGATGCCAATCCCTTTTCCCATTTCCCCTCCTCAGAAAACCCCCATCCCGTGCCCCCCTTTTCCATTTGGTTTTTATACATTTTTTAAATGTTAATCAAGGGCTTTGTAAGTATGGTAATGCTCAATCAGAAGTGTAACCTAATACCCAACCTAGCTATGTAAACTATCTTTGACTAGTGGAGACACATGAACTTCTGCCTCCATGCCCCCTCTCTCTTTCTCTCTCGTGTGACTCTGGGTACCCAAATGCAAATTGCTTTTGATTTATTGTGATGTGATTGTTCCAGTTTCCACAAGTTTGAGGATTATAAGAATAAATTATACCAGTATATAACATGTTTATCTCTATTTTAAAGTTCTCCAAAAAGCTGCTTGGATTAAAAAAAAGAAATGGTGAGTCCAATCACTTTGACATTAATATATCCAATTAACACAGAATATTCCTGAGTTTTATAATGATAAGTAAATAATTTAAGACATTTATTTATTTTAGAAAACACACACACACATATATATATATATATATACATATATACATATATGTATATATATACACAAATATATATACATATATGTATATATGTATATATATATACATATATGTATATATACACAAATATATATACATATATGTGTATATATATATATATATATATATATAATTCTTTATGTGTGCATTTAGTTTCATGTTGTACATACTGTGTGCATCCTTGGGCCAATTTATATTATTATTTATTAGTAACAAATTATTTTGATAAAATAGTTTATGCCATATCATTATTTAAATAGTTTGTTGTTGAAAAAACATATTCAGTTCCCTATCCTTAAATATCTTCCTCACAACACTGGGATCATTATCTCATCTACCTTCATATACTTTCTCACTCTTTAATAACAACTATTTATTAAGGCATCTGTGAGTACAGGGATATGAGACCACCTACATCCACTAGCTTTGCAGTACTCAGTGGGATGTGTTCATCAGACTTCACCCCAGTGATATATATAGGAAGTTAAGAGACTATAGCAGCACACACAGGGTCAGCACAGATTCAAAATAGACAGAATTACTAGTACTAAGAGGGGAAAATAGACACAAAGTACCATCCTTAACGAAGACACTATTTGTATATGATACCTGCTGTGTAGAAAGGCAAAACTCATTTTCTTTATCCAATGGAGTTCTACTGGTTATATCAACAACATCTAGGGTAGGACCTAATGATAGGAACATCAAACACAGATCTGTTTTTGTTTTATTGCTCTCTTGTGGGTATTTGATTCATTTTATTTTTGAAAATTTTTACTTTGTTGAGTGTTTAATATGGTGATTTTTAGATGTCTTGTTTTTAGTATTGGGGGAAGATGAGACAGACACAGAGATAGTTACCTTTTACACAGCCAAGGGTGGATAAATTTTATTGGTAGGGAGACAAGAAGATCTGGGAGTACTTGGAAATGTGGAAACACAATAATTGAAATATCTTGTATTGATAACAACAAATACTAATACAGAGTGAAGATATACACTAGCAAATACAATACAAACCATCCAACAGCTGGAAAACTTTTATACTATTATATAGTTAATATGACCTAAATATATAGGAATAGCTTAACATGTATGAAAAGCTCATGTAAAGTACTACATTAATACAAGTAATGACAAAGGACTACATGGTTGTTTTAATGTTCAGTAAAAGAAACTAAAAATCTTTGAAAATCCCTAGACACTTTCATGATTTGAAAAAATAATTCAATTTATAGTTACAGAATGAAACTCCAAAACATAGGTGGAAATTTAATATATACAGATAATCAATACATCAGTATATCTGCCATTTTAAAAATCATCTGTTACACATTGATGCCACCTCCTCTGGACATTGTCCCAGATTCTGTGTTCAGGGTAATCATTAAAGTAAATAGTACATTTTTCTCAAATATTGGATAATTTACAAGTTTCATAAAGCATACTCTGACAAAATTAGGAGCAGACAAAACTAATAGACTGGAAATGGGGCAGGAATCAAGTGGGGAATGGGAGAAGAGAGGAGTCAGTGGAAGAAAAAACAGAAACAGCCTGGGTGAGAGAGTGGATTGTAGAAAGAAATTCAGGAGAACTAGATAAAAATAGGAGGCACTAGAGGGGTACAGGACAGGTAGATTTATATATATATATATTGTGTGTGTGTATATGTGTGTGTGTGTGTGTGTGTGTGTGTGTGTGTGTGTGTGTGTGTGT
>JANHMN010000003.1:55962825-56067752 GCA_030674055.1 Rhabdomys pumilio
TCCTGCTGCCTCTGCTGCTCCTGCTGCCTCTGCTGCTCCTGCTGCCTCTGCTGCTCCTGCTGCCTCTGCTGCTCCTGCTCCTGCTGTCTCTGCCTCTGCTGCTCCTGCCGCCTCCTCCTCTGCCTCCTCCGCTGCTTCTGTAATTTAAATGTGAAATATAGTTAATAGAAAATTCAGATTTTAAAACCTCAAATATAAAACTATGCACCCAATACTTGTCTCTCTGCTCAGGTTTACAGATGGAGATATGTGAAGAAGTTTTGTAGAAAATCAGATAGTCATGTCTTTATTTAGATCCATATGTTAGTTTGTAGATTTGACTCCACGGTGTGTTAACTCCAAAATAATATTTTTCTTTTAGAAAATGTAACAGTAATTTGAAGAAATATGAAACTAAAAATGTATTCGACAGTTATGTAAGACACGATTTTAACTTTCACTACAAAAGATGACAATTTGTCACAATATACAAATACAAAAATTGTAAGAGGTTACCTGTCAGGAGGTACAGAAAGTTTTCCGTAAATCCAAAAGTGATTCATAATAACATTAATCATAATTTATTCTCATTCTCTTTGTCTCTCTATCTCTGTCTCTGTTTATATTTCTCTCTGTCACACACACACACACAAATAAAATATAGCCAGGCTCTTGACAATTATTACAACTTGTTGAAGGTAAACTGTACACCAATGATTGAAGGACCAATTTTTTTCTGTGTAAATACAGGGATATTATTTAAATCACAGTAAGTCATTATGCTATCCTTCAAGACAAAGAAGTGTCTCAGAAGTGGCTTATATATCTACAAGCAAAATCTTTAAAGTCTTGTGATATCTGGACTTGTTCTTACAGGACCAACAATAAAAACAAAGATCAAGACTAAAAATATTTTAATGGGCAGTTTCCAGGATATGCATATCTAGGAGAATGATTTTTAAACTTCCTAATTCTTTGGGACATTAATATAGATTCTTATGTTCAGGCGACCCACAACCATGAAAATATATTGTCACTACTTCATGAATACCTTGAATCATAATGTAAATATCTGATATGCATTGTATCTGATAAGAAACTCACCAAAGAGGCTGTAAACACAGTCTTAAGAATGTTGATCCCAGAAAATGGGGACTCTTGAGAGCTGCAATTTGAGATACTTTAAGAGGTTTTTATTAAAATAACTAAGGACCTTTCATGTGGTCCATTCAGAGTCAGAATTTAGGCTGTCCAGTTTCTCATTCAGTATAAGCCAAAAGTTTCTAATTCATTGTTGGAATAGTTAGGCTTGTCCATAGTATCCTATCTATATAATATTCCAAGATGCAGAGGGACTCAGGTACTATATTGATTTTTGTCTTCAGATATCTCATGGTGTAAAATTTTCCATAAGAATTTTATGGGTGCTTCATTAATACAGAGGTCCTAAGCTTTTTGTACTACAAGTAATGAGGATAATTCTAAATGCTTAACGTAAAATTGCCTAATGGCTGATTACAAATTAAATATTGAATAAATTTATAGTCTCTGAAGAATGGTCATTTTAGTTCTACAGATTCATGTAGCAAGAATTTGATTGAATGCATTTTGATAACTGCTGGAGTACCTAGAATCAGAGTGTTAATGTCTCTTTAGATGGCTTTTATAAGGAAAAAAATCATGGTGTGCTGTGATACTGGTGAAATGGCATGATGCACTGTTAAGTAGTTTACATCTGAGGTTTTCCACACCTCAAACAACAAATAGAGCATGATATTTCTCTTAAATTCAGTACTGAATTTCAGGCATTACCCACCTTGAAATCAGAGCACACTTTTTACCAATAATTTTCAGTACATTAGAAACACTCAAGATTGTCTTTGGCTGAAAAAAAACAATATATGATTTTTTTTTTTTGGTCAGACAGCCTAAATTTGAAGACATGTACTTAGCTATTTATAGTACATGTACCAGTAATTTAATGTGGGATAAGAGGGGATTAAAAAGAAGAGTGACTGACCACATTGACATATCTGATATATCAAAAAGAAATCTGCTATTACCAGAAAATGTATTGATCTGTTGCCTACATTACCAGACATATGACTTCTTTCTGTTTTATACAGGAGAAATATCTAATAGACATAAAAGATAAAACCTCACAACATCATGGGAACACAATCATGCTATTCTCTTTAGTATTGTAGGAGGTGAAAACATACTGAATTTCGGCTGTACTTTTCATGATAATCTTGGTCACCTCACTCAGGAGCTGCTCTCAAGTATATGGCACAGTCATTTTTCCATCAATGTATTTATCTACAATTACTATTCAGGTACATAACCTTGAATAGGAGTTTCTAAAATCATGGAAAAAATACCCAAGAGATGCTGTTAGAGAGAAGTCATCTAGTTGAAACCTGAATTAATTTCTCCTGAAGGACCAAAGACTGAGCATTGAATAAAAAGTAATTTAAAAGGTTTTCCATTAATGGATGGAACTAGAAAACGTCATCCTGAGTGAGGTAAACCAGTTACAAAAGAAAACACATGGTATGTACTCACTGATAAGTAGATTTTAGGGAAAAAATAAAACCTCAGAATACTGAATAACTCACAGACTATATGAAGTTCAAGAAGAAGGAAGACCTAAGTGGGGATTCTTTAGAAGGGGGAACAAAATAATCATGGCAGGTAGAGGGAGTGAGGGACTTGGGAGGGGGAAAGGAAGGCAAGAGGGAAAGGGAGGGCAGGATCAGGTGTGGGAGGAGCTAAGGAAAATATTCAGAGGGTAAGGAAACTGAACAGAAGTATGAAGCAGTGACCTGTGGGGAACTGGTGGTAGCCACCAGAAAATGCCAGGAAAGAAAAAACCTCCCAGGACACAACAGAGATTATATTAGCCGAAATCCCCAACAAAGTAGAGAGTGAACCTATTAAGACCGTATCAAAAGGTTAGGCATGACTTGTGGTTGAGGGATGGGGCTACAACCCCATCTCAAAAATTTTATCCCAGAATTGCTCCTGTTTAAAAACAATGCAGAGACAGAGAGTGGAGTAGAGACTGAAAGATAGACCTTACAATGACTTTCCCACTTGGTAATCCCATATACAGTCAACAAAACTTCTCTATTGATGATTCCAACAAGTTCTTGCTGAGAGGAACATGATATAGCTGTCTCATGAGAGTCTCTTGCCTGAGTCTGACAATACTGATTCAGAAGTTAGCAGTCAACTATCAGACTGAGCATGGGGACCCCAATATTGAAGTTAGTTGAAGGACTAAAGAAAATGAATATGATTGCAAGTCCATAGAAAGAACAGTAATATCAACCAACCTGAGGCCCCAGAGCTCCCAAACCACTAACCAAAGAGTACACATGGAGGGACCTATGGCTTCAGCAGCATATGTAGCAGAGGGTTGCCTTATCTATACTCAATGAGAAAAGAGGCACTTGGTCCTGTGAAGGCTGAATGCCCCAGTGTGGGGTAATTCTGTGGTAGTAAGATGGAACTTGGTGTGTGGGTCAGGGAGGACTCTCATAAAAGCAGATTGGGGAGGGAGTAGAGAGGTTGTGGGGCAGAAACTGAGAAGGAGATAACATATGAAAGTTAAATAAATAAAATAAGCGATAATAAATTTAAAAAATAATGGAAGAAAATCCTCAAAAAATTGATTTAGGGAGATTAGTCATCTGGATCAATCTTGAAATAATTTCATGAGGACAAAAATCTAAGCATTGAGTAAAATTAATTTTAAAAGAAAGTCAAAGGGAGGATGCTTGAATCTCACTTAGAAGGAGGAATAAAATAGCCATGGGAAGCAGGTGAAATGAGTGAAGTGTGTGGGAGAGGGAAGATGGCAGGAAAGAAGGTAACAGGATCAGGTATGGGAAAGACAGGAAATAGGTCCAGAAGTAGCTCAAGTACAAGTGGATTAAGGACCTCAACATCAAACAAGATATATTAAATCCAATAAGAGTGAAAGTGAGAAAGAGCCTTGAACTCATTGGCATGGTATGGGGTTTGGGGCAGTGAGAGGCAGTTGCGTACATGGTTGAGCACAGGCCTCAAACATGGAGAACCTAAATGGTAGGTGTTGGGCCTTACTCCTTGGCCCTAGTTCCTTTCACTTAGCTTCAGCCCCTCCCAAAGAAAGGTTTGTGGCCTTCAGTCATGTAGCAAGGGTAGAGGGCATGACTACAGGCCTCAGAACCTCAAGACATCTCTATATTCATGAGTTACCTAAATGCCAGAGGGTGTAGCCAATTAAGCTTTCCTTCTCAGACTCTCCTTCTACTTACCAAATGCAATTAACCTCAGGCCTGCCCTGAGAATACAGGGTACAGCTTCATCAACTTTCAGCCACGACAATAAACCTTTTAAAACAATAGGCTTCTTCTTGTCTTTGGGGCCTACTGTGGAGAACCATAGAGAGGGCTTTCAACTAAAGAGCCACCACCTAATCTCCCATGAAGAACTTCTCTGCCTTCCAGCCACAGAGCCCTGCCAACTAAGCATGCCAGCCGAGCCAGCCATGAGCCAGCCATAACCCAGCCAAGCGAGTCATAACCAAGAGTTTCATCTACACCTGAGCATTTCTTCCTCGCACCTTTCAGCTGTGGGCCAGTCCAGCCTGTATGCCGCCCCCTCTACCCTGACCTGGGTAACAGTTCTTCTGCAGCCTCCCAGCATCACCTAGGAGCCTCAGGTTGAAACCAGCTGGTCTCTGGCTAGCCTCCTCAACCTGGGAACCTCGAATTCAAGAGCTCCAGTCCACGTGGGACCTCAGACTGGGATCTCCCCACACCTAGAGTGGAGCTGAATGGTTTCTCATAGCCTTGCGTCTGCCTGTCACCCTGTGGAGTGAACTCTGTCAAATTCCCACACTTCTGCCCCCCTGGGCTGTGGCCCTAGCCCCCTGGGGCAGCAGACATATGGGATCCACAACTCCGCCCAACAGGACCCACAGCCACACATGAGCTACAGCGCAACTGTGGGAATTGGAGGCTTCCTAAACAAAATGAAAATTTCTCATACTCTAATATTTATAATTTATAAATGGGACCTAATGGAACTGGGAAGCTTATGTAAGGCAAAGAATATAGTCAATAGGACAAATTGACAACCTATAGATTGGGGAAAATATCTTCACTAACCCCACTTCAGTTAGAGGAATAATACCCAAAATATATAAAGAAATCAAGAAGCTAACCACGAGAAAACCAAACAACCCAATCAAAAATGGAATATAGAACTAAACAGAGAATTCACAATGGAAGAATCTGAAATGGCTGAGAAATACTTAAATAAATTTTCAAACTCCTTAGTGATCAGGGAAATGGAAATGCAAATGACTCTATGATTCCACATTTCACCACTCTAAATGGTTAAGATTAAAAAAAAAAAAAAAAAAACCTCTCAGGTTACATTACACATTGGCTAGGATGTAGAGAAAGAGAAACACTCCTCCACTGATGGTTGTGATGCAAACTGATAAAACCATTCTGGAAATCAAACTGGAATTTCCTCAGAAAATTGGTAATAGATCTACCTGAAGAAACAGTTATACCACTCTTGGGCAAATGCCCCAAAAATGCACCAAAATGACACAGGGGCAGATGTTCTACTATGTTCATTGTGACCTTAATTGTGATAGCCAGAAGCTTGAAACAACCAAGATGCTGCACAAGGTAAGAATGGATAGAGAAAATGTGACTCATTTACACAATGGAATATTAGTCAGCTATTAAGAATAAGGACAGTCTGAGTGAGGTAACTCACACCAAAAATGACATGCGTGGTATCAACTCACTAATAAATGGATATTAGTCAAAAATTCAGAATACCCAGGATAAAACTCACAGATGCAAAAAGGTTAACAAACTGAAGGGTCAAAGTGAGGATGCCTTAATCCCACCTCAGAGGGAGAAGAAAGAAATCACAAAAGGAAGAAGGAGGGAGGGATCTGGGTAGGAGAGGGTATAGTGAGGGATAAAGGCAAACATGATCAGGTATTGGGGATAAGAGATCAGGGCTGAAGCCTTGTAGGCCAGCAGATAGAATGGAAACAGGCAACTTTCCATTGACACAACAGGTCAATATAGAAATTTACCAAACTTTCCCTTGGTTACAGTTAACTTCATTGGAGAAACTTAGACATCATTTTTGATAGGTTATTTTCTGGGCTATTGTGCTCAGACAAAGGATACCCAGAAAATCATTTCCCAGTAAGGATGATGACCCTCTAATAGATCATATGACAGACACAGTGAACCTCCAATACCGTTCCTTGGCCTGTATTTTACAACCTCTTACAAGGCTATATTCAGTAAGTGAAGATTTTCCAAAAATAAATTATCTGAGCTTGTGGATACTAAAATGAGGATCTTGTGCCTTTTTCTGTCATTTAATGATTAGATGTAAACACAGTGTAAGCCCAGATTGGATAATTTTACCAGGTGGCACAGAAGATTGCTCAAAATGGCTGCTGTTTGGCTTGGAATATAGAATTAGACAGCAGCTTAATCTAGTCCTGTATCTCTTCTTTCCTTTTCAGCTCCCTCTTTATTCAAGATTCTCTGAGTATTAGACAGTGTTAAATAAATGACTCACAATTTTCACACTGCAGTAGTTTACTGAAACCCAAAGTACAATTTTCTATAGCATTTTCTCTGAAAAATTTTTATTAAAAATTTTTAAAATTTTTTTCTGAGTATAAGGCAAAGGTGAAGCAAATGGTTAAAATTAATATATGGAAAGCTGAAATGAATAGGTTTGGAATATAATAATAAATTATGAGAATAGAAATGAAGGTAGGGGATTATTTTACCTTGTATTACAATTAACCAGTCAATGACAGATGTTTCTTCAATGCAGACTATGACTTCTGTTTTCACAACTATTAGTATAAGTTACCAGTAAAAACAGATACTTCCCTCCATAAAAATAAGCATTTAGTGCAAGAAGAATTTTTGTTCTGTATAAAACTCAAATATTTTTTATTAAACTTGGTGACAAATACATATTGAATGCCACTTATTACTGTGAAACACACAAGATTCACAAGTGACTAGGTTTTCAATTTATTTGATCATATAATCATTCATGGTACCTATATGCCATAGGTGAGCTATCTTACAATGAGGGTATATTTCTGACTAGCCCTATATTTATATATCTAAGCCCCTCTTTGAAAACATTCAGTATCATGTAAAAGAGTATCTTCCTTTCTCTCAGTCCAGAAATGGAACCAATAAATTTAATAACAGATTTTATTAATTTAGTAACCTTCCTCCAAGGAATGTGAAAAGAACATTACTATGAAGGCACCCCATTACTATCATGAATATTCATAATTTAAAACATTAGGGCCTAAGCAATAACTTGCTTTTGTAAATGTGTACATTCTACAGTGACAGGCAGAGGGTATTGTAATCTTTCTCAGTCAAGTTGTTAGCCATCACTTGTGCAATACACAATACAGCTTCCAAAATTCTACTACAACTTCTGTTTTTAACCATTTTTAACTAATATTGCCTGTGTAGTTATTCAGTTGCATATTCATTTCTATTTATTGAGCCCAAAGTCTGATAACTCCTCAACGTTTAGTATTATGCTACATAGAAACAAAAAGAATACAAATTTTGGACAGAAAAATAAGACAAATTATTGAGCCACAACCCTATAGCTAACTATAGAGTTACCAAAAAAATAGAGGTGATAAACTTGGTAAAGACTTTGATAATAACCCATTATGTTCTAAACAAATGATAAGTTTAAAACTAATGATATACCAACATTAAATATAATCCTATTCTGATATTGAATGATAGATTCAATGTATTTACAGCAATTGATTATTCCACATATCAATATTGATAAAATTAAATGAACCTGAGGCTCCTAGGTTGTGTGTAAGAACAGAAACTTGAATTTTATAAAATTACTTCAGAACACACAAGACTTGTAGGATAATATCCAGTAAATACAATTGACAAAAATGTTCAGTGATAATAAACAATGATTAAGACAAAGCAATACAATGAAACTAACAGACACACTTTGAAACATGGACACTAGGTAGTGGCTGGAAACATTAGTACATTAAGATTCAAAGTAAAAAACACAAAAAGTAAAAGAAAAGAAATTTTGTTATGTTAAGCTTTTTCATTGGAGTATATGCCAAATCTTTGGTTTTACTGTTCTTAAAGAATGATGTATACAGATATGTAAATATGGACATGGAACTGTGTTTGCTCCCAACTGAAAAGCATAAACATGATATTAGAGTTTGGATTGAAATGTAATGTAAAACTTCTGACACCTATGAGGGTAGCAATTTGAGAACAAGGGGAATTGCAGTGTTAGTACAAATTTGTACTCTCGGAGAGCATTGGTAAAATAGTTAAGGTGATGTCAGAGGATATTCCAGGAAGTCTCATGGTGTCAAGTGAGAACTGGTGTTACAAAAATTATTTACAGATCTGTTCCCCAAAGCAGATTAAGGAGCAACAGGTCTGTCTCTGTAGATACTGAAGGCTGACCTAATACACCATCATTGCAGAGGAAGTAGAAATCCAAGGCTGAATCCTGAATAATGGGTCAAAAAAACTGAATCATTAACCAGAAACAATAACAAATGCTTTGCACAGCAAATTGGAGCAGTTTCATTCAGAGCAGAGATGTGAAGAATCATAGCAAATTACGTGACCATACTGACGTTTTGTTTTCATTTCCATCTACAGGTTTCCAGTGTACTCCTACATCTCAAAACAAGCAGCTCGTCAATAATCTCTGCCAAGAGCCTCGTATTAGCTGACAGCTAGACAACTACAAGGAGCATTTCCGGAAAAATTTTCATGTGAATATATTTCTTTAGCTGTGATTGACTCTGACTGGCTGAGTATACATGGGAAAATAGACAAAAGGTTTGGAACCAATCATGAGAGAGATCATAAAATTAAAAAGAAGGTAAAAGCCTGTTGTTACCATGGAGATTTTTCAACAAAAGCCTCCATCTTTTTTCTCCTCTCCATTTTTGTTGTGTCAGGAATAAAAATGATGATGAAGTAGGAGAAAGACTTTAAAATCATGTAGTTATTCTCTGGATTCTGGGTCTAATTAAAACCTGAGAAAACTGTCAAGTAATGCCTGTGTATTTGAGCATGTATGTGTCTAATGGTACCAATAATACAATACAACTTTCATTTGTGCCTAGGGACTGCTGCTTGTAATCAAGTACCCTAAATGTACTTCGTTGCTTAACAGTTTTAATCTTTCTCTGCCAATATCATGAGGAGTCATGCATATTTGGAAATTTATCACACTAATTCATATATTTATGCTTATCACAACTTATAAAAATGCATTTGAATTATCTAAAGGCAGACTTGTTCCTAGTTTCATCAAGCTATTTACTATATAATAAACTGTGTGTTAAATTATAATAATGGTAAACAAATATGAAGAGGAGTTTATTTTAGAAAATAAATATCCAAAATCTAAACATACTGTGTGTGCCTACATATTTGTGTGTGCCTACATATGTTTCTTTTAATGCAGAGATGTATATTGTCTATATGAGTATTTGTTTGAGAACTTACAGAATTTTTATTAAGATGCCATCATTTTGTAAACATTTAACTTAATATAGCCTATCTCAAATAATGTGTTAGTAATATAACCAGTTCATACATTAGAGTTACACAAAATATCTATAACTAACAATCCATTCTCACTTAATTTGACCTCTTTCTAATACACACTCACTCAGCTGATTTAACACTATTGATGTGCTCACATACACAGACATCTGCAGGAGCATAGGTACTATCTGATGCTAATCTTCTCTGAAAAGTATAACTTTCCATTTGCAGTCAGTTCATCAATTGCCAATAATTACTGAAAATTTCTTCCGCACCACATCTGATGCCTTCCTATAAAGTTATCCTCATTTTTAACTTTAAATTTTGTATACATATCTGAAATTTTAAGAGTCGTATCTGTCTTTATGTTGTTCCCCTGTGAACAGCACATGTGTGGCAGAAGACAAAAAGGAACAAAATCTCTTTCATACTCTCGATATCACAAGTGAATCAATCTTGTGGAAAAAAACACTCCTGCACTGAATATACTTTCCAATTATCTTTAACTTTCTTTGCTTTGAGAAGCAGTAATTTGTACTAACAGGTTCAAATATATATTATGGTATTCATTTTGCATTGCACATGGTTTGTTAAAGTTAATGGCTGAAAATTTATTATGCTTTGAAGTAACTTACACTCCCAAATAATAATGATATAATACAGTTAATCAATTATTACTAAAAGAATAACACATGATAATAGTAAGAATTATTTTACTCCCTTCTACAGTATTCCTCATCCTATTGTGGTTCTGATGGCTCAGGTCCTTTACAACACAAATCCCTTAGTAATATGTCCATCAATTTCTTCTATTTCTGCAATTTTCATTCTGCATGTTTGTCTTTTTGTTTGTTTGTTTTTTTGTTTCCTTTTTTTTCATTTTGTATTTGGGGCATAGTACTCAAATATTTTTTTAATTGGATATTTTGTTTACATTTCAGATGTAATACCCTTCTTCCCCCACCCAGGAACCCCCTATCCTATCCCCCTCCTCCTGCCTTCATGAGAATATGCCCCCACTCACTCTCCCACCCCCCCACCCATGTTTTCCCCTACACTGGGCCTCCACTCTTCACTGGACCAAGGACTTCCTCATCCACCATTACCTGACACTGTCATCCTCCTCTACATATACAACTGGAGCCATGGGTCCCTCTCTATGTGCTACTAGGCTGGTGGTTTAGACCCTGGGAGCTCTGGTTGGTTGGTATTGTTGCTCTCCTCATGGGCACCAAACTCTTTCAGCTCCTTCAGTCTTCTCTCTCACTCCTCTATTGGGAATCCCATGATCAGCTCAATGGCTATCTGTGAGCATCACATCTTAATGTTCAATATATGTCTGCTGTGCAATGTGTATTATATCATAGAATGTGACAGAATTTATGCCCAATAAAGTAATCCTACATTACTTCACATGTCAGTAATATTATGATCTGTTAAGGAAAAGCTCTACCTGTTAATTCCCCTAAACTATAAATTCTAACTATCTTTACATCTACAATCAAATTTTAACTGTCATCTTTAGCAGAATTATAAGTTTTATAGCACTAAAAGGCAAATTACTGCATAGACTAAACTGCAGAGAATTTACAGTGGTCTGTATAATTGTGACTGATGAATCCACAAAATACACTATTATTCCAAGTCTTATACAATATTGCAGAATGTGGGCAGAAAGATTATAATATCCAGCTACATTCAGTAAGTGCAGATTTCTCTACAATAAATTTTCTGAGCATGTGGATACTAGAATAAGGATCTTCTACCTATTTTTTGTCATTTAATGAGGGCATGTAAACAAACTTCTATTTACCAGGTAGCACAGATGACTGATATCGATGGCTGCTGTTTGACTAGAAATAGAAAACTAGATAATATTTGATCTATTCCTATATCTCTTCTTTCCTTTTTAGCTCACTGTTTTCTCAAGATTTGCTAAGCATCACAGAGTGTTAAATAAATGACACATGATTTTTATACTACAGTAATTTACTAAATGCTGACGCACTTATTGAAAATCTGTTGGATTTTATATTTAGTAGAAAAGCAAAGGTGAGGAAAATGATGAAAATTAAGAAAGGGACCCTTAAATTAATAGACATGTTATATAGTAATATCTTATGAGCATAAACACAAATATAGGGGATTTTACCCGGTACTACATCTAACCAAACAGTACCAGAAAATTCTTCACTGGAGCATATGACTTCTTTATTCACAAGTATTTGTATAAATGAACCTTTAAAAAAAACCATCAATTCTAACATGCAAAGTATAGAAATTTGATCCAATAAGTACTTTATTCCTATGTCAAACACTCATACCTTTATTGAACTTGATGGGAAATACACATTGATTTCTCATATCTGTCTGTGAAACATGCTAGATTCCAAATGAATCAGATTTAAGCTCAGTGGTATCTTAGTGGTATCTATAGAGGATACATGGGCTATCTCTCAATGAGGATATATTTTTGACTACTTTAACATTAATATTTCCAAGCCCCTTATTCAAAACCATCAGAATCCTAAGAAACAGAACCTTTCGTTTCTTTCAGACCAGAAATGGAATCAATAATTTGATAACATATTTTATTTATTTAGAATATTACTCCAAGGAATCTGAGAAGAATAGTACTATGAAGGCACCACATTACTAATAGGGCCTTTCACAATTTACAACACTATGGCCTAAACAATTATGTGCATATATAATTTTTTGAATGAGCCTCAAAACCTGATAAAACCGCAAGTTTTAGCATTATGTTTGGTACATAGAAGCAAAAGGAATACAGATTTTGGACAGAACAAAAAGACAAATTATAGAGTCAAAACCCTATAGTTAACTATAGTGTTGCCAGGACAGTAGAAGTGATATATTGGTAAAGACTTGATAAGAACATGTCATGTTCCAAATAAATGTAAATAAGTTCAAAACTAATGAGATACCAACATTAAATATAATCAAGGTAATATAACATGATAGATTTAACCTATTAGCTGTGATTAATTGTCCATATATCAATATTTAGTTAAAATTAAATGTAACAGAGGCTCTTAGATTATGCACAAGAAAAGAAATTTGAATTTTATAATATTACCACCGAACACACAAGATTCACAGGATGATATCAAATAAACAAACTATAAAATGCTCAGTGATACTAAATAGTGATTATGACAAAAACAATACAACTAAACTAACATATACAGTATAACTCATGTACACTAGGTGGTGGCTGAAAACCTTAGTACGTTGAGGTTGAAAGTCAAAAACACAGAAAGAGAAAAAAATGTTTATGTTAAGCTTTTTCATTACAGTATATGCAGTATCTTTTATTTTACTGTCCTTAAAGAAAGATGTATGCAGATATGTAAGTATGAACATAGAACAATGCTTGTCTCCAACAGTAACAACATAAACCTGACGTTAGAATTTGGTTTGAAATGTAATGTAAAACATCTGATACGTTTGATAGTAGCATGATGGTAACAAAGAGAAATGCAGTGTTTGGGTTTTAGTATTCTCAGAGGCTATTGGCAAACTAGGTAAGGTGATGCCAGAGAATGTTCCAGAAAGTCTCATTGTACCAAGAGAGACCTGCTGTCCTGATATAAAAATCCTTTATAGATCCGATGCCCCAAAGCAAATTAAGGAGCAACAGGTCTCCTGACTGTCAGATCCCGGAAACTGACATTATGCACCATCTTTGCAGTTGAAGCAAAACTCCAAGGCTGAGTCCTAAATGATAGATCTTAAAAGTGAAGCAATGACCAGAAACAATAGCAAATATATTGCATAGCAAACAAGAGCAGTTTTATGCAGAAGAGAAATGTGAATAATCACAGCAAGTTACCTGACCACGTTGACGTTTTCTTTTCATTTTTATCTACAGGTTTCCAGAGCACTCCTTCTTCTCCAAAAAACAGCTTGTCATCAATCCCCAGCCAGATCCTGGTTACTAGCTGAGAGCTAGACAACAACCAGTAGCGTTACTGGAAAATTTTTTATGTGAATAGATTTCTTTAGCTGTGGATGTCTCTGACTGGCTGAATATACGTAGGAAAATAGAAGAAAGGATTTGCACCAATCAGGAGAGAGAATTCAAAATTATATGAAGGCAAAAAGCCTGTTGTTACCATGGAGATTTTTTCACCAAAGCTCCTCCATCTTTTCTCCCCCCTCCCTGCCTGTTGCGTCAGGAATAAAAATGAAGATGAAATAGGAGAAAGACCACAATATTATGAATTTGTTCTTTGGTTTCTGACTCTAATTAAAACTAGAGAACACTGTCAATTAATGCCTATGCCTTTGAGCCTGTATGTCCCTAATGGTTCCTTTAATAAAGCTTCAACGTGTGTCTAGGGATTGCTGCTTGTAATCAAAACCTGTCAAGTGCACTCCAGAGCTGAACTGTTTTAATCTTCCTGTGACAATATCCCCAGGAGCTATGCTTATTTGAAAATTTATCGCACTGCTTCCTATATTTATGCACATTACTATTTACGCACTTGAATTATCGAAAGGCAGATTCGTGTCCAGGTTCATCAAGTATTTACATATAATACACCGTGTTTTAAATTATAGTATTGCTAAACAAATATGAAGAGGATTTTTAGAATAAAAATATCCAAAATCTAAATATACAATAATCTTATCTAGTGTGTGCATACATGTGTGTTTTTATGCAGAGATACACATTGTGTATATTAATATGTTGTGTATTTGAAAACTTATAGAATTGTTATTAAAATGTCATTATTTTCCAAACATTTCACTTAATATTTATATATCATATAGTGTGTTACATATTCAACCATTACATATAATTCATTAGGGCTACACAAAATAACTATAACTAATAATCCATTCCCACTTAATTTGATCTCTTTTTAAAGCACATAGCCGATTTAGCACTGTTGATATGTGCTCAGAAGCAGAGAGATCTACAGGACCATAAGCAAACTCTGATGCTAATCTTCCCTGAAAAAAATTAATTTCCCTTTGCAAACACTTCGTCAATTGATAAAGGCTACTGAAAGTTTCTTGCACCCCAAGTTTGATGCCTGTTTCTAAAGTTATCCTCATTTTTAACGTTATATTTTCCATATTTGTCTGAAATTTTATGAGTTATGCCTGTGTTTATGCTGTTCCTCTGTGAGCAGCATATGTATAACTGAAAACAAGAAGCACCAAAGACTCCTTTACACCCTTGATATCACAAGTGAACGAATCGTTTGACAAAGTACAGTCCTGCACTTTATATACATTCCAATAATCTCAACTTTCTTTTATTTGTGAGGCAGTAATTTGTACTTACAAGTTCAAATGTATACCATAGTTTTCATTTGGCATTGCACATGGTTTGTTAATGTTAATGGCTGAAAATTTATTTTGGTTTGAGGAATATGCTCCCCAAAATAATAATAGAATACAGTTATTCAATTACTACTAAAAGTATAATACATGATAATAGTAAGAATTATTTTATTTCCTGTACATACTAACTCATCCTGTTGTGGTTCTGATAATTAAGGTCCTTTCCAACACAACCTTCTTAGTGGTATATTACTCATTTTCTTCCATTCCTTCAACTTTTGTTGTGCATGCTTTCTTTGATTTGTTTGTTTGTGTTGTTTTCTTTCTTTCTTTTTTTTTTGTATTAGTGACATGGTGCTCCCATCTCAATTTTTACTATACGACTGCTGTGTAATATTTATTTTACAGAATGTGAGAGATTTTTTGATCAATAAAGTAAACCTACATTACTTCACATGGGAGCTAATGTTATGAACTGTTGAGGAAAATTCTACCTGCTAACTCTGTTAAACAGTATAATATCTAACTGTTTTTATACCCATGAACAAATTTTAACTGTCACCTTACTGCACAGGTTAAAATGCAGAGAATTTACAGTGGTCTGTGTAACACTGACTGATGAATCCACAAAATATACCATTATTCTCAGACTTAAACAATATTGTATAATGTCTGCCAAAAGATTATAATATCCAGCAGAATAGGACAATGGCATCTGTAAACTGTCTTTTGCATAACATACACAATCTGCACGCATAAAATATCAAAACCTTTGTGCCTAGAAAGATGACCATAATGTCACTACAATCCACATATTAATGTGGATCTAGAATCCCTTAGATACTCCATATTCAGTACAGTATTTCAGACACCTAAAGAAATATTAGATCAGGAGATAAACTTCTATAAGAAATAGCACTCCAGTTTGTTATCTAACACTTAATGGGCATGACTAAAAGCACACATCCACAAAACTAACAATATATACTGATCTCATGTAATTTATGTCTCAAACTGAAATTATGTAAATATTTTCATTTGTATATAACAACAATTAATGAAAGTAGAATGAACTTTAAAGAGATCCAGTGAACTATGTGGGAGGGATAGAAGAAAAAAATTGTAAGAAAAATAATTATATTAAAATGCTCAAAATGATAGGAAATAATTTTAAAATGTTTTTACACTAAAAGAGAAATGAAGCATATCTGACCCTCTACTTAACATTTGCAAAAAACACTATGAAAAATTTCTTGTTCTCTCTGGGTAACAATTGAGTTTATTGTGCTAACTTATAAAACATAGGCAATGGGCTACTAACTGTACTGTGTGTCTTGTGACTCAAATACTCCACCAAAAAGCCATTATGTGGCACAGCCATAGGTACTCTGATGAGCTCACATTTATGGTCTTCCTTGGCTAACATACTCGACCCTTTTCCTAAGGAGACATGAAGATAGATTTGAGATGCATAGAAATTGTAGGAATATATTAATGCTCAAGTTCTGTCATCTTTTGAGGGCTATGAATAATCAGAAATCCAACATTATCATCAGCATATGAAACTAGAAGGAGAAAGGTCCTAAAGTCCTCACACCTAATTAAAAAAGAATAGGCATTTTTTTTCTATTAAGGAAAGGGGAATAAATATTTTTTAAGAATTTATCCCAAGAGAGATTACTAATCAGGGTATATTACACACACACACACACACACACACACACACACAGAGAGAGAGAGAGAGAGAGAGAGAGAGAGAGAGAGAGAGACAGAGACAGAGACAGAGACAGGCAGACCCATAAATCCATAGAGAAACCACTGTGTATGTAGAGGTGAATGGGACAGTATGTGCAAAGGGCATGAGATGAAGTGCAATGATATAGTAACACTGATATAAACAAACTAGAGTATTCATTTACAAAATAAAGGAAATACATAATAAAATTACTTGTCTTATTCTATGTGTATTAAACTCCCACATAATACATATGCACACAAAAGATAATCTTTATGTTAAACATAGAGTGATCTAAATGTGATTTTACATTTTAGTGAATTTAATAAACACATAGAGGAAATAATGAGTTTTGTAAGTTATAAATAATTTTCTTGCATTTTTATAGATTAGAATAAGAGTCATAATGCCTTTAAACTTTGCATGATGCATTGTTAGTTTCATCATGTCATATAGTAGTAGGACATTCTTACTAAAAAAAATAAAACAGCATTTACAGTGGACATTTTAAAAAATCTGTGTGAAACTAAAGTGGTAGGAAATGTAGATGTAGCTTTATTCTAAGATCAATCAGAATTAAACAGTTTGGTATATACATAAAAGGCACATCTTTATAAAGTTGATACTGCAAGTTTACTCTGCACAGTAAATTTGCAGTTTATTCAGTGGCAACTGCTAGATTATAGGTATCATGCCACTTTATGTTCAGTATTAATATCAACCAAAGCTTTTCCTTTTGAGGCATGCCTTTGAACAGAGACAAACATGACAAAGAAATTCATCTTTACTGTTTCTGATTCCTTTATATTTCTATACAAGTCTCCAAGTCATGTGAGAAGCATATCAGATGCATATATGTCCAAGAAATAATGATGAGAAAAGTAGCAATTTTTACAGAGAACTAAAATGAAACCCTCCTGAAAATACTTGGGGACACCCATTGCTTGGAAAACTGCAACAGTTATTAGATTCCATATGCTAGCAAATGAAAGCAGACATATATATTTTCCTTTATTTTCTCTTTTTAAGAATATTCTGTCTACTTACAGATAATACTGTATCTTCTCATGTTCTTACACAAAAGAAACAACTCAGAGAATATTAGGACATAGATTGAACATATCCTCTTTAATATCTGAGTTTCAAATTTTTCTTCTTCCTACATTATCTGTTCATGAATATATTATGACCTATCTACAAAGAGGTGGAGAAAGAAAGAGGAACAATTCAGGGTACAATGGCCTGTTTTCTTGTTCTACATCTTAGTCTACACGTAATCTGATAACTGTCCATTCAACACATATAGCCATTAGGACCTTATTTGTCCTGTGATTTGGTCAGATGGAAGAGTTGAATTTCAATACTTACATGTGATACAAAAAAACCTACATTATTTAAATTAACAACTGCATTTGTTGTTGTTTTTTTTTTTTTTTTTTTTTTTTTTGGTTTTTGGGGTTTTTTTTGCCATTTAAACTGTTTGTACTTTCATGTGGGGTCCTTGTATCCAGGCATCCATAGCGCAAAGTCAACAAGTTTATTTTAGAATAGCATTCCTTGAAACATTAGTTAAGCCGTTTAAACCACAGGAACACATAACTAAAACTCATTTAATAGCTATCTTAGTTCATCCTAATTGAAGATGCTGTTATATTTTAACCACACCTAATTCCAAATCCCATGGCTAATAGATTTTCACTGATCAATAATTCATTCCACTTCACAGAGTCAATCCTCAATTAAAAAATGTGGCACTTAGGTTCCACCTCATTGGTGGATTGTTCATATACCCATGGTATAACCTGTTATAATCTGTCAAAAGATTCATCTTGTGTTACTATTAAGAAATTCATACTTTGTGATCTGTATTTCTCTTGGTTCTAAAAAACTACTCATTCAAATGCTGTGATAGTCTGCTGTGAGAATAATTTCACCTAGAAATTTAATTCCACAGAAGTTTGAATTTTCTATCATCTCAGAAATAATTAAGAAACATGAACAAAAAAACTGACAGCAAATGCTTTGGCATAAGTGAGAAAAAGAAATACTCACTGTTGTGGTATAAATGTTGATCAATACACTTAAAAATAGTAGCCAGAGATATAAAAAAGCTAAAGATAAATACCATATGCTACAGTTACAATCACTCCTTGTTATATGTTCATAGGTAGTCAACTTGCTTATTTACTTGAGTATGTTTACTAGTCATATATTCACAATAACAGGAAATGGAAACAACCTGTGTCTCAGTTGAAGAAAGTATGATGAAAATAAATTAAGTATAAAATGTGAACAGTAGTTGAAAGTAATGTTTTAAATACACAGACAAAACTAGGAAAGTTTATAATGAGTGGGATAATCTAAAGCATCTGTGACAGAGGCCAAATAGTTTGTATCATTGGAGGCTCCTAGGTCCAACCCTTTATTTCAACACACCCAAAGAAGGGTAACTGCAAGAACAATAAAATTAAAAAGGGACAGTTATCTGAGTGAAGAATAGAGAGAGTAATAGGGCAGGGCATACTAGTTTTCACATGATATGATGGATTAAATGAAGAGGGAAAGGAGAATTTATTCAAAAATCTAATAGCAAATATAGAAGAACAAAAAAAGCAAAATACCATAAGAATATCACCTTTCTACTTAAAAAAAAAAACTATTATAAATAAACATGATTGTTTAGATATCTACATGTTCTTCAATAGAAAATTCCATATTTGTTCTGCAAAATGTTTCTTAAAAGGCACACAGATAATCTAATAAATATATGCAGAAAACCACAACAAGTCAAAACACAAAGTAAGAGTGGAACATTATCAAGAGATCGTTTGGAAAAACAACTCATGCACCTAAATCTCAGGGGGCATTTTGGAAGTGAGACATAAAAGATAATAAAATCTATGAAATGAGGATTTTTTTGTATAATTATGTCTTCTAGATATGCTAATAATTATACTATCCAAGTTGATTTTCAAAATATATCAAGCACTTAAATAATGCTTAAAGAAAGAGATACAGTTTTCTGGAAAGAAAATAACCAATTGGTTATCCATCAGAAAATGATCAGCCCTAAAATCTTACATACATAATATTATTCAAAGTAAAGGGTTGTATTAATGGCTTTTAAAAACACACTTGTACATTTATATAGACATATGCATGTAATAATAATTAAATGACAACAAACCATGTATATGAAAAGGAGCAACGAATAGTGTTTTATAGGGTAGGAGAGAGAAAGGAGAAATAAAACTGTTTCAAGATCTCATAAGCCAAGGAAAAAATTAGAAAATTAATTTTTACCACATATAGGTGAAATTGCCATCTACCCCTCACCCATCTTTGCTGATGCATGCATCTAGACATTGGATTGAGTGCATGGACAACAATAGATAACTTAGGGCAAGGACTGTAAGAGTGGAAGGAAGGGGTTTGCAATTCCATAGGAAGAACAATATCAAACAACCAGACTGCCAAAAGCTCCCAGGGACTGAACTACCAAGAAATGGTACACTTGTGGGACACATGGTTTTAGATGGATAAGTAGCAGAAGATTGTTTTTTCAGGAATCACTGGGATGTGAGTGCCTCAGTCCTTTAAAAGCTCCAGGATGCTGGGTAGGGGAATGCTAGGGAACTTAGGCAGGAGTTGGCTAATGGATGAAAAGCAGTCTCATAGAAGCAGTGGGAGGAAGGAACTGATAGAGAGTATTTAAAAGGAAAACTGGGTAGGTTGATAAAATGTGAAAGGTAAATAAATCAAGTAACAAATAAAAAAATGAAGAAAATAAGAAAACTTCCAAGGTAATTGGCGTGTTCATTGGGAAAACTTAGAGTATTTTTAATTTGTTATTTTCAGGGCTGTATGTGCCCAGTAAAAGGCTTCTCAGAAAATCATTATAGAGCAAGGATGATGAATTTCTTATAGATTACGTGACAGAGCCAAGCTCCAATACTCATCCTTTCCCCGTTTTTTCTAGCCTCTTAAAGTGCTATTCCCAGTAATTACAGATTTTCCTACAATTAATTGTCAGAGCATGTGAATACTAGAGTGATGATTTCTTGCCATTTCTTATCATTTAATGAAGGAATGAAAATAAATTCCAGGCCTAGCTAAGATGTCTATTTACCAGGAGACACAGATTACTGACATAGATGGCTGTTGTTTGTCTTGGAATACAGGACTAGACAATATTTGATCTATTCCTATATCTCTTTTATCCTTTTCAGCTCACTCTTTGTTTCAAGATATTCTAAGTATTAGATAGTGTTAAATAAATGACACATGATTTTCAGGCTACAGTGATTTACTGAATGCTGAATCACATTTTTCATAGCATTGTCTCTGGAGAATCCGTATTGAAAATCGGTTGGATAATTTTTTTTAAGTAGAAAAGCAAAGGTGAGGCAAATGACGAACATTAAGTAATGGACAACTGAATTAAAAGACATGAAATATAGTAATAGCTTATTAGAATAAACACATATGTGGAGGATTTTACATCATACTTCATTTAATTAACCAATAGCAGGTGTTAATTTGCTGCAAAGTTTGCCTTCTTTTTTCATAGGTGTTTGATAAGTGAACTGTACAACTAAATATCAGTTCTTACATCTTACAAAATAAATATTTAATCCAATCAGTACTTTATTTTTATGTAAAATCTTCACACCTTCATTGAACTGTACATCAGATGCATATTGCCTTGAAACTTCTAACATTGAAACATGCTAGATTCCAAATGACTATGATTTGAGATTAGTATTGTCTTTGTGGTACCTATAGAGGATATATGAGCTATCTCCCAATGAGGGTATACTTTTGACTAGTCCAATAATATATTTAAGCCCTCTCATCCAAAAAATAAAAATCCAAAGAAACAAAACTTTCCTTTTGATTCATTCCAGGAATGGAACCAATTTATTCGATAACAGATTTTATTGATATGGAATCATTCCTCTAAATAATCTGAGAAGAAAACTACTAAGAAGATAGTAAAAGGCACCCTATTACTATCACGGCCATTCACAATTTAAAACATTAGAGGCTATACTAGTATCTATATTTATATATATGCACTTTCTACATTATCAGGCAAAGGGTCTTGAATCTTTTCCAGTCTCCTGGTTAGGCATCATTTGGGCAATACACAATAAAGCTTTCAAGGATTCTACTATAGCCTCAGTTTTGCAGGCATTTTCAACTAATTTTCCATGTTTGGTTATTCAGATGATTATTTATCTCTTAAATGAACCAGAAATCTGATAAATCTTGAAATTTAGCAGTATGTTAGATACATCAAAACAGAGAGAATGCATATGAGTGACAGAACATTAACAAAAATTATTATTAAAAAAAAAAGCCGGGCGGTGGTGCCGCACGCCTTTAATCCCAGCACTTGGGAGGCAGAGGCAGGTGGATTTCTGAGTTTGAGGCCAGCATGGTCTACAGAGTGAGTTCCAGGACAGCCAGGGCTACACAGAGAAATTCTGTCTTGAAAAACCAAAAAAAAAAAAAAAAAATTATTATGCCTCAATCCTATAGTTATCTATATAGTTACCAGGACAATATAGATGATAATCTTGGTAAAGACTTTGATAAAAGCATGCTATATTCTAAACAAATGTTAATAAGTTCAAAACTAATGAGAAACAAACATTAAATATGGTTGAAGTGTGATATAACATGATAAACTAAACCAATTATCAGCAATTGATTCTTCCATGTATCAATATTTAGAACAAATTAAATGCAACTGAGACTCCTAGATTACGCACAAGAACAGAAACTTGAATTTTATAAAATTACAATAGAACACACAAGATTACAGGATGATATCTAATAAACACAATTGAAATAAATGTTCAGTAACACTAAATAGTGATTAAGACAGAGCAATACAACTAAACTAACATACATACAATGACTCATGTACACTGAAAATTGGTGGCTGGAAAATTTTAGTACCTTGAGATTCAAAGTCAAAAACACAAAAAGAAAAGAAAGAATTTTTATGATGTTAAGCTTTTTAATTGGAATACATGAAAATCTTTGCTTTTACTGTTCTTTAAGAATTATATATGAAGATATATATTTATGAATATCAAACTGTTTTTGTTTCAAACAATAACAAAATAAACCTGATGTTAGAATTTGGATTTAAATATAATATAAAACATCGGATACATTTGATGGTAACAAGATGCTAACAAGGGAGAATTGTAATGTTTGGGTTTTAGCACTCTCAGTGGCCATTGGCAAAATAGGTAAGTTGATGTCACAGAATTTTCCAAAAATTCTCATGGTGTCAAGAGACCTTATGTCCTGGTATAAAAATCCTTTACAGATCTGATGCCCCAAAGCAAATTAAGGAACAACAGGTCTCCTGTCTCTGTCAGATACTGAAGGCTGACATAATACACCATCCTTGTAGATGAAACAGAACTCCAAGTCTGAGTCCTCAATGATAGATCTTAAATTGAAGCAAAAACCAGAAACATTAGTAAATACATTGTATAGCCAACATGAGCTATTTCATTAACAGCAGGAATATGAAGAATCATAGCATGTTACCTGACCATGCTGACATTTTCTTTTCTCTTTCATCTGCAAATTTGAAGAGTACTCCTTCTTGTAAAAACAGCTTGTAGCTAATCCCCAGCAAGAGCCTGGTACTAAGCTGAGAACTAGACAACAACCAGGAGCACTAATTGATATTTTTTTATGTGAATAGATTTCTTTAGCTGTGGTTGACTCTGACTGGCTGAGTATATGTAGGAAAATAAAGAAAAGGTTTGTGACCAATCAGGGGAGAAATCTCAAAATTATAAAGAAGACAAAAGCCTGTTGTTACCATGGAGATTTTTCCACCAAAGCTCCTCCATCTTTTCTCCCCCATCACTGCCTGTTACATCAGAAATTAAAATGAAGATGAAATAGGAGAAAGACCACAATATTATATAGCTACTCTCTGGTTTCTGGCTCAATTTCTGGCTATGAAACAATTCTCCAGTAATCCCTGTGTATTTGAGCATGTGTGTTTATAATGGTACCTATAATAAAGCTTCCATTTTTGTCTAGGGACTGCTGCTTGTAATCAAGGGCTGGCAAATACACTCTAGTGCTGAATACTTGTAATATTCCTGTGCCAACATCCCGAGGAGCTATGCATATTTGGACATTTTTCACACTAGATCATATATTATGCACATTATAACTTACAAAAAGTACACTTGAATTATATAAAGGTATACTTGTTTTCAGTTTCATCACGTTATTTACCACATTATACTCTGCATGTTAAATTATAGTAATAGTAAACAAATATGAAGAAGAGTTTATTTTTGAAAACGTTCAGTGGCTGAGAGAACACTCTCATAGAAGTAGGGGAGGAGGGTCGTATAGGGGGTTTTGGAGGGCAAACAGGAATGGAGATAACATTTTAAATAAAAATCAAAAATGACCGATAAAAAAGAAAAAAAAACACCACTATCCAAATGTAAATATACTATAATCATTTTTTCTTTGTGCATACATGAATATTATTTTTTATTCGGAGATGCACATTGTACATATGAGTATGGTATCTATTTGAGAACTTATAGTATTTTTATAAAGATGTCATTACTTTTTAAACATTTATCTTAGTATTCATAGGTCATATAATATGTTAAAAATACAACCATTATAAATAATATATTATGTTTACCCACAGTATCTATAACTAATAATCTATCTAATACACACTCATCTGATTTAGCACTGTTGGTATGTGCTATGATGCACAGAAATCTAGAGGAGAAATATACCCTCTGATGTTAATCTTCCCTGAAAAATATTACTTTCCCTCTGCAACCAGCTAATCAATTGACAAAAACTACTGAAAATTTCTTCCATTCCAAATCTGATGCCTCCCTGTAAAGTTATCTTATATTTAACTTTAGATTTTACATACTTGTTTGAAATTTTAAGAGTCATGCCTGTAGTTATGCTGTTCCCCTGTTAGCAGCACATGTTCCCTGAAGACAAGATGCATCAAAGACTCTCTTATACCCTCAATGTCACAATTGAACCAAAATTCTGACAAATTACACTCCTGCACTGAATGTACATTCCAATTATCCCTAACTTTCTTTCCATTGAGAAGCAATAATTTGTATTAATAGGTTCAAATGTATAATGTGGTTTTTATTTTCATTGCACATTGTTTGCTACTGTTAATGGCTAAAAATTTATTATATTTTGAAGTAACATACACTCTAAAGTAACAATGATAGAATACTGATATTCAATTACTACTAAAAGAATAACACATGATAATAATAAGAATTATTTTACTCCCTTCTATAATGTCCCTCATCCTATTGTGGTTCTGATATTTCAAATCATTTGCAAAACAACTCTCTTAGTGGTATGTCCATCATTTTCTTCCATGCCTTTAACTTTTGTTTTGCAGTTTTTGCATTTTTGTTTATTTACTTGTTTGTTTGTCCCTTCTGTTGTTGTATTAGTGACAAACTGTCAGCTACAGTAGAATTGTTAATTTTAGAGCAGTAAAGGTAAATTACTGCACAGTTTAAATGCAGAGAATTTACAGTGGTCTGTCTAACCTTGACTGATGAATTCACAAAATATACCATTATTCCCAGACTTAAACAATTTTGCAGAATGTGTGCCAAAATATTATAATATCCATCAGAATAGGACACTGGCAATTTACAAACTGTCCTTTGTGCAACAAAATATCAAAACCATATTTACCTAGAAAGTTGAATATAATGTCACCATAATCTATGTATTAATGTATCTGGAATCCCTAAGAAACTCCAAATTCAGTACAGTAATTCAGACACCTAAAGAAATATTAGTTTACGATATAAACTTCTATAAGGAAGAACACTCCAGTTTGTTATCTAATACTTAATGGCCATGACAAAAAGCACACATTAACTCAACTAACACTATATACTATACTTTTTTTTTTTATATCCAAAAGATGAAATCACATTTATATGTACATTTGTATATAACAATAATTAATGAAAATGGCATAAATATTAAAGAGATCTAATAATCTATTTGGAAGAAATAGAAGAAAGAAATTTGTATAAAAATAATTATATTAAAATAACCCAAAACAACAGGAAATAATTAAAAAATATTTTCCAGTAGTAGAGATATAAAGAATATCTGACCCTCTACTTAACATTTTCAAAAAAATTACCTATGTAGAATTCCATCAATATTCTCTCTAGGTAACAAATGAGTTTATTGTACTAACTTACAAAACACAGGCAATGTGCTATTTACTGTACTATGTATCTTGTGACCCAAAGGTTGCACCAAAAGTCATTATACAACACAAAATATGGCACACACATAGTGTATATATATGTGTATGTATTTGTATATGATGTATATGTATATATAACATATATACATACATATACATATATGTAGATATTTTAGACATGTTATATGTGTCTCTGTGTGTCTTTGTGAGTGTGTGTATATGTGTATATATGTGAGGAGCAGGTGCAGCAGCACAGCCAGCTAAAATGGTGCCTGGGCCAAATCTTATGAATGTCACCTGTCAAATCTTATGAATGGTGCTGCTTCTTGGCAGTTTGCCTGCCGCGTGCCTTTCCCTAACTGAGCCACAATGGCAGAACTACTGCGCAGACTCACTGCCACGAGAATCGGGCTGTTTGAGGTGCACCAATGAGGCATGCCCATGAGGCAGGTGCTGATTGGGACAGGCAGGGATATAAAAGGACAGCCATTAGGGAGCTGGAGGGGAGGGCCTCCAGAGAGGAGATTGTAAAGGATCCTGAATAAACTGTGTTGAGAAGAACTCCCACTTGTTTTGTTCCTGTCTGCCGGTCAGAGAGAGAACTGACATATATATATATATATATATATATATATATATATATATATATATATATATATTTTTTTTTAAACTCTAAGATCACTCATCTGAGAATATTACTATATAGTATGGACACAACACATACAGATATTTACACACAAACACACACACACACACACACACACACACACACACACACAAATCCACAAACCCACCATAAAAAAACCCACTGTGTTTGTATGTAGAGGTAATTATTATGAAAGTAGATGTAATGGGCCTGATATATACTGGAAAAGAACACTAGACTTTATATAAATAGAGTGTTCATTTATGAAATAAAAAATGCATAGTAAAATTTCTTGTTTCAATCTATGTGTATTTTTAAACTCTCACATAAAACATTCACACAAAAAGCCAATCCCAATGTAAATCATGGAGTGATCTAAATGTGAGTTTACATTTTAAATAATTCGGTTAGTACACAGAGGAAAAAATGAGTGTTGTAAGTTACCCTTTACTTGCATTTCTTTATATTCTGGAATAAAAGGGTTCAGAGAAGGTTAATTTTTGAATAGTGTGTTGTTTATTATTTCCTGTCATATAGTAGTAGGCTATTCTGACTGAAAAAAAGAAGCAGCTTTAGAGAACATTTTGAACTCACAGACTACGTAAAGCTCATGAAGAATGAAGACCAAGTGTGGATACCTTGGTCCTACTTAGAAGGAGTAACAAAATACTCAAGGGAGCAAATATGGAGACAAAGTGTGGGACATAAACTGAAGGAAGGGTCGTCTGGAGACCATTCCACCTGTGTATCCGTCCCATGTGCAGTCACCAAAGAGAGATACTGATGTGGATATCAGGAAGTACAGGCTGACAGGAGGCTGATCTAGTTCTCTCCTTAGAAGTCTACTAGAGTCTGACATACTCAGAGGCAGATGCTCACAGCTAACCATTGCTCACAGCTAACCATTGATCTGATCAAGGGTTTCCCAATGGAGAAGTTAGGGAGAAGGTTGAAGGAGCTGAAAGTGTTTGTGGCCCCATGAGGAGAGCAACAATAACCACCAACCAGAGCTCCCCAGGGTCTAAACCACCAGTCTGGGAGCACATAGGAAGGGACCCATGACTCCATCTGTATATATATGGGAGGATGGCCTTTTCAAGCATAGGTGAGAGAGGAGATCCTTGGTCCCATGAAGGCTGAACACTGAGTGTGGGGAGGATTCGAGGGTGGGTATGTGGGAGTGGGTGGGTATGTGGGGGCACATACCTACCCACTGCTTCCTCACTGCTTCCTCATAGAAGCAGGAAGAGTGGGGAAGGGATAGTGGATTCCTGGATGGTGGGGGGAATGGGGTAAGGAGATAACATTTGAAATGTAAATATAATATCCAATAAAAAAATAAAAAATTAAAAAAATGTGTAAATCTGAAGTCTAAGCAAATTTTACTATTTCTAGTTGCAGCATCCTTCTGAGATCATTCAGGAAAAGACAATTTGATATATAGATAAAAGGCACTGATTTCTCTATAAAACTGATACTGGTAAATGACTCTGCACAGTAAATTTGCAGTTTATGGCAACTGATGGATCACATGCCTCTGCCCACCTTATATTCAATGAAAAAAGTACCCAATTTTTTCTTCTTTGGGACATGCTTTGGACAGAGATAAACATGACACAGAAATCATTCTTCATTCTTTTCTGATAACTTTATGTTTCTATAAACATTTCCAAGTCATGTGAGAAGCATAACAGTTGCATACTGGTTCAAAGAAATAATAATGAAAGTAGTAGTCTTTACCTAGAAGTAAAATTAAACCCTCCAAGAAATATTTGGGTACACCCAGTGCTTGGAAAACTTCAAAAATTATTAGATTTTCCTGTGCCTGGAAATGAAAGTAGTCATACACGCTCACCTTTATTTTCCCTTTATATTAATATTAATATTTTAAGATTATTCTGTCTGCCTATAGGTAGTACTGTATTTACTCGTTTTCTTACAGAAAAGAAAGAACTCATAGAATATTAGGAGATAGCTATGGACATATGTGCTTGTGTGTCAGAGTTTTAAATTTTTCTTATTTTTATAATAACTGTTCATGAAAATATTTTGACCTATCTACAAAGTGGTGGAGAAATTAAGAGGAACCACAGAGGTTATAGTAGCCCATTTCCTTCTGATATATCTTAAATACAATAATTCTGATAGTCATCCAGTCAAGTTTGTGATCTCATCTGTCCTGACATGTGGTCAGAGAAAAGAGTGTAATAGCTACATGACACAAAACACTACCTTATTCACATTCACTATAGTTATCTTTCTTTGGTCATTTAAACTGTTTGTATTTTCATGTAATGTCTTTTCTCCCAGGCCCCTGTAGCTCAAACTAAACAAGGGTATTTAATAATAGCCTCCCTTGAAATGTTAGTTTACCCATTTAAAACTTAGGAACTCAGAAATAAAACCCATTTAATATTTTTTTAGTTCATGCTAATTAAAGATGCTACTACACTTTAATCACACCTAATTCCAAATACCATGGTTAATAAATTATCAGTTATTAGTTAATTATTTCACTTCAAAGAGTCAAGCTCAGGTAATAATTGTGACACTTAGGTTCCACCTCGTTGGAGGATTTTTCATATATCCATGGGATGACATGGTATAACCTGGCAAAAGATTTATCTTGTGTTACTATTAAAAACTCACACATCATGTTTTGGCTTCATCTTGGTTCAAAACAAGTACACATTCATATTTTCCCTATATTAGTCACCTGTGAAAGTAGTTTGACCTAGAGATTTAAATCCATGAAAGTTTGAAATTTCATATAATCCAAGCAAGAATTAAGAAATATGAACACAGGAAATGGAAACAACCTAACTGTTCACCATAATTTCTCCAACTGAGACACAGCTATTTCAGCACACCTAAACCAGGGCAACTGTAACAACAATAGAATTAAAAAGGAACAGTTGTCTGGCTGAACAACAGAAAGAGTAATAGGGCAGAGCATACTAGTTTTCATGTGATCTGATGTATTACATGGCTAAGGAAAGGGGAATTTATTTAGAACTAATATTTGGTAAATATAGAAAAAAAAAACAGGCAACATATCAGAATATCAACATTCTACCTAAAAACATACCTATAATAAATAAACATAATTGTAACCACGTATTCTTCAACTTAAAATTCTATATTTGTTCTAAAAAATGTTTCTTAAAAAGTACCTAGAATATCTAACAAATAAATATAGAAAACCACAACAAATCAAAACACAGAGACATAGTGAAACACAGTCAAGAGATCATTTGATTTAACATCATTTGCATATAAATCTCAGTTATCATTGTGGAAAAGGGACAAGAAAGATGATAAAATATATGATATAAGGACATTCTCTGTAAGATTATATCTTATACAAATGCCAGTAATTATGGTAAAGAAGTTGATTTTCAAAATATTTCAAGCACTAAAATAATGCTCACAGTAGGAGATACAGTTTTCAGGAATGATAAATAACCAGTTGGTTAACCAACAAAAAATGATCAGTCCTAAACTCATACATACATAACATTATACAAGTTAAAATATCTGAATTTATGTTTTTAAGAATGAATTTGTACCTGTGTGTGTGTGTGTGTGTGTGTATATATATACATATATATATATATATATATATATATATATATATATATATATATATATTTAAATAATTAATTGGCAACAAGCATTGCATATGAAAAAGGTGCAAATAATAGTATATTAGAGGCTAGGGAAAAAAAGGAAAAGAAAACTGTATCATAACCTATAATAACTAGCAATTTGATAACACATCTGAAAGCTCTAAAACAAAAAGAATCACATATACCCAGGAGGAATAGACAAAATGAAATAATAAAAATCAGGCTGAAATCAACCAAATATAAACAAAAAGAAATATAAAACAAATAAAACCAGGATCTGGGTCTTCGAGAAAATCAACAAGATAGAAAACCCTTAGCCAGACTAACCCTAGGGCACAGAGACAGTATCCAAATTAATAAAATCAGAACTGAAAAGAGAGATATAAAATAGAAATCAAAGAAATTCAAAAAATAATCAGATCCTATTACAAAAGCCTATACTCAACAAAACTGGAAAATCTCTATGAAATGGACAATTTTCTAGACAGATATCAGGTACCAAAGTTAAATCCGCATCAGATAAACCATATAAAGAGTCCCATAATCCTTAAAGAAATAGCAGCAGTCATTAAAAGTCTCCCAACCAAAAAATGCCCTGGACCAGATGCTTTTAGTGCATAATTCTATCAGACATTATACCAATTCTCCTCAAACTGTTCCACAAAATAGAAACAGAAGGAACACTACCCAATTGTGCTATGAAGTCACAATTTCTCTCAGACTTAAACCACACAAAAACTCAATAAAGAAAGCAAACTTCAGACCAATCTCCCTTAAGAATATCAGTGCAAAAAACAATAAATAAAATGCTTGCAAACTGAATCCCAAAATAATCAAAACAATCATCCATCATGATCAAGTAGGCTTTATTTCAGGAATGCAGGGATGGTTCTATATACTGAAATCCATCAATGTAATTCACTATGTAAACAAACTCAAAGAAAAAAAAAAACACATGATCATCTATGTATATGCTGAGAAAGAATTTGACAAAATTCAACACCCCTTCATGGTAAAAGTCCTGAAAAGATCAGGAATTCAAGGCCCATGGCTAAACATAGTAAAAGCAATATACAGAAAACCAGGAGCCAAAATCAAACTAAATGGAGAGAAACTTGAAGCAATCCAACTAAAATTGGGGACAAAATAAGGCTGCACACTCTTTCTTACTTATTTAGTATATTACTCAAAGTCCTAGCCAGAGCAATTAGACACCAAAAACAAAAACAAAAACAAACAAACAAACAAAAAGTCAAAAGGATACAAATTGAAAAGGAAGAACTCAAAATATCACTATTTGCATATGATATGATAGCATACTTAAGTGACTCCAAAGCTTCTACCAGAGACCTCTTAAACCTGCCAAACAACCTCAGCAAAGTGGCTGGATATAAAATTAACAGAAGACAAATCATTAGCCTTCCTCTACTTAAAGGATAACCAGGCTAAGAAACAAATTAGTGAAATGATAACCTATATAATAGTCACAAATAATATAAAATATCTTGGTGTGACAATAGCCAATCAAGTGAAAGATCTGTATGACAAGATCTTTAAGTCACTGAAGAAATAAATTAAAGATATCAGAAAATGCAAATATCTCCCATGCTCATGAATTGGCAGGATTAATATTGTAAAAATGGACATCTTGCCAAAAGCAATCTACAAATTCAACACAATCCCCATTAAAATTCCAATTCAATTCTTCATAGAGTTAGAAAGAGAAATTTGCATATTCTTTGAAATAAGATAAAACCGAGGATAGAGAAAACTATCCTCATCAAAAAAGAAATTCTGTTGGAATCCCCATGACTGACTTCAAGCTGTATTACAGAGCAATAGTGATAAAAAAAAGTGCATGGTATTGGTATAGAGACAGGAAAGAAGATCAACGAAATAGAGTTGAAGATGCAGAAATGAACCCACATTCTATGGTCACTTGACCTTGACAAAGAAGCTAAACCCATCCAGTGGAAACAGGACAGCATTTTCAAAAAAAAATGGTGCTGTTTCAACTGGAGGTCAGCATGTAGAAGAATGCAAATCAATAGATTATCAGTTCCTGTACAAACCTCAAGTGCAAGTATATAAATGATCTCCACATAAAACCAATTACACTGACACTAATAGAATTGAAAGTGGGGAAGAACACTGAATACTTACGCACAGGAGAAATGTTTCTGAACAAAACACCAATGGCTTACTTATGCTCTAAGACCAAGAATTGACATGGACCTCACAAAATAGCAAAGCTTCTGTAAGGCAAATGACACTGTCAATAAGACAAAACAGCAACCAACAGATTGGGAAAAGATCATTACCAATTCTACATCCAATAGAGGGCTATATCCAATATAAACAAAGAACTCAAGAAATTAGACTCCAGATAATCAAATAACCTTATTAAAAGTTGGATAAGAGCTAAACAAAGAATTCTCACCTGAGGAAATATGAATTGTTGAAAATCACCTAAAGAAATGTTCAACATCTTTAGTCATCAGGGAAGTGCAAATCAAAACAACCCTGAGATTCCACCTCATACCAATCAGAATTGATAAGATTAAAAACTCAGATGGAAGCAGATGCTGGTGAGTATATGAAAAATGGGGAACACTCCTCTGTTGTTGGTGGAATTGCAAGCTGGTGCAACCACTCTGGTAAGTAGTCTGGTGGTTCCTCAGAGAATTGCACATAGTTTTACCTGAGGACCCAGCCTGGGCATATACCCAAAAAATGATCCTGCATTTAACAATGACACATGAGTAGTCACAAAATGCAGAGACTGTTGTGGATTCCAGGCAGTGCATGCTGACAGGAACCTGATATACATATCTCTTAAGAGGTTGTGTTAGAGTCTGACATATACAGAGGCTTCTAACCATTGAACTGTTCATGAGGTTCTCAGCGGAGGAGTTAGAGAGAAGACTGGAGAGGATGTGGCTTGTGGCCTTAGGGGGAGAGTGACAATATCAAACAACCAGTGCTCCCAGGGTCCAATCCGCCAGCCTGAGAACACACATGGAAGGACTCATGGCTCCAGCTATATATATGGTGGAGAATGGCCTTGTCTGGCATCATTGGAGGAGGAGGTCCTTGGTCCTGTGAATTTTAGATGCACCAGTGTGGGGGAATTCAAGGGCAGGGAGTTGGGAGTGGGTGCATGGTTGGGGACACAGGATCATAGAAGCAGGAGGAGGGGAGATGGGAAAGGGAGATTCTGGGGGGAGATGTGGAAAGGGGATAACATCTGAAATATAAATAAATAAAATATCTATTAAAATAATAACCCCAAAAAGAGAGAAAAAAATAGAAAACTTATTTCTACCACATAAGGGTGAATTCAATGTCTACCCTTTGCCCATCTATGCAGATGCATGCAGCCAGACTTCATTATCTAGGTTGGGTATTGGGTCACACTTCTGATTGAGCATTATCATACTTATAAAGCCTTTGATTAACATTTAAAAAATTGTATAAAAGCAAAAAGGAAAAGGGGGCACGAGATAGGGGTTTTCTAGGGAGGGGAAATGGGGGAAGGGGATGGCATCTGAAATGTAAATAAAATATCCAATAAAAAAAAAAAACAAGTAACTGAAAAAAAATGAAAAAAGAGTAGAAATCTTTCAAGGTTCACACTAGGTAACTGGTGAGATTATTGGAAAAATTTACAGAGTATTTTTAATTTGTTATTTTCAGGGATGTGTGTGCTCAGAAAAAGGCTGCCCAGAAAATCATTACCCAGCAAGGATGATGAATTTCTTATAGATTAAATGACAGAGCCAAGCTCAAAAATTCATCGTTGACCTGTATTTTCTAGCCTCTTAAAAGGCCACACTCAGTAAGTATAGACTTTCCAACAATAAATTGTCAGAGAATGTGGGTTCTAGAGTGAGGATCTCCTGCCTTTTCTTGACATTTAATAAGGGGATGAAAACAAGCTTCAAGCCTAGCTATGGAATCTATTTAAAAGGGGGGCACAGATGGTTGACAGAGGTGGTTGCTGTTTGCTTTTGATTAAAGTATTAGACAATACTTGATCTACTCCTATATCTCTTCTTTCCTTTTCAGCTTTCTCTTTTTTCAAGATTCTCTAAGCATTAGATAGTGTTAAATAAATAATTCATGATTTTCACATTACAGTGGTTTACTGCACTCTGAAGCACATTTTTTCATACCATTGCCTCTGGAAAATTCTTATTGAAAAGTTTTGGATTTTTTTTTAAGAACAAAGCAAAGGTGAAGCAAATTTTGAAAATTAAGAAATGGACCACCTAATTAATAAACATGGAATATCGTAATAGATTACAAAAAAACAACTGGGATTTTACCTAGTTTTGCCTTTTATTTAACCAAAGAATACAAGGTGATTTCTCATTGGATAGTATGACTTGTTTTATCAGAAGATTTGTATATGTGAACCATAAAAATAAGCATCAATTCTTACATCAAAAAGTATAGAAATTTAATCCAATAAATATTTTAATCCTGTGTTAAACACTCATACCTTGGTTGAACTTGATAGGAAATACACATTGACATCTTACTTCTGACTGTGAAACATGCTGGATGCCAAATAACTAGGATTAGAGCTTAGTGGTATCTTAGCGGTATCTATAGAGAATATATGAGCTACCTCCCAATGAGGGTATAATCATGACTAGGTCACTATTAATATACTCAAGCACCATATCAAAAAACAATCAGAATTCTAAAAAAGAGATTTTTTTTCCTTTTCATTGTTTCAAAATGGGATCAATAAATTTGATAACAGATTTTATTCATTTAAAAATTTTTCTCCAAGTAATATGAGAAAAAACTACTATGGAGGCACCCTAGTACTATTCACTATTCAAAACATTAGGTCCTAAGCAATTATTAGCTTTTATATATGTGTACATTCTACAATAATAGGCAAAGGTTATTGTAATCTTTCCCAGTCAACTTGTTAGGCATCCCTTATGCAATACACAATGAAGCTTCCAAAAATTCTATTACAATTTCTGCCTTTAAATATATTCAACAAATATTCCATGCTTTGTTATTCAGATGCATATTCTTTTCTCTTGAATGAGTCTTAAAACCTGATAAATCATCAGCATTTAGCATAATTTTATATACACAGAAGCAAAAAGAATATAGATGTTGGACAGAAAAATAAGACAAATTACTGAGCTAGAACTCTATAGTTGACTAGAGAGTTACCAGAACAAATGAGATGATAAACTTGGTAAACACTTTCATAAGAACATGTTATGATCTAAATAAATATTAATAAATTTAACACTAATGAGATATCAACATTAAATATAATCTAAGTATGATATAGCATGATAGACTTAACCTACCAGCAGCAATTAATTCTTTCACATATCAATATTTAGAAAAAATTATATGCAGCGTAAGCTCCAAGATTATGCACAAGAACAGAAACTTGAATTTTATAAAGTTGCCAGAAAAGATGCAAAAATTGCAGGATGATTTCTAATAAATATAATTGAAAAAATGTTCAGCAATACTAAATAGTCGTTAATAGAAAGCAATGCAACTAAACTAACATATATACCATGACCCGTGAACACTGGGTGGGTGCTGAAAACCTTAATACATTAAGATTCAAATTCAAAAACACACAAAGAAAGAGAAAAGAAATTTTGTTAGGTTATGTTTTTTTCATTGGACTGTGTGAAAAAATCTTTGGTTATACTCTTTTTAAATAATGATGTATAAAATTAATTACATATGAACCTGTAACTGTGTTCCTAACAATAACAACATAACGTTGATTTAAGAATTTGTATTGAAATATAATGTAAAATATCTGAGACCTTTGATAACAGCAAGATGATGATAAAGGATAATTGCAGTGTTAGGGTTATAGTACTCTCAGAGGCCATTGGCAAACTAGGTAAGGAGATGCCACAGAATGTTCTAGAAAGTCTTATGGTGTGAAGTGAAAATTATTTCCCTGATATAAAAATCCTTTACAGATCTGATGCCCCAAAGCAAATTAAGGAGCAACAGGTCCCTTGTCTCTGTCAGAAACTGAAGGCTGATCTAATACATTATCCCTGCAGATGAAGCAATGACCAGAAGAAATAGTAAATACCTTCCATAGCAAACAGAATCGGTATCATTCATAGCATGTGAAGAATCATAGCAAGTTACCTGACCATACTGACATTTTCTTTTCACTTTCATCTGCAGATTTCCAGAGCACTCCTCCTTCTCCGAAAAGAAGCTTGTTGTCAATCTCCAGCAAGAGGCAGGTACTGGCTGAGAGCTAGACAACAACTAAGAACATGATTGAATGTGTGTGTGTGTGTGTGTGTGTGTGTGTGTGTGTGTGTGTTTCTTTATCTCTGGTTGACTCTGACTGGTTGAGTATACATAGGAAAATAGAAGAAAATGTTTGCACCATCAGGAGAGAGACCTCAAAATTATAAAGAAGACAAAAGCCTGCTGTTACCATGGAGATTTTTCCAACAAAGATCCTCCATCTTTTCTCCCCCCTCCTTGCCTGTTGTGTCAGGAATAAAAGTGAAGATGAAATAGGAGAAAGACCACAATATTATGTACTTATTCTTTGTTTTCTGGTTATAATTAAAACCAGAGTGAACTTTCCAATAATGTTTGTGCCTTTGAGCCTGTATGTGGCTAATGGTACCTATAATAAAACCTCCATTTGTGCCTAGGGACTGCTCCTTGTAATGAAGGGCTGTTAAGCACACTCCAGACCTGAAGCATTTTAATTTTCCTGTGGCAATATCCTCTAGAGGTATGCTTATTTGGAAATGTATCAAACTGATTCTCGTATTTAGGCACAGTACAAATTAAAAATTCACTTGAATTATCAAAAGGGAGACATGTGCTCAGTTTCATGATGCTACTTACTGCATAATACAAGGCATGTTACATTTTAGCAATATTGAACAAATAAAAAGAGGAGTTTATTTTAGAAAAAATAGACATACAACAATCATTTCTATGTGTCTGCATACATGTGTGGTTTTTATGTAGAGACTCAGTTTGTGTATATGAATATATTGTCTATTCAAGAACTTACAGAATTGTTAATAAGATGTCATTATATTGTAGATATTTAAATTAATATTCATGTTATATAATGTATTAAAATATAACTATTATATTCAGTACATTAGGATTACCTATAATATCTATAACTTTTAATCCATTGCCACTTAATTTTAACTCTTTATACACACATAGCCAATTTAGCACTGTTTATACATGGTCAGATGCAGAGAGATCTACAGGACTATTAGTAGCTTCTGATGCTAACTGGCCCTGATAAATATTACATTCCCTCTGAAACCAGTTTATCAATTGGCAAAAACTACTGAAGTATTTTCCATCGCAAATCTCATGCCTTCCTGTCAAGTTATCCTCATATTTATCTTTAGATTCTGCATATTTATTTAAAATTTTAAGAGTCCTGCCTGTTTTTATGCTGAACCTCTGTGAGAAGCACATATATAGCTAAAAACAAGAAGCACCAAAAACTCTGATATACCCTCAATGTCACAAGTGAACCAACCTTCTGACAAAGTTCCTTCCTGTACATTATATACTTTCCAATTATTCCTAACTTTCTTTCCTTTGAGAAGCAGTAATTTTTATTTACACATTCAAATGTATACCATGGTTTTCATTTTACATTGCACATGTATTTTTAATGTTAATGACTGAAAATTTATTATAGTTTGAAATACCATATGAAAACAAATATCAAAGATAGAATACAGTTATTCAATTATTACTAAAAGAATAACAAATGATAATAGTAAAAATTATTTTACTTTATTCTACAATGTCCATCATTCTATTGTGCTTATGATTATTTAGGTCCTTTCCAACACAACCCTCTTAGTGGTATTTCCCTCATTTTCTTCAAATCCTTCAAATTCTATTTTGCATGCTTGTATCTTTATTTGTTTGTTTTGTTTGTTTGTTTGTTTGTGTCTTCTTCTTTTTGTATTAGTGGCATGGTCATTACATCTTAATTTTTCTACTAGTCTGCTGTGTAATGTGTATTTTATCCCTGGATGTGAGAGTATTTATGACCAATAAAGTAAACCTACATTACTTCACATGTCAGGTAATGTTAGAATGTTAAGAAAAGCCTCTATGTGCTAACTCTCTGTAACAGTATAATACCTAATAGTTTTTATATGCACCAGTAATTTTTTTACTGTTACTTTCAGCAGAACTGTTAAATTTACAGCACTAAAAGGTGAGTTACTAAACAGGTTAAACTGCATAAAATTTACAGTGGTCTGTCTAACCATGACTGATGAATACACAAAATACGACTTATTTTCAGTGTTAGACAATATTGCAGAATGTGTGCCAAAAGATTATAAAATCCACCAAAATAGGACAATGACAGTTTGTAAACTGTCTTGTGTAACATATATAATCTGCATATGTAAAATATCAAAAAATAGGTATCTAGAAAGCTTAACATGATGTTACCACAATTCATATATTAATGTGCATTTGGAAAACCCAGGAAGTTCCAAACGCAGTACAGTAATTTCAGAAAACTAAAGAATTATGAAATCAGGAGATAAACTTCTATAAGGATGAGCACTCCAGTTTGTTCTCTAACACAAAATGGTAATTACAAAAAGCACACAGTCACACAACTAACACTATATACTGATCACCTTTAATTTGTGTCTCAAAACTATGAAATATATTTTCAAAACTGAAATTTTATATATATATATATATATATATATATATATATATATATATATACATTTGCATTAACTTTAAAGAGATACAATAAACTATGTGGGAAGTATAGGAGAAAGAATATTATAAGAAAAAAAATTATATTAAAATTCCTAAAACTACAAGTAATAACTTAAAAATATTTTCCAGTAGTACAGATATAAAGATATCTGACACCCTACTTAACATTTGCACACCCAAACCTATATAGAGTTTCACCAATATTCTTTCTGGGTAACAAATTAGTTTATTATGATAATTTATAAAACACAGGAAATCGGTTACTGTAATGTGTATCTTGTGACCTAAAGTTTGCACCGCAAAGTCATTATACAACACCAAGTATGGCATACTAATAGGTACACTTGAGAGCTCACTTTTAGCATCTTCCTTGGCTAACATACTCAACTCTTTTCCTAAGATCACATAAAGATAGATTTTAGTTTCCTAGGAATTGTAGGGACATACTGATGCTCAAGTTCTGTCATTTATTGGGTGACTGTGAGAAATTAAAAACCCAACATTAACATCAACATGTGAAACTAGAGGGGAAAAGTTCCTAAAGTCTTCATTCATAGATAAAAATGTATAGATAAATATTCTCTACTAAGGAGAGGGGAAAATATTTTTAGGGATATATCCCAAGAAAGATTATTCATAAGGATATATTACTATTTAGAATTCGCACACACACACACAGAGAAAGAGAGAGAGAAGAGAGAGAGAGAGAAAGAGAGAAAGAGGGGGGGGAGAATCATAAATTAATACACAGACCACTGAGTTTTTAGAGGTGATGAGTTAGACAACATGTGGAATGGGCATGAGATGAACTGGAAGTATATAGTAGAATTGATATAACGAAACTAGAGTGTTCAAATATGAAATAATGGAAATGCATAATAAAATTATTTGTGTTAATCTATGTGTCCTTAAATTCAAATGTAAATCATATGCATACAAAAAGACAATTCTTTTGTTAAACCTAGAGTGATCGAGACATGATTTTACATTTTAGTGAATTAAATTAGCACACAGAAAAAAAAATAAGTGTTGTAAGTTATCATTTACTTGCCTTTCTTTGTATTATAGAATAAAACTCACAAGGTCCTTAATCTTTGAATGGTGCATTGTTTGTCTCTTCATATTATATAGTAGTAGAAAATTCTTATTGAAAAAAATGACAACATTTACAGAGGCCTTTTTGAAAAATGTGTGTGAAACTGAAATGAGAAAAAATATTTCTATTTGTAGGCACAGCTTCCTTCTGAGATCAATCAGGATAAGAGAGTTTTGTATGTACAAAACAGACACTGATTTCTCTATAAAACTGATCCCGGTAGTTTACTCTACACAGTAAATTTGCAGTTTATTCAGTGACAACTGTTAGATTATAGGTATCATGCCATTTTATATTCAGTATAAATATTACCCAAATTATTTTCGTTTGGGACTTGCCTTGAAACAGAGATAAACATGACACAGAAATCAGTCTTCATTACTGTCTGTTTCCTTTATGGTTATATACAACTCCACAACTCATGTGATGAGCACGTCAGTTGCACACATATTTAAATAAATAATGGTGAGAGAATTAAAAATCTTTAGCAAGAAGTAATATGAAACCCTCCTGGAAATATTTAAGAAAACCCAAATGCTTGGAAAATGGCAAAAAATATTAGATTCTGTATGCTTGCAAATGAAAGAAGACATATTTCTTCTCCTTTTCTTTTTTCTCTTTTTAAGAACATTCTGTATGCCTACATGAAGTACTGTATTTTCTCATGATCTTACACAGGAGACAAAACTCAGAATATTAGGATATAGCTATGGACATAACCTCATTTATATCAGAGGTTCAAAGTTTTCTTTTTACTACAATAACTCTTAATGATAATACTTTGTCCTATCTACAAAGATGTGTCGAAAGAAAGAGGAACAATTCAGGGTATGGAGGCCCATTTCCTTCCCCTATATCTTAGTATACACATAATCTGAAAGCTGTTCTATCAATAGGGCATAGCCATTTTCACCTTATTTATGCTGTAGTGTGGTCAGATGAAAGACTGAATTTCAAAACTTACATGTGACACAAAATACTACCTTATTCACATTCACTACTGAAATCTTTTTTTTTTTTTTTGACCATTTAAACTAAATTTTCATGTGGTGTCTTTCTTTCTGGGCACCTGTATCTCAAACTAAACAATGTTGTTTTATAATAGCTTTCCTTGAAACATTTGTTGACCCATTTAAACCACAGGTACTCAGAACTAAAACTCATTTAATAACTTTTTAAGTCCATGATAATTGAAGGTGCTGTTACACTTTGACCACACCTAATTACAAATTCCATGGCTAATAGATTTCCATTGATCAATAACTCATTCCCCTTCACAGAATCAAAGCTCAGATAAAAAAAAAATATGACACGCAAGTTCCATGTTATTTTTGAACTGTTCATATATCCATGGGATGACCTCACATAAACTGGCAAATAGATTCAACTTTTGTTACTATTAAGAAATTCATACTTTGTGTTTTGCCTTTGCCTCGATTCTAAACAACTACTCATTCAAGTTTTCTCTGTGCTTGTCTGCTGTAAAAATAGTTTCACCTAGAGATTCCAATCCTCAAAAATTTGAAATTTCTTATCATCCAAGGAAGAATTAAGAAACATGAACAAAAAACTGACAACAAATGCTTTGGCATAAGTGGGAAAAGGGAACACGCACTCACTTTTGTTGTGATAGGAAAGTGTTCAAATTTAGTTAAAAATCAGTAGCCAGAGATATCAAAACGTTAAATATAAATTTTAATTGCTACAGTTATATCACTCCTTGTTATGTATTCAAATGTAGTCAACAGCCTTCTGCATGGTTCCTTCCTTGAGTATGTTTAATACTTATATATTCACAATACACAGAAAATGAAAATATCCCATGTTTCATTTGGAAAAAGTATGATGAAAATAGAGTAAGTATACAATGTGGACAATAATAGAAATTAATATTTAATGATAAACAAATGGAACTAGAAAAGCTTGTAATGATTTTAGTAATCTAGACCATCATTGTCAGATGCAAAATGTGTTGTCTCATTGGAGGCTCCTAGTTCCAACTACTTATATCAGCGTACCTAAACAAGGATAACAGTAGGAACAACATAATTAAAAAGGAAAAATTACGTGGGTAAAGAATGGAAAGAATAATATGGTGGAACATACTAGTTTTTATATGATCTGATAAAGTAAATGTGGAGGGAAAGGAAAATTTATTTAGAAATCAAAAGGTAGTAAATATAGATGAACAAGAATTTAAATTTATTATCAGAATATTAACTTTCTACCTAAAAATTCCTATAATGAATAATCATGATTATTTAGATAACAATTTACTCTTCAAACAAAAATTGCATATTTGTTCTGAGAAATGCTTCATAAATGGCACATAGATCGTCTAATAAATAAATGCAGAAAACCACAACAATTCAAAACACAGAGCCAGAATTGAACACAGTCAGGAAATAGTTTGGTAAATCATCTCTTTATAAAATCTCAGTGGTCATTGTGGAAGAGTTATAAAAAATGATAAAATCTATCATATGAGTTCATTTTCTATAAGATTATGTCTTCTAGAAATGCCCATAATTATACTATCGAAGTTGATTTTCAAAATATTTTAAGTACTTAAACAATTCTGACTGCAAGAGATACAATTTTCTGGAAAAAATAAAACCAACTGGTTATTCAAAATTATTATTATTGGTTATTAGAAAATTATCAGCCCTAAAATTTTATATAGATAACATTATACAAAATAAAAGGGCTGTATTTATGTTTTTAAAGAATAAACTTGTACATGTGTTCAGATATATGCATGTAATAATAATTGACAACAAGCAATGTATGTGAAAAGGAGCATAGAATCGTATATTGGAGAGTAGGAGTGAGAAAAGGGAAATAAAAGTATTATGATCTCAAAAACAAAACCAAAAATAATTAGAAAACTCATTTCCACCATACAGTGTTGAAATCAATGTCTACCCCTCGCCTGTCTAGTCAGGTGCACATAGCCGGACACTGGACTGAGTGAGTGGGCACCAATAGAGAAGTTAAATGAAGAAGCTAAATGAGCTTGCAATTCCATAGGAAGAACAACAATATCAAATAAGCACACCCCTCACAGCTGCCAGGGAATGAACCACTAACCAAAGTGTATACATTAGTAGGCCTATGGCTCCTGGTGTTTAAGTAAGAGAGGACTGCCTTATCTCTGGAAGGGGTGTTCCTCAGTCCTGTAAAGTTCCAATAACCCATGATAGATTAATGCTATGATGTTGAAGCAGGAGATGGCAGATGGTTGGCGAAATAGAGGCAGTGGGAGAGGGAAGAGAAAGAGTGCTCCTAAACTGGAAAGGGGGATAACATTTGAAAGGTAAATAAACAAAACAGTGAATAAGAAATCAGAGAGAGAGAGAGAGAGAGAGAGAGAGAGAGAGAGAGAGAGAGAGAGAGATTCCAAGTTCACCCTAGGTAACTGAGGAGTATATTGATCAAACTTATAGAAACTTATAGAGCATTGTTAATTTGTTATTTTCATGGCTGTGTGTGTTCAGAAAAATGCTGCCCAGGAAACCATTACCTCACGGGGAAGATGACTTTATTGTAGATAAAATGACAGCACCAAAACCCAATACTTGTCCTTGGCCTGTATTTTCTAGCCTCTTAAAATCCTATACTCAGTAATTACAGATTTCTCTACAATAAATAATATGAGCATGTGGACACAAGAGTGAGGATCTCCTGGCATATCTTGTCATTTAATGAGGGGATGAAAACAAACTTCAAGCTTAGCTAAAGTATCTATTTACCAAGTGACACAGTTGAATGACATTGATTGATTTTGTTTGCCTTGAAATAGAGGACTAGACACTATTTGATCTGTTCCTATATTTTTTCTTGCCTTTTCAGCTCCCTCTTTTTCTCATGATTCTCTGAGCATTAGATCGTGTTAAATAAATGACTCATGATTTTTACACACTGCAGTGGTTTACTGAATACTGAAAAATATTTTTGATACCATTGTCTCTGGAAAATCCTTATTGAATATCTGTGGATTTTTTTTTTACTACAAAGCAAAGGTGAAGCAAATGATTAAAATTAAGAAATTGACAACTGAAATAATAGACATGGAATACCATAATAGCTTATGAGAATAAAAACAAATGTAGGAGATTTAACCAGTCAATACAAGGTGATACTTCATTGGAGATTATTACTTCTTTTTTCACATGTATTTTTGTAAATGAACTGTAAAAATAAATATCAATTCTTACATCTACAAAAATGGACATTTAATAAAATAAGAATATTATTTTTATGTAATATCCTCATTACTTGATTGAACTTGATGGCAGATACATATTGACTTATCCTTCTAACTGTGAATCATGAAAGATTGCAAATGACTAAAATTTGAGCTTAGTAATATTTTAATGATACCTATAAAGGATATATGAGCTATCTTACAATGAGTATATACTAACTCAATATTTTATCCAAGCCCCTCTTCCAAAACAATCAGAAACATTAGAAACAGAACAATTCTTTTGACTCAGTCCAGGAATGGAACGAATAAATTTGATAACAGATTTTATTCATTTAAAATCCTCTCTCCAAGGAATCTGAGGAAAAAAATGACTATGAAGGCAACCCAATTACTATCCTGGACATTGTTAATTTGAAACATTAGGGCTTAAGTAATTGTCTGTTTTTAAATTTGTGCAATTTCTACAAAAACAGGCAAAGGGAATTACATTTCCCATTCAAGTTGTTAGGCATCAATACACAATAAGTTTCTAAAAATTCTAATACAATTTCTGAGTTTAACCATATTCAACTAATATTCCCTGCTTGGTTATTCAGATGTACATTCTTCTTTAATGAGCCCTAAAATGTGATAAATCCTCAAGGCTTAGCATCATGTTAGATACATAAAAGCAAAAAAAAAAATACAGATATTAAACAGAAAAATAAAACAAATTATTAAGCCACAGTCCTATAGTTAATATGTCCTGGTAACTTTATGGTTAAGTATAGAGTTACCAGGAAAATAGAGATGGTGAATTTGGTAAAGATTTTGATAAGGGCATATTATGTTATAAACAAATGTTAATAAGTTCATTAATAATGAGATACCAACATTAAATATAGTCCACATCTGATATTGTATGATAGGTTCAACCTATTAGCAGAAACTGATTCTTTCACATATTAATTTTTAGATGAAATTAAATGCAACAGATTGTTCCTAGATTACGAACAAGAAAAGAAACTCAAATTTTATAACATTACCTCAGAACACACAAGACTTACAGGATGATATCTACTAAGCACAATTGAATGAAATGGTCAGTGATACTAAATAGTGATTAAGACATAGCAATACAACTAAACTAACATACATACTATGACTCATGGACACTGGGTGATGGTTGAAAACATTAGTGTGTTAAGATTCAAAGCCAAAAACACAGAGTACAAGAAAAAAAATGTTGTATTAAGATTTGGAGTATGTGTCGAATATTTGGTTTTTCTGATCTTAAACAATGGTGTATGCAGATATGTAAGTTTGAACAGAGAATTGTATTTGTTCAGAACAAAAACAACATAAAACTAATGTTTGAATTTGGATTGAAATGTAATGTGAAATATCTGAGACCTTTGATAATAGCAAAATGATAACAAAGGAGAAATGTGGTGTTAGGTTTATAGTACTTCCAGAGGGTATTGGCAAATTAGGTAAGGTGATGTCAGAGAATGTTATAGAAAGTCTCATCATATCGAGTGAGACCTGATGTCCTAATATAAAAATACTTTACAAATCTGATTCCACAAAGCATATAAAGGAGCAACAGATCTCCTGTATTTGTCAGAAACTAAATGCTGACTTAATAAATCATCCTTGCAGATGAAGCAGTACTCCAAGCCTGAGTCCTTAATGATAGATCTAAAACTGAAGCAATGACTAGAAGCAATAACAAATACCTTCCATTGCAAACAGAAGCTGTATCATTCACAGCATGAGAAGAATCAATAGCAAGTTACCTGACCATGCTGACGTTTTCTTTTCCCTTTCATCTGCAGATTTCCAGAGCACTCCTTCTCCGAAAAGAAGCTTGTTGTCAATCTCCAGCAAGAGGCAGATACCGGCTGAGAGCTAGACAACAACCAGGAACATGACTGATTGTGTGTGTGTGTGTGTGTGTGTATGTGTATGAATAAATTTCTTTAGCTCAGACTCTGACTGGTTGAGTATACGTAGGAAAATAGAAGAAAGGATTCGTACCAATCAGGAGGGAGATCTCAAAATTATAAAGAAGGCAAAAGCCTGTTGTTACCATGGAGATTTTTCCACCAAAGCTCTTCCATCTTTTCTCTCCCTCCCTTCCTGTTGCGTCAGGAATAAAAATGAAGATGAAATAGGAGAAAGATTACAAAATTATGTAGTTATTCTTTGGTTTCTGGTTCTAATTAAAAACAGTGATCTGTCCAGTATTGCTCGTGCCTTTGAACCTTTATGTGCCTATTGGTACCTATAACAAAGCCTCCATTTCTGTCTAGGGACAGCTGCTTTTAATGAAGTCCTGACAAGTGCACTCCAGAGCTGAATCGTTGAAATCTACTGTGCCAATATCCTGCAGTGCTATGTTTATTTGAAAATCTATCACACTAGTTTATGTATTTATGCACATTTCGACTTATAAAAAATTCTCCTGAATCATCTAAAGGAAAACTTGTTTCAAGTATCGTCAAGCTATTTACTACATAATACCCTGCATGTTAAATTATTGTAATGGTGAACACATATAAAGAAGATTTTATTTTAGAAAAGAAATAAAATCTGGATATACTACAATTATTTATTTGTGTGTGCATACATGTCTTTTTGATGCAGAGACACACATTGTGTATATGAGTATGTTGTTTATTTGAGAACTTATAGAATTGTTATTAAGATGTCATCAATATGTAAACATTATTCATACATCATATAATATGATAAATATAGAATCATTTCATTCGATACATTAGTGTTATCCACAGTATCTATAACTAATAATATATTGCCTCTTAATTTGAACTGTTTTAATACACCCTCAGCTTATTTAATGCTGTTGATATATACTCAGATGCAGAGACATCTACTGGAGCATAAGTACCCTCTGATGCTAATTTTCCATAAAAAAATATTACCATCCCTCTGCCACCAGTTCCTCAATTGCCAAAACTAATGAAAGTCTCTTCCGCCCCAAATCTGATGCCTTCCTGAAAAGTGATCTTCATTTATAACTTTAAATTTTGCATACATGTCTAAAATTTTAAGAGTCCTACCTGCTTCTATGCTGTTCCCCTTTGAGCAGCACTATGTGACTGAAGACAATAAGGAACAAACAATCTCTTATGCCCTCGATGTCACAAATGAACCAACATTCTGACAAAGTACAATCCTGCACTGAATATACTATCCAATTATTTCTAACTTTCTTTCCTTTGTGAAGCAAAGGTTTGAATATATACCATGGTTTTCATTTTTTATTACATATGGTTTGTTAATGTTAATGGCTGAAAGTTTATTATAGCTTGAAATAACTTACACTCCCAAATAATGACAGAATACAGTTATCTAATTATTACTAAAAGAATAACACATGATAACAGTAAGAAATATTTTACCCCCTTCTACACTGTCCCTCATCCTATTTGGTTCTGATAGTTCAGGTACTTTCCAACACAACTCTCTTAGTGTTATTTTCTTCGATTCCTTCAACTTCTTTTTTGCATGTTTGTCTCTTTGTTTGTTTGTTTCTTCTGTTTTGGCAAGGTGCTCATATTTTAATGTTCACTATATGTCTGCTGTGTAATGTCTATTATATCACAGAATATGAGAGAATAAGTAAACATATATTACTTCACAAGTCAGTTAATGTTATGAACTGTTAAGAAAATGCTCTACCTGCTAACTCTCTGAAATAGTACAATTTCTAACTGTCTTTATACTCACAAATAAATTTTAATTGTCACCTTCAGCAAAATTATTAATTTAAAGCACTAAGAGATGAACAACTGCACAAATTAACTACAGAGAATTTACAGTGGTCTGTCTAACCCTGATGGATGAATCCACAAATACACCATTATTCCAGGACTTACACAATATTGCAGAATGTGGGCAGAAAGATTTTAATATTCAGCAGAATAAGACATTGGCTGCTTGCAAACTGCCTTTTGTGTATTATATACCATCTGCACACATAAAATATCAAAACCATATGTACCTAGAAAGATTAAGATAATGTCAACATAATCCATGTATTACTGTGCATCTGGAAAGCCCAGAAACCTCCAAATTCAGTACAGTATTTCAGACATCTAAAGAAATATGAGAGCAAGAGATAAACTTCTATATAGAAGAGCACATCATTTTATTATCTAATACAAAATTGTCATGGCTGAAAACATATATTCACACAACTAGCACTATTTAATGATCACATTTTATTTTTGTCTAAAAATGAAATTATGCATATTTATACATTTGTATATAACAACAATTAGTGAAAATGACTTGAACTTTAAAGAGATTCAGTAATTTATGTTGGAGGAATAGAAGAAAAAAATTATATGAAAGATAATTGTACCAAAATCCCCCAAAATACACAAAATAATTTTAAAATATTTTTCCAGTAGCAGAGATATTAAAGAATATCTGACCCTCTACTTAATATTTCCAAAGTAAACCTATGTACAATTTCATAAATATTCTCTCCGGGTGAAAAATGAGTTCATTGTGCTAACTTATGAAACACAGGCAATGGATTATTTACTGTACTGTATATGTGGTGAATCAAACATTGTACCACTAAGTTATTATACAGCACAAAGCACAACACTCCCATAGATACATTGATGAGCTTAGAAACTTCCTTGACTAACACACCTAACACTTTTCCTAAGGTGACATGAATGTAGATTTGCATTGAGTAGAAATTGTAGGAATATATTGATGCTCAAATTCTGTCATTAATTGAAAAGTTGTGAAGAATTAAAAACCCCAAATAAAATTGCAATGTCAAACTAGAGGGAGAAAGTTCCTAAATTCGTCACTCATAGATAAGAAAGAACAGGCAAATATTCTCTATTAAGGAGACATAATAAATATTATTTAGGGATTCTTTCCAAGAAAGAAGATTCAATCCAATTGGAGTTGGTAAGTTGGTAAGCCATATATATATATATATATATATATATATATATATATATATATATCAAAGATTACTCATCAAAGTACATTACTATATAAAATACACACACACACACACACACACATACACACACAATTCATACACACTCACAGACACACAAATAAACCAATACACAAAATATTGTGTTTGTAGAGGTAATGATTTTGACAGTATGTGGAATGGGCATGAGATGAACTGAAAAAGGTATACTAGAATTTATATAAAAAACTATAATGTTCATTTTTGTAATAAACTAATTGCATAATAAAATTATTTGTGCTAATTTATGTGTTTTTAACTCTAACACAAAACATACACACACAAAAAGCAATTCTTATGATAAACAGAGTGATATAAATGTGATTTTACTTTTTAATGAATTCATTTAGCACACAGAATACAAAATGAGTGTTGTAAGTTATCCTTTACTTGCATTTCTTTATATTATAAAATAATAATAGTCACAAGAATCAATAACCCAATGTAGGGGAATGATAGGGCTCTGAGTCAGGAGTGAGCAGATGAATGGGGAAGCAGCCTTATAGAGACAGGGAAGGGGGATGGGATAAGGAATTTGTGGAGGAAAACAGAGAAAAGGATAACATTTGAAAGGTAAATAAAATAACAATTAAAAATTTAAAAAAATCTAGCAAGGTTCACCTTAGGTAATTGCTGAGTTTATTTGGAAAACTTACAGAGCATTTTTAGTTTGTTTTTTTCAGGGCTTTGTGTACTTAGAAAACAATTGCACAGAAACTTATTGTCCAGCAAGAATGATGACTTTCTTATAGATTACATGACAGAGCCAATCTCCAAAACTTATCCTTGTCCTGTGTGTTCTAGCCTCTTAAAAGGCTACACTCAGTAAGTGTTTGATTTCCCTACAATAAATGATATAAGCCTGGAGATACTAGATTGTGGATCTTCTGTCTTTTCTTGTCATCTAACTAGGAGATGAAAACAAACTTCAAGGTTAGCTAGGTTATCTACTTATCACATAGCAAAGAAGATAGTCACAGATGGCTACTCTTTGCCATGAATAGAGGACTAGGCAGTACCTTGATCTATTCCATTATCTCTTCTGTCCTTTTTAGCTCCCTCTTTTCTCAAGATTCTCTCAGTATTAGATAGTGTTAAAGAAATGACACATTATTTTCACACTACAGTGGTTTATTGAATGCTGAGCATATTTTTCATAGCACTGTCTCAAGAAATTTCTTATTCAAAATCTTTTGGAATTTTTTAGTACAAAGTAAAGGTGATATTAGCCCAAAATATGTACAGAATACCCAGGATACAGTCCACAGAAGTCAAAAATTTCAACAAACCAAAGGGCACAAGTGAGGTTTCATCAGTCTCACTTTGGAGGGAGAAGAAAGCAATTGAAGAATGGCTAAGGGATGGGGGGTACTTGGTGGGACAGAGAACATGGAGGAGAAGAAGGGAACATGATTAGATATTGGGTGGGAAAAAAAGTCTGAAGACCTGAGGGCCAAAAGAAAAAAATAAAACAGGCAACCTCAGAGGTAAGAGGTGGGAGGCTCTTCCAGAAAGTACTAGGGACCTGGGAGGTGAAAGGATATCAGTACTCAAAAGGATGAACCTTAGATGAAATGCCCTACAGTAGGGAAAGAAAACTTGTAGAGCATTCCTCCAGCAGAAAGATAGGATAGCAAGTGAGTGATAGAATTGCCATCCCACAGTCAAAAACTCTGACCCATAATTCTTCCTGTCTGAAAGAACTGCAAGAACAAAAATGGAGAGGATCCTGAGGTAAAGGAGGTCCAGTGACAGGCACAAAGTGGGATCCAGCTCAAAAGGTGGTAGCAAGGCCTGACACTATTACTGAGGTTATGGAGTGCTTATGTAAAGGGGCCTATCATGACATCCTCTAAAACACCCACCCAGCTGAAAGAGTCAGATGCAGATATTTACACCCAACTAATGGACAGAAGCTGCTGGACCCTGTGGTTGAATTAGGGTAAACCTGGAAAAAGCTGAGGAGGAGAATGATCTTGTAGGAGAACCAGCAGTCTCAATTAACCTGGACCCAAGAGATCTCTCAGACACTGCACCACCAATATGACAACATATACCAGCTGATATGAAGCCCCAAACACATATACAACAGAGGATTGCTGGGTCTGGGTTCAGTCCAAAAAGATAGACCTAACCCTGAAGAGACTGGAGGCCCCAGGGAATGGGGAGGTCAGATGGAATAGGGAGTGGGGTTGGGGGCTGGGATATTCTTGTGTAGATGGCTGGTGGGAAGGAAGTATGAGATATAGAGCAGTCAGAGGGTGGACCAGGAAAGGAACAAAATCTGGAGTATAAAAAAAAGACTAAAAGATTAAATAAAGGAGGGGCCTTCCATAGACTGCTCCACCTGGGTATTCATCCCTTGTGCAGTCACCAAAGTTAGACACTGATGTCTATACCAGGAAGTGCATGCTGACAGGAGCCTGATATAGCTGTCTCCTTAGAGGTCTGCCAGAGCCTAAAATATACAGAGGCAGATGCTCACAGATAACCACTGATCTGATCAAGGGGTTCCCAATGGAGGAGTGAGAGAGAAAACTGACGGACCTGAAGGGGTTTGGGGTCTCATGAGGAGAGCAACAATACCAACCAGAGCTTCCAGGTTCTAAACCACCAGCCTGGGAGCACATAGGGAGAAACCCATGGTTCCAGCTGTATATGTAGGGGAGAATGACAGTGTCAGGCAAAGGTGGGTCCTTGGTCCACTGAAGGCTGGATGCCCCAATGTGGGGGGGGGAGAAATAGTGGGTGGGAAGGTGGGAGTGGGAGGGTGAGTGGAGCCATATCCTCCTAGAAGGAGGAGGAGGGGGGATAGAATAGCAGGTTCATGGGTGGGGGGAAAGGGGATTACATCTGAAATGTAAATAAAATATCCAATAAAAAATTTTAAAAAGATTAAATAAAATTAAATCAAAGCAAAGGTAAAAAAAATGATGAAAATTAAGAAAGGAATACCTAAATTAATAGACATGGAATATAGTAATAGCTTATGAGAATGAACACAAATGTAGAGAATTTTACCTGGTACTAAGTTTAACCAATCAACCCCAGGTGTTTCTGCACTGAAGAATATGATAATTTTAACAAAGATTTGTATAAGTGACTCATAAAAATAAACATCAATTTTTACCTCCACCTGAATGGACATTTAATTCAATAAAAACTTTATTTCAATGTAAAACTGTCATAACTTTTTTGAATTTTTTTGGCAGATATACATTGACTGGTACTTCTAACTCTGAAACACACAAGATTCAAAATTGACTAGGATTCGAGGTTAGTGGTATCTTAGTGGTACAAACAGACGAATATGATCTATCTACAAATATATATTTTTCACTACTCTATATTTATGTAAGAAACAGAACCTTCCTTTTCAATCAGTCTAGGAATGAAACAAATAAATTTGATAATAGAATTTGTTAATTTAGAATCCTTTCTCCAATGATTCTGAGAAGAAAAGTTCTATGAAGGCACCCATTACTATTATGGTCATTCAAAATTTAAAACATTAGGGTCTAAGTAATTATCTGCTTTTATACATGTATACTTTCTACAATAACCAGCACAGGGTATCATAATCTTTCCCAGTCAACTTCGTATATATCATATGTGCACTACACAATAAAGCTTCCAATATTTCTACTACAAAATCTGTCTTTAACTGTATTCACCTAATATTCCCTGCTTGGTTATTCAGAGGAACATTCATTTCTCATCTGATAAATCCTCAAGGTTTAGCATTATGTAGATACACAGAAGCAAAAAGAATACAAATGATAGACAGAACAAAAAGACAAATTACACAGCTGCAATCCTATAGTAACTATATTTTTATCAGAAAAATAAAGATGATAAACTTGAGAAAGACTTTGAGAAGAATAAGTTATGTTTTACACAATATTAAGTTCAAAACTAATGAGGCATCAACATTAAATATAATCTAATTCTGATATTGCATGATATATTCAACCTACTAGCATCAATTTATTCTTCCACTTATCAATATTTAGATAAAATTAAATGCAAATGAGGGTCCTAGATTATGCACAAAACCAGAAACTTGAATTTTATAAAATTACCACAGAACTCACAAGATTTGCAAAATATTATCTATTAAACACAATTGAAAAAATCTTCAGTGATCCTATATAATGATTAAGACAAAGCAATACAACTAAATTAATATTTATACTATGACTCTTGGACACTGGGTGGTGGCTGGTATCATTAGTACGATGAGTCAAAAAAAAAGAAAATTTTCTAATGTTATTCTTTTTCATTGGATTATATGCAAAATCTTTGGTTTGGCTTTTCTTTAAGAATGAAGTATGCAGGTATGCAAGTATGAACATGTTTATTCCACAAAATAAGAATGTAAACCTGATGTTAGAATTTGGATTGAAATGTAATATAAAATATCTGAGACCTTTGATGGTAGCAAGATGGTAACAAAGGAGAATTGTAGTGTTTGGATTTTAGTGGCATACTAGATAATATGATATCAAAAAATATTACAGAAAGTCTCATGGTATCATGTGAGAAGTACTGTCCTGATATAAAAACCTTTATAGATCTGATTCCCCAAATCAGATTAAAGAGAAACAGGTCTCCTGTCTCTGTCAGATACTGAAGGCTGACCTAATACACCATTCTTGCAGATGAAACAGAACTCTAAAGCTTAGTCCTGAATGTATCTTGAAAGTGAAGCAATGACTAGAAGCAATAACAAATACCTTGCACAGCAAACAGGAGCAGTTTTATTCAGATCATATGAAGAATCATAGCAAGTTACCTGACCATGTTGATTTTCTTTTCATTTTCTTCTGCAGATTTCCAAAGCACTCCCCCTTCTCCAAGAAGCTGCTTGTTGTCAATTTCTAGCAAGATCCTGGTACTAGCTGAGAGCTAGAAATCAAGCAGGAGCATTACTGAAAAAAAAATCTATGTCAATACATTTATTTAGCTGTGGTTGACTCTGACTGGCTGAGTATATGCAGAAAAATAGAGAAATTTTTTGGGACCAATCAGGAGAGAGATCTCAAAAATGATAAAGAAGGCAAAATTCTGTTGTTACCAGGGAGATTTTTCTACCAAATCTCCTCCATATTTTCTCCCCCCTCCCTGCCTGTTGCATCAGGAATAAAAATAAGGATGAAATAGAAGGAGAAAGATCAAAATATTATGTAGTTATGCTTTTGTTTCTGATTCTAATTAAAAACAGAAATCTGTCCAGCAATGCCTATGCCTTTGAGCCTGTGTCTGCCTAATTGTACCTATAATAAAGCCTCCATTTGTATCTAGGGACTGCTCCCTGTAATTAAGGGCTGCTAAATTCACTCCACTGCTGAATATTTTTAAATCTTCCTGAGCCAGTATCCTGAAAAGCTATGTTTATTTAAAAATGTATCACACTTGTTTATATATTTAAGCACTTTACAACTTATAAACAATGCACTTGAGAAATCTAATGTCTGGGAAAGGGAATAACATTTGAAATGTAAGTAAAGAAAATGTCCATTAAAAAAGAAATATCTGAAGTCATTTGTGTGTCCAGTTGTTTGATGCTATTTACCATATAATATACTTTGTCTTAATTTATAATAATAGAAATGAATTATTAAGAAGAATTTAATTTATAAAAGAAATATCAAAAATCTGGACCTATTACAATCATTTCCTTGTGTGTGTATACATTTGTGTGTTTTTTATACAGAAAAACAGAATGTTTATATGAGTACAGTATCTATATGAGAACTTACAGAATTGTTATTAAAATGTAATTATTTTGTAATCATTTAACTTAATATTCACATATTATATAGTATGGTAAAAAATCCAGAACATACAATACATTTGGGTTATCTACAGTATCTACATTTAATAATTCATGGACACTTTATTTGATCTCTTTTTAATACAAACTCAGTCCTACTAGCAATGTTGATATGGGCTATGATGCAGAGAGATCTTCAGGAGCATCAGCACCCTCTGATGCTAATCTTCCTTGAAAAATCTCACTTTCCTTCTGAAACAAGTTCATCAAATGCCAACAACTACTGTAAGTTTCTTCCATTCAAATTCTGATGCCTTCCTGTATAGTTATCCTCAAATTTCAACTTTACATTTGCACACTTAACTAAAATTTTAGGAGATATAACTGTGTTAATGCTGTTCCACCGTGAACAACACATGAGCTTAAAAAAAGCATATCAGAGACTCTATTATATTCTATATGTCACAAGTGATCAAACCTTCTGACATAGCACACACCAACACTAAATATACTTTCCTCCAATTATTTTTCCTTTGAGAAACAATAATTTGTATGAACAGGTTCAAATATATGTAGGAAAATTCCTCACGCCACGCTGAGAGTAGTCAGCTGGGAATACCCTGGGTTCCTCCAGCTGAAAGTTAGGCCCGGCTGTTCACTATGGTTCCTCAGTTCCTCATGGCGTGGCCCCAACACATGAGGAAGTCTTTGGGTTTCCAAAACCAGTTTATTGGCATGGAGGATGGTATATGGATCTGGATGCACACCCCCACAAAACCCAGTCCAGACCTGAGTTAAATAGGGAGGGGAAGATTGGGGAGGGACTGGGGAGGAATGCTTAGTTGGCTCCACCCTCTGGCCTTCAGGTACCTCATTAGTATGTAAATCTCACTAGGGCCTGGGGGCTTGTTTATCATGCCCACCACCTGTGTAAGTGACTAAAGGGCACAGGTTGAATGAATATTGGACCACGTGACAGGAGCCTGGATTCTGGGGGCAAGGCCAAACCCACAACCCAAGAACCAGGACACCCTTCCATGACCTGACAAATATACTCCATGGTTGTCATTTTTTATTGCACATTCTCAAAAAATTTAAGGAGAACACTGATAGACAGATAGAAGCCCTTAAATAGGAAACACAAAAATCCCTTAATTGCAAGAAAACACAACCAAACAGGTGAAGGAATTAAACAAAACCATCCAAGATCTAAAAATGGAAGTAGAAACAATAAAGAAATCACAAAGGGAGACTACTCTGGAGATAGAAAACCTGAAAAAAAAAAAAAAAAAGATCAGGAGTTATAGACACAAGTATCCCCAACAGAAAACAAGAGATAGAAGAGAGAATCTCATGTGCAGAAGATACCATGGAAAACATTGACACAACTGTCAAAGAAAATGCAAAATACAAAAAGCTACTAACCCAAAACATACAGGAAATCCAAGACAGAAGGAGAAGACAAAACCTAAGGATAATAGGTATAGATGAGGGGGAAGACTCCCAACTTAAATGATAAGTAAATATCTTCAACAAAATTATAGAGGAAAACTTCCCTAACCTAAAGAAAGAGATGTCCATAAATATACAAGAAGCCTACAGAACTCTAAATAGCTTAGACCAGAAAAGAAATACCTCCAGCCACATAATAATCAAAACATCAAATGTACAAAACAAAGAAAAAATACTAAAAGCAGTAAGGGAAAAAGGTAAAGTAACATATAAAGGCAGACCTATAAGAATTACACCAGACTTCTCACCAGAGACTATAAAAGCCAGAAGATCTTGGATTGATATCGTACAGACCCTAAGAGAACACAAATGCCAACCCAGACTACTATACCCAGTAAAACTCTCAATCAATATTAATGGAGAAAACAAAATATTCCATGACAAAACCAAATTTACACAATATCTTACCACAAGTTCAGCACTTCAAAGGATAATTTGTGGAAAACTCCAACACAAGGAGGGAAACTATAACCTAGAAAAAGCAAGAAAGTAATCCTCCAACAATCCTAAAAGAAGGTAAAAGAAGGTAACAAACATAACTGCACTGCCAATAACAACAATAACAGGAAACAACATTCATTTTTCCTTAATATCTCTTAATATCAATGGTCTCAATTCTCCAATAAAAAGACATAGAATATCAGACTGCATACATAAACAGGACCCAATATTTTGCTGCATACAGGAAACACACCTTTGTGAAAAAGACAGACACTACCACAGAGTAAAAGGTTGGAAAACAATCTTCCAAGCAAATGCTCCCAAGAAACAAGCTGAAGAAGCGATTCTAATATCAAATAAAATCGTTTTTCAACAAAAAGTAATCAAAAAAGATAAAGAAGGACACTTCATATTCATCAAAGGAAAAATGTACCAAGAGGAATTCGCAATGCTGAACATCTATGCCCCAAATGCAAGGGCACCCACATACATAAAAAAAACTTTACTAAAGCTTAAAGCATACATGGCACCTCACACAATAATAGTGGGAGATTTTAACACCCCATTCTCAGCTATGGACAGATAGTGGTACCAGAAACTAAATTAAGACACAATGAAATTAACAGAAGTTATGAACCAATTGGACTTAACTGACATCTATAGAACATTTCATCCTAAAACATAAGAATATAACTTTTTCTCAGCACCTCTTGGTACCTTCTCCAAAATAGACCATGTAATTGATCACAAAACAGGCCTCAACAAATACGAAAAGTTTGAAATAATCCCTTGTACCCTATCAGATCACCATGGACTAAGACTCATCTTTGATATGGACAAAAACAAAAGAAAGCCCACATACACGTTGAAACTGAACAATGCACTACTCAATGATAACTTGGTCAGGAAAGAAATAAAGAAAGAAATTAAAGACTTTTTAGAATTTAATGAAAATGAGGACACATCATTTCAAAACTTGTGGGACTCCATGAAAGCAGTACTAAGAGGAAAAACCATAGCTCTGAGTGCAAAACAAAACAAAACAAAACAAAAAACAAAAACAAAAACTGGAAAGAGCATATGCTAACAACTTGACAGCACACCTGAAAGCTTTAGAACAAAAAGAAGCTAATATACCCAAGAGGAGTTGACAGCAGGAAATAATCAAACTCAGGGCTGAAATCAACCAAGTTGAAACAGAAAGAACTATACAAAATATCAACACAACCAGGAGCTGGTTCTTTGAGAAAATTATCAAAATAGACAAGCCATTAGCCAGACAAACCAAAGGGTGCAGAGGCAGTACTCAAATTAATAAAAACAGAACTGAAAAGGGAGACATAACAACAGAAACAGAAAATTTAAAAAAATCATCAGATCCTACTACAAAGGCCTACACTTAACAAAATTGGAAAATCAGGATGAAATGGACAATTTTCTAGATAGATACCAGGTACCAAAGTTAAATGAGGAGCAGATAAACCATCTAAACAATCCCATAACCTCTAAAGATATAGAAGCAGTCATTAAAAATCTCCCCACCAAAATGTCCAGGGCCAGATGGTTTTAGTGCAGAATTCTATCAGACCTTCCAGGAAGACCTAATACCAATACTCTTCAAACTATTCCACAGAATAGAAACAGAAGGAACAATACCCAATTTGTTCTATGAAACTACAATTACTCTCATACCTAAGCCTCACAAAGACCCAACAAAGAAAGAGAACTACAGACCAATCTCTCTTATGAATATTGATGCAAAAATACTCAATAAAATTCTCACAAACCGAATTCAAGAACATATGAAAGCAATCGTCCATCATGATCAAGTAGGCTTTATCCCAGGAATGCAGGGATGATTCAATATTTGGAAATCCATCAATGTAATCCACAACATAAATAAACTGAAAGAAAAAAAAAACACACACGATCATCTCACTAGATGCTGAGAAAGCATTTGACAAAATCCAACATTCGTTCATGTTAAAAGTCTTGGAAAGCCCTTCCTCCCCTTGCCTGGACCCCTAGTCATTCTGGATTTCTGATGGCGTTAAAGACCTATAGACTCATAGCCAATCCTGGCTATTTACCTTGAGAGAAAAGATCTGAGTGGATGGTTTTCAGCTGCCACTCATTCTAAAGCCAAGAAAAAGCCAGGTTCAAAATTAAGTGTTTTAGTCAAGAGAGACGACAGAGATTCTGGTTAGTCAACAAAAGGATGGACTGGATATTAAGACTATCTTGTACCTCACTGGTACGAATAGGAATAACTATGCGCTAATTGTATTTTGTGAGAAAAGTTTTATTTTAACAGGACGAGTAATGTGTAGGAGGAGCTAAGAGGGAAGGAGCACCGGGAGGAAAAGATGGAGTAAGGAGAGGAGAAGATGAAGTAGATGAGAAGCTAGGTAATAAGAGAGAAAAAGAGAGAGAAAGAGAGAGGGGGCATGGAGGCAGAAGTTCACATGTCTCCACCAGTCAAAGATAGTTTACATAGCTAGGTTGGGTATTAGGTTACACTTCTGATTGAGCATTACCATACTTATACAGTCTTTGATTAACATTTAAAAAAAATTGTATAAAAGCAAAATGGAAAAGGGGGCACGGGATAGGGGTTTTCTAGGGAGGGGAAATGGGGAAAGGGGCTGGCATCTGAAATGTAAATAAAATATCCAATAAAAAAAAGTCTTGGAAAGATCAGTAATTCAAGGTTCATACCTAAACATAGTAAAAGCAATATACAGCAAGCCAGTAGCCAACATCAAACTAAATGGAGAGAAACTGGAAGCAATTCCACTAAGATAAGGGACTAGACAATGATTCCCACTCTCACGCTACCTATTCAATATAGTATTGGAAATCCTAGCTAGAGCAATTAGACAACAAAAGGAAGTCAAAGGGATACAAATAGGAACGGAAGAAGTAAAATTTCACTATTTGCAGATGATATGATAGTATACTTAAGTGACCCTAAAATTTCCACCTGAGAACTCCTAAACCTGATAAACAACTTCAGTAAAGTGGTGGGATATAAAATCAACTCAAACAAATCAGTAGCCTTCCTATACTCAAAAGATAAACAGACTGAGAAAGAAATTAGGGAAATGACACCCTTCACAATAGTTACAAATAGTATAAAATATCTTGGTGTGAACCAAGTGAAAGATCATACAGATTGATTATTATATATATATGATAATATATGTATATAATTTATATACATATAAAATATCTTGGTTCAACCAAGCAAGTGAAAGATCTGTAATGACAAGGACATATGCTCCACTATGTTCATAGCAGCCTTATTTATAATAGTCAGAAGTTGTAAAGAACAAAGATGTCCCTCAACAGAGGAATGGATATAAAACTTGCGGTACATTTACACAATGGAGTATTACTCAGCTATTAAAAATAATGAATTCGAGAAATTTTTAGGTAAATTGATGGATCTAGAAATTATCATCCTGAGTGAGTTAACCGAATCACAAAAGAACACACATGGTATTTATTCAATGATAAGCGGATGTTAGCCCAAAAGCTTGGAATAGTGAAGACTCAACTTACAGACCACATGAAGCTCATGAAGAAGGAAGACCAAGTGGAGATGCGTCAGTCCTACTTAGTAGGAGTAGCAAAAATAATCAAGGGAGCAAATATGGAAACAAAACATGGGACAGAAACTGAACAAGGGGCCATCTGGAAACCATTCTACCTGAGTATCCATCCCATGTACAATCACCTAAGCTAGACACTGATGTGGATGGCTGGAAGTGCATGCTGTCAAGAACATGATATAACTGTCTCCTTAGAGGTCTGTCAGAGACTGACACATTCAGAGGACGATGCTCACAGCTAACCACTGATATGATCAAGGGTTTCCCAATGGAGAAGTTAGAGAGAAGACTGAAGGAGCAGAAAGGGCTTGTGAACCCATGAGGAAAGCAACAATACCAACCAACCATAGCTCCCCAGAATCTAAACCACCAGCCTGGGAGCACATAGGGAGGGACTCATGACTTCAGCTGTATATGTAGGGGAGGATGGCTTTGTCGAGCATAGGTGGGAGAGGAGATTTTTGGTCCCATGAAAAACAAACACAGAGTTGGTGGGGTGGAATATGAGGATGGGGACGGGGTAGTGGGGGCAGGACATAGGTGGGGGCACAGACTCATAGAATCATGAGGAGGTGGGGTGGGATAGGAGTTTTCTGGGTGGTGGGAGGAAGTGGAGTACGGGGATACAATCTGAAATGTAAATATAATACCCAATAAAAAATTTAAAAATAATAAAAAGAATTATCTTGATACTAAAATTTCTTTTGAAAATTGTATATTGCAGAGTACACATCCTTGGTGTATCTTTTCATCAGGCAAGCTAAGCAGACCTGCTCAAACCTCTGATGTCCTGGAATTCCATCTGGATGCAGTGAAGACACAGCGTCAGAGGCTCATCAATTTACTCTTCCTCCTGCCCCTCATCTAATATCTCAATGCCTGTAATCAGTTTGAAGAAGTTATTGAAGAGACAGCACCCCTATTACCTGGGCTTGGGGACTAAGTTGGTCAATATTGGGCTGTCATTCTGGGGAAAAGTAAGTGATTTTGTTGGAACAGGGAGGATTAGCTAGGATTTATTTCATAGCCATAACCTAGAAATCTGTATAATTATTATCAAGATGAAGTTATAATTTCTTAAATGGTACAAAATTTACTTTGATTTCAAATTTAAGGTTTCCATGGTTATGAGCTTCTTATTGATATAAAAGTGAGATGAATATTGTTACTCTCATAGGCATTGTGCCTGTATAATACATTTAGTAATACAAGGCTTAGACCCAGACCTTCTTTAACTTTCTTAACTAATTTGAGATGGTTAGCCTGTGAGGTAAGGGGCTATAGCAAATTTATGGCCTGGAGTTTATTGCTAGGGTGTTTTCTGTATTTTATTTAGAAATAGCTGAGAGGAGTGAACAGACAACAGTCCAGATTACCTTACATGAATAGTTGGTTTTCAAAACATCAGAAGTCCACAGAATTGACATTACAAACATTCCTGTAGTAATGTTCATTTTGGTTAGAGACCTGTCTGCTCCTGACAGCTTCCTGTCTTGGATTCTAAGAAGAAATTGAGCATCTTTGGAGTTACTCCAGTTGTGCGGAGACAGCCAATAGGCAAGAATTGCCTCTCTCCATCTACAGACAAATTACTGTCCAGAAAAGGACACACTTGCAGAATAGTTGACTGATTATATCTGCCTAGACAGAGTAATCAGCCCTTAATAATTCTGCATCACTAAGGTCTGTCAGATGATCCTGGGCCAGAAGGCTGAAGATCAGATGCTCCAACATTTTGTAGTATAGAGACTGTTCAGGTGTTCAGCGGTCTCTATAAATTGGCTAAGATTTAGAAATTATGCTTTGTGATTCCCATAATTTCAGTTAACTCAGTCATTCTGAATTTCTGACAGGGTTGAAAACTTATAGTCTCATAGCCAATTATGGCTATTTACTTTGGGAGAAAAGATATGAGTGGATGGTTTTCAGCTGACATTCATTCTAAAGCCAAGAAAAAAGCCAGGTTCAAAGCTAAGTGTTTTAGTTAGGAGAGATTACAGAGGTTCTGGTTAGTCAACAAAATGATGGACTGGATATTAGGAGTATCTTGTACCCCACTGGTACATATTGGTATAATTATGCTCTAATTGTGTTCTGAGAGAAAAGTTTATTTTAACAGGAAGGGTGATATGTAGGAGGTACTAAGGTGAGAGGAAGACAAGGAGTATGGAGAGGAGGAGAAGGAGAGGAGAAGCTAGGTAATGAGAGAGAGAGAGAGAGAGAGAGAGAGAGAGAGAGAGAGAGAAGGAGAGAGAGAAGGAGAGAGAGAAGGGGAGAGAGAGAGAAGGAGAGAGAGAGAGAAGGAGAGAGAAGGGAGAAAGAGAGAGAAGGAGAGAGAAGGGAGAAAGAGAGAGAAGGAGAGAGGGAGACATGGAGGCAGATGTTCATGTGTCTCCACCAGTCAAAGATAGTTGATATATCTAGGTTATGTATTGGGTTACACTTCTGATTGAGCATTACCAAACTTATAAAGCCTTTGATTAACATTTTAAAAAATTGTATTAAAGCAAAAATGAAAAGGAGGCATGGGATAGGGATTTTCTAGGGAGGGGAATTGGGGAAAGGGGATGGCATCTGAAATGCAAATAAAATATTCAAGGAAAAAAAAGAATACAAAAATAATAATAATACAGTCCCTCCTTTTGTCTTTTACCTTCACATATAATATTTTCTTTGCTCCTTTTCAAATACATTGTTTGTTTTCATTTAATTATGTTTACATGCATATATTTGTATATGTATATACATTTTATTTTAAAGACAAAATAATACAGCTCTTTTAGTTTGTATAATATTATGAATATATATTTTGGGGGCTGATTATATTTTGTTGTATAACCAGTTGGTTGTTTTTCTTTCCAGAAAACTGTATCTCTCGCTGTCAGTATTTTTTATATACTTGAAGTATTTGAAAATTAACTTTGATAATGAAATTACTGTCAGTTCTACAAGACATAATCTTATAGCAAATTGCCTCATATTTTAGATTTTAACTAGTCTCTTGTCACTTATCACAATGACCCTTGTAATTTACATACAGGAGTTGATTTATCAAACTATTTGCTGACTGTGTTCCACACAATGTTTTGATTTTTTGTGTGTTTTTCTGCATTTATTTGTTATAGGATCTCTGTGCCGTTTTAGAAGCATGTTTCAGATCAGATACGGAATTTTTATTTGAAGAGTATGTGGTTATCTACACATTCATGTTTATTTACTATAGGAATTTACAGGTATATAGTTGCTATTATGATGATATTTTCCCTGTTTTGTTCATCTATATTTACTACATTTAAATTTTTTGAATAAAGTCTCTTTTTCCTACACATTTACTCCACCAGATCTCTTAAAATCTAGTATGTTCCACCCTGTTACTTTTTGTATTATTCAACCAGATAATTGCCCCTTTTTAATTTTATTGTTTCTAAAGTTATTCTTGTATAGGTCTTTTAATATAAAAGGTTGGACCTAGGAGCCTCAAATGAAACAACACATTTGGCATCTAACACTGATGGTCTAGATTACCATAGTCACTGTGAACCTTTCTAGTTTTGTGTGTCTATTATAAACTATTATTTTCCATTACTGTTCACATTGTACACTTCCTCTATTTTCATCATATTTTCACCCACTGAGGCACAATTAGGTTGATTCCATTTCCAGTTTATTGTGAATATATAACTAGTAGACAAACTCAAGGAAGGAAGCATGCAGAAGGCTGTTGAGTACCTTTGGACATGTAACAAGGAGTGATATAATTGTAGCATATAATATTTTGATATCTCTGGCTACTGATTTTTAACTATATTCAACCACTTTACTATCACAACAACAGTGAGTGAGAGTTCCCTTTTTCCAGTTATGCCAAAGCATTTGTTGTCAGTTTTTTGTTCATATTTCATAATTCTTGCTTGATGATATGAAATTTCAAACTTCTGTGGATATGAATATCTAGGTCAAACTTTTTTCATAGCTGACTAACAGGGAAATTTGAATGAGTAGTTGTTTACAAGCAAGATTAAGGCAGGACACAAAGTTGTATCTCTTAAAAGATGAATCTCAAGATGAATCTATTTGCTAGATTGTACTAGGTCCTCTCATGGATATTTCAGCAATCAAGGTGGAAAGTAGCTGCCACCTTTTTATCTGTGTTTTGACTTTGTGAACTGGATGAGTTATTGATTACTAGAAATCTCTTAACCACAGAGTTTGGTATTTGCTGGGGTTAAAATGTAACAGCATCTTCAGTTAGCATGAACTAAAATAAGTTATTAAATGAGTTTTAGTTCTGAATTCCTGTGATTAATGAACTAACTAATATTTTAAGGAAAGCTGTTATAAAATAGTTTAGTTTAGTGAGAGCTACAGGAGCCTGGAAACAAGGATCCCTTAGAAAGTTCCAACAGTTTAAATGGCCAATAAAAAATTATAGTAATGAAAGAAAATATGGTAGTGTTTTGTGTCATGTGTAAGTATAAATCTTCCACTCTTTCCTCTGAACACTTCACAGGACAAATAATTAAACAATGACTATACCCTGTTGACAGGATAGCTATCAGATTACATGTAGACTAAGGTATAGTGGAAAAAAATGGTTCTTTTCGTCAGCTTTTTGCAGATAGAACAAATATTTTCACTAACAGATATTCTAGGAAGAAGAATATCTAAACTTCTGATACACAAGTAAATATGTCTATAGCTATGTCATAATATTCTCTGAATGATTTCTCTTGTGTAAGAATATGAGAATATACAGGACTACCTATAATCAGAGAGAACTTTCTTATAAAAAGAAAATAAAGGGGAATATATATGTCTGTTTTCATTTCTAGACATACAAAAACTAATAATATTTGCAGTTTTCTAAGCAATGTGTGTCCTCAAATATTTCCAGGAGTGTTTCAGTTTACTTCTTGGTAGAGATCACTACTTCTACTTTGAACATGTGTGCTACTCATGTGCTTCACACATGACTTGGAGACCTGTATAGAATCATAAAGGAATCAGAAAGGAACGAAGAATGATTTCTGTATCATGTTTATCTCTGTTAAAAGGCATGTACTAAAGCAGAAAAATGTTGAGTAATAGTTATTCTGAATAAAAGCTAGGCAGATACCTCCAATCCAGGAGTTGCCAATGAATTAACTTCAAATTTACTGTGCAGCATAAACTACTGGGATCAGTTTTATAGAGGAACAAGTGCCATTTTTAATTTTTTTATTCTTTAATTTTTTTACAGTTCTGATTTTATCCCCCTCCTTCTCCACTCTCTGACTGTTCCACATCCTGCCCTTCCTCGCCCCATCTCCAAAAGGATGTCCCCACTCCCCACCCCACCAGACCTCACCATTCCTTGGGGCTCCAAGTCTCTCTAGGATGAGGTGCACATTCTCTGACTGAGTTAAGATCAGGAAGTCCTTTGTGTTGTGGGCCTCATTTAGGCTGTTGTATGCTGCCTGGTTGGTGGTTTAATATCTGACAGATCCTTGGAGTCCTCTTTGGCTGAGACTGTTGGTCTGTCCATAGGTTTGTCCTCCTTCTCAGTTTCTTCTACCTTTTCCCAAATTCAACTACACGTTTCACTGTCTTCTTTGCATTCATTAGGGGTAAATGTTTACATATGACACTTTCAGTTGCTTATTGGATTTTTTCAGAGGGCAATCATCCTAAGCCCCTGTTTGCAAGCACACAATGACATTGGTAGAAGTGTCAGGACTTGGAGGCTCCCACTAAGCTGGATCAAAATTTGTGCCTGTCCACTAGACCATTTTTCCTCAGGAACTTCTTCATTTTTGTCCCTATAATTTTTTTAGACAGGAACATCTGGGTCTAAGTTTTTCATTTCAGCGTGGCAACCCCATTCCTCCACTTGATGCCTTGTCTTTCTACTGAGGCAATTCTACAAGTTCCTTCTCCACACTGTAGGATATTTCATTTAAGGTCCATCCCTTTGAATCTTGACCATTTTCCACCTCTCAGTTCTCTGGTAAATTCTAGTGGGTTCCCTCACCTCCTACCTCCCAAGGTTGCTTGTTTCCATTTTTTGCAGGCCCTCAGGTCTTCAGTCTAGTGCCCTTTCAAAACTGGACCCTGCTATACTCATACATCTTTCCCTCCCTGTCCTCTTTCTCACACAGGTCCCTCCTTCCCTCTGCACACCATGATTTCTTTCTTCTCCCTCCCAAGTAGGATTGAGTCATCTTTATTTGGGCCCTTTTGCTTGTTAGCCTTCTCATGTTCTGTGGAGTCTATCCTGGGTATTCTGTATTTTTTTGGCCAATATCCACTTTGTAGTGAAAACATGTTATGTATACCCTTTTGGACCTGAGTTACCTTACTCAGAATATTTTTTATTTTTGATGCAAACATGAATCCATTTGCTTGCAAAACTCATGATGTTCTCTTTATTAATAGCTATTTAGTATTCCATTGTGTAAATAGTCCACATTTTTCTTTATCCATTCTTCTATTGTGGGACATCTGGGTTATTTCCAGCTTTAGAATATGACAAATAAGGCTGCTATGAACAAAACAGAACACGTGTCCTTGTGAAATGGTGGCACATATTTTGGGTATATTCCCAAGACTAGTATAGTATAGCTGGGTCTTCAGGTAGATCTATCTCCAATGTTTTGAGTAATCTCCAGATTAATTTCCAGAATGGATGTACCAGTTTGCAATCACACTATCATTGGAGGAATATTTCTCTATATCCTCATTAACATGTGCTATAACCTGAGTTTCTGATTTTAGCCATTCTGATTTTAAGAAAGTAGAATCTCAGGGTCATTTTGATATGCATTCCTTAATCAGTAAGGATTTTGAACATTTAGTGTTTATTAGCCGTTCCACATCCCTCTGTTGTGAATTCTCTGTTTACTTCTATATCTCAATTTTTGATTGGTTTGTTTGGATTCTTGGTGGGTTGCTTTTTGTGTTCTTTATGTATTTTGGATATTATCTCTCTTTTGGATTCAGGATTAGTAAAGACTTTGATGAAACTTGTGGGTTGCTGATTTGTCCTATTAACAATTTCTTTTGTCTTACAGATGCTTTTCAATTCCATGAGGTCCCATTATTTTTTTAATTTTTGATCTTAGAGCCTGAGTCATTGGAGTTCTGTTAGGGAAATTTTCTTCTGTGCCAATGAAATGGAGGTTCTTTCACATTTTTTTTCTATTAGATTCAGTGTATCTGGTTTTATGTTCATGTCCTTGATCCACATGGATTTATGTATATATCAAATTGTCTAATTCTAATTGAGCTCAGAAAAATAGCTACATTGAGAAATAGGAATATTTCTTCCCATTTTAGTTTTACACATTTTTCAAAATGTCCTCTGAAGTTGTTCCTTTGTATTTAGTCAGAATGTCCTACTACTTTATGACAGCAAAAAAAAAGCAACACACCATTCAAAGATGAAAGGTTTTGTGAGTCTTATTATTCCACAATATAAAAAATGCCAGTAAAGGATAACTTACAACACTAATTTTTTCTCTGTGTGAGCTAATTGAATTCATTAAAAAGTATAATCACATTTAGATCATTCTACGTTTAACATAGGTTTGCCATTTTTTGTGTGAATTTGTATTTTGTGGTAGTTTAAAAACACACATAATGTAAAACAAGTGATTTTATTATTTATTTCCTTTATTTTATAAATGAACATTCTATTTTCATTATATCAATACACGTATTTCCTTCAATTTTATCTCATGCCCAGTCTACATACTGTTCAACTCATGACATCTGGAAACTCATTGGTTAGTGGATGTGTGTGTGTGTGTGTGTGTGTGTCTGTCTGTGTCTGTGTGTTTGTGTGTGTTTCTACCTCTATCTCTCTCTGTTCCCATAATATATCATAATACACCCTGAAGAATCATCTTAGAGTTTTCTTAACATATATATATGGCTTACCAATGAGGATTTGATTGATACTTCTCTCTTGGGCTGAATCAATAAATAATATTGGTTCTCCTCAAAAATGCTGCTATACTTTTAGGGACTTTATTATAATTATTTTTTTCTATAACTTTCTTTCTCCTATCCCTCCCATATATTTTATTGGATCTATTTAAAGTTCATACCATTTTCACTAGTTGTTGTCATATACAAATGTACATATAAATATAATTTTATCTTTTAGATATAAATTCAATGTTATCAGTATATAGCATTAATTGTGTGAATGTGTGCTTTTAGAGATAATAATTTTGTCTTAGATAACAAACTGGAGTAGACATTCAACTCCTGATCTTATATATTTTTTAGGTGTCTGAAATACTGTACTGAATTTGCAGGTTCCTGAGATATATATATATATATATATATATATATATATATATATATATATATATGTGTGTGTGTGTGTGTGTGTGTGTGTGTGTGTGTGCGCGCGCACGTGTGTATGTATTGTGATCCTCCTGCCACTGACTCCTTCAGCAAATCAAACAGGCATGCACCACCACAACCAGCAAAAGGCTGTAGTGCCTCCTCTTCTGGGAACCGGACCCTGGTCTCCCAAGTGACAGTCAGAGATACACTATACGAACAAGGAGGGAAAATGCAGAGAGGAAATGACATTTGTAACATAAATAAATTAAATACCCAAACAAAATGTATTGTGTTGACATTTTGTTGATCTTTCTTTGGTACATATGGTTTTGTGATTTTATTTGTGCAAATTTTGTTTATTGTCGAATAAAATGTTTGGAAACAACCGTTGTCCTGTTTCATGTGATATGATAATCTTTCTGCCCACATTCTTCAATATTGTCTAAGACATGCAATAATGGTGAATTTTGTGGATTCATCAATCAGCGTTAGACAAAACACTAAATTCTCTGCAGTTTACTCTGTACAGTAATTTGCCTGTTAGTGCTGTAAAATTAATACTTTTGCTGAAGTTGACAGTTAAAATTTGTCTGTGGGTACAATGACAATTAGAAATTTTACTGTTTCAGAGAATTAGAAGGTGGAGCTTTTGCTTAACAGTTCATAACATTACCTGGCATGTGACTTAATGTAGATTTTTTTTTCGTTGGTCATAAATTCTGTCATATTATTTGATATAATATGCATTACACTGCAGATATGTAGTGAAAATTAAAATGTGAGCACCATGAAACTAAAACCAACCAACCAACCAACCAAACAAACAAACAAAAGCACTAAAAACAGAAGTTGGAGGAATAGAAGAAATTGAGGGTTATACCATTAAGAGGTTTGTGTTGGAAAGAATCTGAACCATCAGGAACACAATAATATTAGGCACATTATAAAAGGGAGTTAAATAATTCTTACTTTTAACATGTGTTATTCTTTTATTAAGATTTGAAGAATTGTATCCTATCCTTAATACTTGGGAACACATACTACTTTAAACACAAATTTTCAGCTATTAACATTAAAAAACCCTGTGCAATGCAAAATCACAAGCATGGTATACTTTTTAACCTCATAATACAAATTACAGTTTCTCAAAAAGAGAAAGTTGAACATAATTGGAAAGTATAATCATGCATGTCTCCACTTTGTTTGCAAAGGTTGGTTCACTTGTGTCATGGAGAGTATAAAAGAGTCTTCTGTGTTGCTTTTCTTCAGCTGCATATGTTCTGCTCACAGGGAAACAACGTAAACACAGGCAAATCTCCTAAAATTTCAGTTTAGTACACAAAATCTACAATTTAAACTTGAGGATAACTTTATAGGAGAGCATGAGGGTTGGGATGGAGCAAATGTGTATACTTTTTGAAATTTGATGAACTGGTTGCAGAGGGAAGTAATATTTTTCAGGGAAGATTAGCATGCAAGGTTACTGATTGTCCTGTAGATCTCTCCACATCTGAGCACATATTAACAGTGCTAAATTGGCTAAGCATGTATTAAAAAGAGAAAAATATTAAGTGGTAATGGATTATTAGCTATAAATATATGAGTAACCATAATGCATTATATTTCATGTTTGTATTTTTAACACAATACATAACCTACAAATATTAAGTTTAATGTTTACAAGATAATGACATCTTAATAACAGCTCTATAAATTCTCAAAAACACACCATACCCATGTACATAATGGGCTTCTCTGCATAAACACACACAGACACAGACACAGACACAGACACACACACACACACACACACACACACACACACACATATCCTCACACAAAGAAATAATTATAGTACAACTAGACTTTCAATATTTCTTTTAAAAATCCTCTTAATATTTATACACCATTATTATAATTTATGATGTGGTGTAGTAAGTGGTAAATACCTTCATGAAACTAGACACAGTCATATCTTTAGATATTTCTATCTCATTGTTTATAAGTTGTAATGTGAATAAATATATGAACTAGTGTGAAAAAATTCCAAATAATTGTATTCTATTACTCTCTCATATTTTATTTGATTTCTTTGAAGTTCATGCCATTTTCACTAATTTTTGTTATCTACCAATATGTACACATATACACAAATTTATTTTAGAAGCATAAATGTGGCATAGCTCCTCAGGATATTGGACAGGATGATTACAGTGCTTCAGCTTTGGAGTGCATTTGACAGCCTATGATTACAACCAGCAGTCTCTATACACAAATGGAGTCTTTATTATAGGTACCATTAGCTAGATACAGGCTCAAAGGCACAGGCATTACTGGACAGTTACTTTGATTTAATTAGAGCCAGATACAATAGAATAACTACATAATGTTTTGGTCTTTCTCTTTTTTTATTTTCATTCCTGATGCAACATGCAGGGAGGTGAAAGAATATATGGAGAAGCTTTGATGGAAAAATCTCCATGGTAACAGCCGGCTTTTGTGTTCTTTATCATTTTTGAGATCTCTCTCCTGATTCCTGATTGGTCCCAAACCTCTTCTATATTTTCCTACATATACTTAGCTTGTCTGAGTCAATCACAGCTAAAGAAATCTATTAACATAAAAAATATTCTTGTAATATTCCTGGTTGATGTCAATCTACAGGCTCTTCCTGTAGATTGACAACAAGGTGCTTTTTCCAAGACATAGGAGTGCTCTGTAAACCGGCCGATGAAAATGAAAAGAAAACGTCAGCGTCATCAGGTAACTGGCTATGATTCATCACACTCCTGTTTGAATGCAACTGCTCCTGTTTGAGGTGCCAGGTTTTTGTTATTGATTCTGGCCATTGTTTCGGTTTTAAGATCTAACATTCAGCACTCAGCATTGGAGCTCTGCTTCCTCTGCAAGGATGGTGTATTAGGTCATCTTCAGTATTTAACAGCAACAGGAGACATGTTAGTCCTTAATTTGCTTTGGCAGATCAGATATGTAAAGAATTCTTATATCAGGATATCAATTCTCACTTGTCAATATGATATTTTTCTTGAATATTCTCTGACATCACCTTACCTAATATGCCACTGTCCCCTGAGAGTACTAAAACCCAAACAGTGCAATTCCCCCTTGTGATCATCTTGCTACCTTCAAAGTTCTCAGATACTTTAAATTACATTTCAATCCAAATTATTTTTTTCAATCCAAATTCTATCATCAGGTTTATGCTGTTATTTTGGGAACAAACATAGTTCTGTGTTTATACTTACATTCAGCATACTTCATTTTTTAAAGAACAGTCAAAGCACAGAGTTTGTATATACTCCAATAAGAAAGTTTAACATACAATTTTTTTCTTTTTGACTTTGAATCTTAAAATACTAAGGATTTCAGCACTACCTAGTTTCCATTATTCAAAATTCATATGATAGTTTAAGTTGCATTGCTCTGTCTTAATTAGTATTTAGTATCACTGAACAGTTTTTACTTATTATAAGGTATCATCTTGTGCTTCTCACATGTTCTGTGGTAATTATAAAACATTCACGTTTTTGTTCTAGTGTATATTATAGGCGCCTCAGTTGCATTTGATTTTATGTAAATAATGATATTTGGAAGAATCAATTGATTTTCTTAGGTTGAATTGATCATACTATATCATATCTGGCTTATAATTAATGCTGATATCTCTTTAATTTTGAACTTGCTAACATTTGTTTGAAACAGAAAATGTTATTATCAAAGTTTTTACCAAGTTTATTATCTCTATTGTCCTGGTAAATATATAGTTAACTATAGAATTGTGGCTCACTAATTTGTCTTAATATTTTGTACTTCACTTGTATTAATTTTGCCTCTATGTATCTAACATAATACTAAACTTTGAGTACTTAACTGATTTGGGGACTCATCCAAAGAACTGAATGTGTATCTGAATAACAAAGTATGGACTATTAGTTGAAATTATGTGCAAGACAGAAGTTAAAGTGAAATCCTTGGAAGATTTATTGTGTATTGCTCAAGTGATGACAAACTTGTTGACTGGAATTATTATAAAAGCCTTTACCTATAATTGTGGAAAGTACACACATATAAAATCAGATAATTGTCGACACCCTAATGTTTTTAATTGTGAATGTCAGTTATAGAAATGGGTTGCCTTCGTATTAGTTTAGACTGCAGATTCCATGAAGAAAGTATTCTAAATGAATATAATCTATTATCAAATTTATTGGTTACATTCCTAGACAGAATGAAAAGGAAGGTTTTGTTTGTCAGTATGCTGAATGTTTTATATGAGTGGCTTGAATATATAAATGTAGGGAATACTCAAGCATATACTTGCCTTAGAAATTAGGGCATATATTCTCTATAGGTACCACAAAGATCAAGTCATACTAACTTTAGAATCTTTTTTTTTTCCACAGAATCACCAGTCAGTATGTATCTACCATTAAGTTCAATAAAGATATGAGGGTTTATATAGAAATAAAGTTCTTATTAGATTAAATGTCAATTCTGTTGGAAGCAAGAATCGATGTTTATTTTTAAATGGTTCAAGTAGCAAACACTTGTGAAAAAAAAAAAAAGAAGTCATAGTCTCCATTGAAGAAACACTTAGTATTTATTGGTTAAATGTAGTACCAAATAAAATCTCCTACATTTGTGTTTATTCTTATAAGTTATTACTTTATTGCATGTCTATTAATTCAGATGTTCATTTCTTATTTTTTAATATTTGCTTAACCTTTGTCATGTATTCAAAAAGAAAATCCAACAAATTTTCAGTAACGATTGTCCAGAGACAATGCTATTAAAATTGTGTTTCAAGGTTCAGTAAAGCACTGTAGTGTGAAAATTGTGAGGCATTTATTTAACACTATCTAAAGCTCAGAGAATCTTCAAAACGACTGAGCTGGAAAGAAAGGAAGAGATATAGTAATAGATCAAGGTACCGTCTAGTCTTCTATTTTAAATCAGACAGCAGCCATCTATGTCAATCATCTGTGCCACTTGGTAAATAGATACTATAGCTGGGTTTGAAGTTAGTTTATATCCCCTCATTAAATGACAAGAAAAGTCAGGGGATCCTCACTCCAGTATCCACATGATTAGACAATTTATTGTTGAGAAATCTACATTTACTTAGTGTAGCCTTTTAAGAGGTAAGAAAATACTGGCCCAAGATAAGTGTTTGAGCTTGTATTTGAAACTTAATCTATAAGAAAGTTGTCATGATTACTCGGCAAAGATTTTTCTGGGCAGCATTTTTCTGAGCACACAGAGACCAGAAAATAACCAATTAAAAATTCACAGTAAGATATAACCAGTTGCCTAGTGTGGATCTTGGAAGATTTCTATATTGACTTGCTCTTTGAATGTTAGGTGAATGAGCGGTGGACAATGATTTCACCTCTACTTGGTGAAAATGAGTTTTTTTTGTTTGTTTGTTTGTTTTTGAGATTATAATACAGTTTTATTTCCCCTTTCTTTTCTACCATCCAATATACTATTCTTTGTTCCTTTTCAAATATATTTCTTGCTTTTATTTGATTATTATTACATACATATATCTGTATGTATGTACATGTTTATACATAATTATAAAAAACACACTCCTTTCAGTTCGTATAATATTATGTATGTATGTTTTTAGAACATATCATTTTGTCTTGAATAAGCAATTGTTTGGGTTTTATTTGTAAGACTATATCTCTTTTTGTCACCATTATTTAAGCACATATTTTAAGATATTTTGAAGATCAATTTTGTAAGTATAATTACTAGCACATCTAAAAGACACTATATTACAGCATACAACCTCATATCCTTGATTTTACCATGTTTCCTGACCCTTTTCCACAATGACCTCTGAAGTTTCAATTACAGGAGATGATTTTAGAAAACTATTTGCATGACTGTGTACCACACTGTGTTTTGATTATTGTGGTTTTCTGCATTTATTTGATATTTGATCTAAGGGCCTTTTAAAAAACATTTTTCAGATCAGATATGGAATTTTCATTTGAAGAGTATGTGGTTATCTATACAATCACACTTATTTATAGTATTTGCAGGTAGAAACTTGATATTCTGATGATATTTTTCCTGTTTAGTTAATCTATATTTACTACCTTTTACATTTCTAAATAAAGACTCTTTTCCCCCTCTTTTACTCCATCAGATCATTTGTAACCCTGAATGCTCTACCCTGTTATTTTTTCTATTACTTACCCAGGTAATTGTTCTTTTTAATTTTATTGTTTCTGCACTTACACTTTGTAAAGATGTCCTGATATCAAATGTTAGACCTCGGAGCCTCCGGTAAGAGGAGCCTCAAATGGAGCCTCCATTTTGGCATCTGTAACTGATGGTCTAGATTACCACACTCATTATGAACTTTTATAGGTCAGTCTGTCTATAATAAAATATTACTTTTTATTACTTTTCACATTGTATTCTTACTCCGTTTTTATCATACATTCACCAACTGAGGCATACATAGGTTATTTCCATTTCCTGTCAATTGTGACTATATAAGTAGTAAACATACTCAAGGAAGTAACCATGAAGAAGGCTGTTGGCTACCTTTGGACATATAACAATGAGTGATACAACTGTAGCTTATGATATTTATATTTAGCTTTCTGATATCTCTGGCTACCGATTTCTCATGAAATGGAAACCTTTTTCATATCCCAACAACAGTGAGTGAGTGTTCCCTTTTCCCATATAAACCAAAACATTTGTTGTCAGTTTTTTTGTTCATGTTTCTTAATTTGTGCTTGAGTTTTATAAAATTTCTAAGTTTTTTGGATTTGAATCTCTAGGTGAAACTATTTTCATAGCTAACAGAGTAAAAATTTGAATGAGTAGTTTTTTAGAACCAAGAAGACAGAACACAAAGTGTGCATTTCTAAAAACAAACTCAAGATAAACCTTTTTGCCAAATTATACCAGGTCCTCTCATAGATATTTGAACATTCCACAAACAAGGTGGAACATAACTTCCATTTTTTTAACTGAGCTATGACTTGGTGATGTGGAATGAGTTTTTGATCACTGGAAATCTATTAGCCATAGAACTTGGAATTAGGTGTGGTTAAAGTTTAACAGCATCTTCAGTTAGCATGTATTAAAATAGTTATTAAATGGATTTTAGCTCCGAGTTCTTGTGACTTAACTGAAAAAATTAATGTTTTAAGAAAAGCTATTGTAAAAAAGACCTTGTGACTCTTTTTATTCTATAATATAAAGAAATGAAAGTGCTGGATAAAGACTTTGTGGTACAACCTTTGGGTTACAAGATACACAATACAGTAAATAGTTCATTCCCTGGGCTTTATAAGTTAGCACAATAAACCAATTAGTTACCTAGAGAGAATATTTGTGAAATTCTATATATGTTTGTTTTTCAAATTTAAGTGAAGGGCAAAGTATTCTTTATATCTCTGCTACTGTAACAATACTTTTAAATTATTTCATGTATTTGTGGAGATTTTATTAGAAATATTTTCCTATAATTTTCTTTCTTTTATCCCTCCCTCATATTTTATTGGATCTCTTGAAATATCATGCCATTTTCACTAATTATTGTTATTTGCAAATGAACAAATACACATAACTCTTTTTTCTTTTTTTCTTACATATAGTATGTATGTACAATTCAAATGTTATCCCCTTTCCCATTTCCTCTCCGGACACCCCCTTCCCCATCTTCCCTCTCCCTGCTTTTATGAGAATGCTTATCCAACTGACCACTAACTCCCTACTTCATTTTCTGGTATTCTCCTACACTAGAACTTCAGGCTTTCTCAAGACCAAGAGTCTCTCCTCCCCTTGATGTCTGAGAATACCATCCTCTGCTACATATGCAACTAGAGCCATGGAACCATCCATGTGTACTCTTTGCCTGGTGGGAGCTCTTTGCTTGGTGTACTCTTTTAGTTTCTGGAAGCTCTAAGGTGTTTAGATGATTGATATTGTTGTTCTTCCTATGGATTGAAAATCCCTTCAGCTACTTCAGTTCTTTCTCTAAAGACTTCACTGGGGACCCTGTATTCAGTCTAATGGTTGGATGCAAACAGTTGCCTATGTATTTGTCAGGCCCTGGCAGTGCTTTTCAGGAGACAGCTATATCAGTCTCCTGTCAACAAGAAGTTCTTGGCATCCACAACAGCATCTGGGTTTGGTGTCTGTATATAAAATGGATTCCCAGGTGGGGCTGTCACTGGATGGACTTCCCTTCAGTCTCTGCTCCACAGTTTGTCTCTGTATTTCCTCCAATGAGTAGCTCTATAGTTTGTCTCTGTATTTCCTCCAATGAGTAGTTTGTTCCCCCTTCTAAGAAAGATTGAAGCATCTACACTTTGGTCTTCCTTCTTCTTGAGCTTCTTGTGGTCTGTGATTTGAACCTTGGGTGTGACCAGTTTTTAGGCTAATACCACTTATCAATCAGTACATAATATGTGTGGTTTTTGTGTCTGGGTTACCTCAGTAAGGATAAAATTTTCAAATTCCATCAATTTTCCTAAGAATTTCATCTATTCCTTGTTTTTAGTAGCTGAGTAGTACACAATTGTTTAAATTTCCACATTTTCTGTATTCATTCCTCTACTGAAGGACATCTGGGTTCTTTCCAGCTTCTAGCCATTATAAATAAGAGTGGTATGAACATAGTGAAGCAGATGTCCTTGTTATATACTGCAGCATCTTTTGACTATATGCCCAGGAATGATATAGCCTAGTCCTCAGGTAGTCCTCAGTATGTCCAATTTTCTGAGAAACCTTGAGACTGATTTCCAGAGTGGTTACAGCAGCTCATAATCCTACCAACAATAAAGGAGTGTTCCTCTTTTCCACATCCTTGCCAGCATGTGCTGTCACCTGAGATTTTGATCTTAGACATAATAATTGGTGTGAGGTGAACGTTGTTTTGGGTTGAATGTCCCTGACGAGTAAGGATATTGAACATTTCTTTAGGTTATTTCCAGCCATTAAGTATTCCTCAGTTGATAATTCTTTGTTAAGCTCTGTAGCCCATTTTTAATAGGGTTACATAGTTCTCTGGAGTCTAACTTCTTGAATACTTTGTATTTATTGGATATTAGCCCTCTATTGAATGAAGGGTTGGTAAAGATCCCTTCACAAGCTGTTTGTTGTCATTTTGTCCTATTAACACTGTCCTTTACCTTACAGAAGCTTTGTAATTTTATGAAGTCCCATTTTTTTTTTTATTTTTAATCTTAGAGCATAACCCATTGGGGTTCTATACAGGAAATCCCTCTCTGCCCATGTATTTGAGACTCTTCTCCACTTTCTCTTCTATTAGATTCAGTTTGTCTGGTTTTATGTGGAGGTCTTTGATCCACTTGGACTTGAGCTTTCTACAAAGAGATAAGAATGAATTTATTTGCGTTCTTCTACATGCTGATCTCCAGGTGAACCAGCACCATTTATTGATATGGTGTCTTTTTTCTCTGGATGGTTTTAGCTCCTTTGTCAAAGATCAAGTGACCATAGGTGTGTGGACTCATTTCTGGGTCTTCCATTATGTTCCATCAATCTTCCTGCCTGCCTCTATTCCAATACTATGTGTTTTTTTTTTTGTTTTTTTTTTTATCACTATTTCTCTGTTGTACAGCTTAAAGTCAGGGATAGTGATTTCCCCAGAGCTTCTTTTATTGTTGAGATTAGTTTTTGCTATCTTGGGTTTTTTGTTATTCCAAATAAATTTGCAAATTATTCTGTCTAGTTCTATGAAGTATTGCATTGGAATTTTGATAATGGTTGGACTGAATCTGTAGACTGGTTTCAGCAAGATGGCCATTTATATTATATTAATCCTGCTAATCTAGGAGCACAAGAAATATTTTCATCTTTGGAGGTCTTTTTTGTTGGTCAAAAATCTTGGTTCCTGGTCGAGCACAGTTCTTGAACCCCAGACCCTAATGGGATGACAGTAGGGGTTTGGCTACTCCCCCAGACTCCAGGCTCCTGACACAAGGCCCCCTCACCAACAAGACCTCCATTGATCTGCACCTTTTAGTGATGTGGGGTAGGCCCTCCAAAAGAGAGGTTTGTATCACCTAGCACAGATAGAGGGTGTGACTACAGGTTTCAGCCTCAGGAGCTTTCCATATTAATGAGATACCTGAAGTCTAGAGGGCATAGTCAATTAAGTATTCCTTCTCAGACCCTCTTTCCTCCCTATTTAAGTCAGGCCTGCCCTGACAAATGTGGAGGTTCAGTCACATTCATCTACTTTCTGCCATGACAGTAAATCTTTTAAAACCATGGACTTCCTCATGTTTTAGGGACCTGCCATGGAGAACCATAAAGGGGGCCTCTACGTTTAGAGCCACCACCTAATCTCCCGTGGAGGACTTCTCTGTGTTCCAGCCATAGAGGCCCAAAACTCGACCAAACTATCCAACCCAGCCAAGCATGTGCAGTAGCAAACTGTCTCTACCTGCGGGGCACTGCCAGGGGCCTTCTCTCCTCCTTGTCTTGTCTCAGTCCTGCTGAAGCATCTGGGAGCACAGGACAGGAACCAGGGGCCCTGCTCCGTTGGGAACTTCAAGCTGAGATGGCTCTACTCCAGGGCAGAGCCCTGAGAGGCTCCTCAGACCAGCATCTGCCCTTTGCTGTGTGGAGGTAACTCAGCCAAATTTCTGCTCTTCTGTTCTGGGAGCCATGTCCAGTGGCCTGGGGAGGCAGACATGTGGGAATAACAACTCCACCCAATAGGACCCATGCTGGTGCCCATGCACCTGAGCTATATGTCCCACAGGTGGTGGAGGATTCTGACAAACCCAGCTCCAAGAGTATCCTCTGCTTGTGCCCATGTTTTGTAAGGCTGGGGTGGTAATAAGAAATGCACAACCACATGTTTTTATTATCATTTGGAGCTTAGCAAGGGGCATGTAAGGGAAGTGAGTATGAAGCCCCTTCATATTTGTGTGTGTGTGAATGAAATTGGTCTGCTTGCTCAGTGGAGGCTATGAATGTTCCTGTTGTGGCAGTTTGGTCAGCATGTGCATTTCCCTCAGATATAGGACCTAGCAGGAGACTGTGGGATCAGATGTGCTGGATATAGATGAGGGAGGCTCTCTCCTGTAGGAGGGCAGAGACCTGTATGAGTAGAGGGGAAAGTGAGTTGCCATCTAGTTTGACAAATGATCTTAGCAACCAGGGGAGCAAATTGACAGCATATACACTTTCTTAAAAGAGGTTAAGGTGGCCCTTGACTTCTTTTAGAGCTAGGTAAATGTCAAATCGTTCTTTATATTGGGGGAGTTGTGGGGAAGGTCTTTGAATCGGAGGATAGATGGTTCATCCTCAAGATAGTAGTATATTACAGCTGCAGTTCCCCTCTTACCCCTATCAGTAAATATTGAGGTGGCTCCTGCTATGGGCTCTTTAGAGAATAGTTTGGGGGGAGCCATTGCAACAGAAAGAGGGCAGAGACCCAATTTTTTTTGGTCAGGATAATGGTTGTCAATTTGTCCTGGGAATCCTAGTAAGCTGATAATGAAGTAGGATTGATTTTTGATTAGCCACTGAACTTTGGAGAGAGAGAAGGGGGTGACAAGTATATCGGGTTCTTTTCCTAGGGTTTATAGGGCTCCATTTCTGCCATTTTAAATCATGTTAGCCAGTGCACTCACTTCATTTAAAATTTGGGATGCATTACTCATTGGGGTATGGAACCATTCTAGCACCCCTGATGTTGGTAAGGGCTTTAAAAAGTGTAGGGGAGGAGTTAAAGATAAGGAGATGTACAGGTATGGTTGGGTTATACCTAGCAAGAGCCATGTCTTCTAAGGCTGAATTGACAGTATTTGGGGCTTGGACTGCTTCTGGGGACAGTATTCTTGGGGAGGAGGGATTTTTATCTCATGTCAGGAAGTTTAAGAAAGGTTGAAGGGTGCTTGTGGGAAGGTGGAGCCAGGGTCAAAGACAATTGAGATTGCCCAAAAAGCTCTAGAGGGAGGCGAGAGTTAAATTTTGAGGGAAAAAGGGGGTGGGTTTGAGGGGGCATATATGATATAAGGGAGATCTATGTTCCTAAAAATGCAATGGGAAGAATAAGTTGAATTTTGGGAGGGGCTATTTTGAATCCTAGGGCAGATAGGGAAGGTATTAGCTGGTCCTTAAATTGGGAGGGGGAGATAGAAGCATCTCTCTATAGAAGGATGTCATCCATGTAATGATTGATGTTGAGTTCTTTGTCTAAATAGGGTTTTAATGCAGTAGCTACAGCCTCCTGACAAATGGTAGGATGGCTAGCCATTCCCTAGGGAAGAACAGTCCATTCATACCATGAGGCTAAGGATTCAGAGTCCTGGGGGGGTAGATAGGGATGGAAAAAAAACAATCTTTTATTTCTACTGCTAATAGGGGAATATTGGCAAGAATGCCTGAGATGTGGAGCCCTAGACTCACATGGTTCTGTTAATTGGCCTCAAATCTTTCAATAGTCTCCATCCCCCCCGAGCTCTATTTTTATAGCAAACACGGGGGTGTTCCAGGGACTGTGGGAGGGTCAGATGTGTAATAGAGAGAGATGTTCCTCTACCAGTTCTCTGAGGGCTCTAAACTTCTCCCTTGATAGAAGCTACTGTGTAACCCAGATGGCTTCATTAGAGAGCCAATCAAGTCAATAAGTATTAAATCTGACAGTGGTCCCTAGATTTGGGTGTGATTTGGGGGAAGGTTTTTTTGGGTCTCCTTGGGTACTATTTTCTTCATAACTAATATCCTCTATCTTAATGTGGTCTCCTTATGGTTGGTGGGTAAGCACCATGTCTAAGGCTTGTAAGATAACTTTCCCTAAAAATTGGTGGCTACTTGAGTCACCAGGTGGTGTATGAGGCCTGTAGCTTCATCTGGGTCTTTCCACCTGTAGGTTTGTTTGGTGATGAATGTGTGAGAGGTACCCCCTATGCCTAGGAGCTGGGGCCCGGGGATCAGTTGTTAGTCTTGTGGGACCTCTTGCTGTCTTAAAATTGTCCTATTTGCCCCAGTATCAATATAACACTTGAATGGTTTATCATCTATTTTAATGGTTAACTTTGAGTGGGAGCCTTCTGAGATGCTGGACAATCATAAGACTTCTATGGGAGTAGTTGTCCCTCTTACTGTTGGTGCTGAGGGTTGCCCCGTTTGAAGTTTAAAGGTTCACTGGGATGTGGTGCACGCCTTTAATCCCAGCACGTGTTAGGCAGAGGCAGGTGGATTTCTGAGTTCGAGGCCAGCCTGGTCTACTGAGTGAGTTCCAGGACAGCCAGGGCTACACAGAGAAACCCTGTCTCCAAAAACCAAAAAAAAAAAAAAAAAAAAAAAAAAAAAAAAAAAAAAAAAAAAAAGAAGGAAAAGAAAAGAAAAAATAATGAAGTTTAAAGGCTCTAGTGGCATACCATTCTTATCATATAGAGTGGTACAGTTCTTCATCCAGTGGAAACCTTTTCTGCAGTGGGGACACATTGTCATAGGAGGATTAGAATCTGTTATAGTTTTGTGAGCATTCATTCCTCCAATGTCTTGCCTCTCCACATTTAAAGCAGATTTCTTCTGTTTTTACTGCTGCCACAAATGCCTGAGCCACACATGAAACCTGGTGTGACGGAGTTCCTATTTCTTGGGTTGCCACAATCCACCTATCATGATGCTCTTCTGGGACATCCTGGAAAGCTAGTCTAGAATTAGAAGTCATGCCTTCCAAAAAAAAATGGTTTTAAGAAGAAGATCCCTGGCTGTGGGTTTGGAGATTTTTTCATCCTAAGTTCATTTTAGTTCCAAAAATAAAATCAGATAGGGATTCTCTGGGTTTTTGATGGAGAGAGAACAGGGAGTAGGCAGGGTCTTGTGACCCCCGAGGTTGGAGTAAGCCTATCCCAAGCCTGGGTTAAGCAGAGCTGGACCTGTTCATAGTACCCTGGTGGCTGCATTGCCTGATGTGCTCCAGTAGAAAAAATCTTCCTGGTCAAAGTGGTCATTAAAACCGCATAGGGTGTTTTTACCTCTTTCCTGGTTTTACCTGACTTGCTGATGACATTCACCATGAAAGAAGGCTTCCTACTCTAGAAATATTGGACCAGGAAGAAATGAACTGCAAATATCTCTCCAACCTTGGGGAGTGTTTAAGTTAGCAATATGGCTCTGTAGGAGAGATTTAGTCCACTGTGCATGAATGCCATCTTCCTTCACTGTTTGTCTGAATTCTTTTAGGTCTGAGGCTTGGAGTGGGTACCAGTTAAGTGGTTTAGCTTGAGTGGGGTTGATATTAACTGGGAATGCTTGAGCAGTTTGGGTTTCAAGTTTTATGGAATTTGGCAGGGTTTTATTTACAAGTTTTGAAGGTCTCTCTCTTTTGCAGCTTGGAGAAGGGAGAGGGGATTTATCTTTCTTTGGTTGGATGAAAGTTGGTGGAGTAAGGGGAGAGGCAGGTGAGAGTTCCTTTGGTATTTTAATGGAGCCTTGCTTTTGGGTGGGGAAGGAAGGGGCAGGAGGAGCAGATGGTTTGTTTGACATTTCCTCTAAGGCATAAGGGGGTGGGTGGGTAGCTGGATCTTATTGCTCTTATTAGTTGGGTAAGGGCTTGAGGTCTGAAATAAAGTGATTGTTGGGACCTTGATCTTTGTGTTCATTTGACTGAGGGGGGTCAGGATCTGTATTGTTCTCAGTCTGTCCTATTTTAGATGGCCCTATACATTGCCAAATTGCAGCTAAGATTGGCAAAAAATCATGAGGGGTTTCTTTTCTTCTTGGGAATAGATGTTTATGATGAGAGAAGCTACTCTTCTCTATAAGTTTGAACTGTAGCTATTGTCATCAGCTATCTGAAGGACTTCCTCCCAAAACAAAGAGGCTTGTTTTTTGACTATTTTTATTCCATGGGATTTTAGTAGGGCACATATTTGCCTGGCCTGGGGTGATTTTTTTTTTTTTAATGTGATGTTGAGTTGCCCTTGACAGAAAAAAGGAGAAATGCTTTTTCCAATGGGAACGTTCCCTTGGCCTATTGGCTTTGGGGGATTCTACAAAGGTCCAAAATGCTAAGCCTTCCCACAGATTTAAGAACTGTCAGCTGCCCTGTGGCTTTTAAGTGCCTGTTGTGTTACCAGAAATTTTGTTTTGTTTTGTTTTAAGGAGAGTCTAGATAGAGAGTCTTTGCCAATGCCCTTTGCATGCTGTCAGGATTTAAACAGAGACCAGAGGGACCTTCAGCCAGCACCAAAGAGTAGCTCTGGCTAGAAGGCTTCAGTTTTTCCTTTGGCTTATCTAAATTCATGTGATGGCTCCTACTGAAAGCACAGCAGGAAAGGACAAGCTGTTTGTCTTCAGAGTTGTGGGGTTCACCTAGTTCCTGAAGCTGTTTGTTTGATTGTGTTGATGTTTGATACAGACATTGGTCTCCAGCTGTGGGTCACTGTTCTGGAGGGCATCCCATGATGATCTCTGGCTAGGCCCAGTGCAGGGGGAGGGCAGGGGGTCCTGGCCATGGGACAGATTGTGAGCAGGGAGGGGAAGGGGACTCTGCTGCTGCCTCTGCTTGTCTCCTCTGTTCCTACCCAGTCACTCCCAGGTGCTGCACCTGTCCCTCTGCGATGAGCTGGTCTGGGCTGAGCCAGTGAGGTACTGGCTAGCTGGCAAGAAGAGGAGGGTCCTGAATACACTTTTGGAGAGCAGATCTCTTCCCCAGTGTTACAGCTCTCAGATAACAGGATGATTCTTGCATTCCTTTACTTCTGAATAGGGCCCACCCTTATATACACTTTTGGGGTGGGTTAGTGTCTGGCAGCAAATAACTCCTATTGGCTTGGTCTGAGAGCTTGGAAATGCCTCATCTACATGTGGGAGAGCCTGGGGCACTATTCCTGTGTGACTGATGGCAATAGAACCTCTGTGGGAGGGGCTGTGGAGGATTGAAGCTGAGTGAAAGGAGCCAGGAGCCAGAAGCCATGCTGAAAGCCTTCCATCCCATTAAAGTCAGGGTTTTAAGGCCTGTGCTCCACCAAGTGCCCAGCTGCCTCTCACAGCCCACAGTCTAATCTTCTTTAGACTTGTTGAGAGTAGATTAATTTCTTTGTCTCGGGTAGAGTTTGCCTCCTTGAATTGGAGTTTTCTATCTATTAGTCCCTGTAGGGCTGGATTTGTGGAAAGATATTGCGTAAATTTGGTTTTGTCATGGAATACCTTGGTTTCTCCATATATTTTTTAATTGAGAGTTTTTCTGGGTATAGTGGCTGGGGCTGGATTTTGTGCTCTCTTAGTGTCTGTATGACATCTGCCCAGAATATTCTGGATTTTATAGTCTCTGGTAAGAAGTCTGGTGTAATTATGATAGACTTAACTTTATATGTTACTTGACCTTTTTCCCTTAAGGCTTTTTAATATTTTTTCTTTGTTTTGTGCATTTAGTGTTTTGATTATCATGTGATGAGAGGAATTTCTTTTTTAGTCCAGTATGTTTGGAGTTTTGTAGCTTTATGTATGTTCATAGGCTTCTCTTTCTTTAGATTAGGGAAGTTTTCTTTTATAATTTTGTTGAAGTTATTTATTGGCCCTTAAAGTTTGGAATTTTTACTCTTTTATACTCCTATTATCCTTAGGTTTGGTCTTCTCATTGTGTCCTGGATTTCCTGGATGTTTTGTGTTAGAAGCTTTTTTGTGTTTTGCATTTTCTTTGACTGTCGTGTTAATGTTTATTTATGGTATCTTTTGCATCTTAGATTCTCTCTTCTATCTCTTGTATTCTTATGGTGATGCTTGTATTTATGATTATGATCTCTTTCAAAGGCTTTCTATCTGCAGAGTTGTCTCCCATGGTGATTTGTTTATTGTTTCTATTTGCATTTTATATCATCATATATCATTTTGTTCAATTTCTTCACATGTTTGATTATGTTTTTCTGTAATTCTTTAAGGGATATTTTTTGTTTCCTCTTTAAGGGCTTCTACCTGTTTACCTGTGTTCTCCTGTATTTCGTTAATGGAGTGATTTGTGTCCTTCTTAACATCCTCTATTGTTCTCATGAGATGTGATTTTAAATCAGAATCTTGATTTTTCTAATGTGTTGGGGTATCCAGTACTTGCTGTGATGGGAGAACTGGGTTCCAACAATGACAAGTAGCCTTGGTTTCTGTTACTTATGTTCTTGTGCTTCTTTCTCCTCATCTTATTATTTCTAGTGTTAGTTGGTCATGGGCCTGTGATCCTGTGATGTAAGGTATTTCAGCATTCCTGGGGAGACCAGCTCTCTTCTCCATGGGATTTGTGTGTTGAGGGTTGTGTGACAGCATTATCTCTGGAGAGCAAAGAGGGATGGGAGGGATTCTCTCCCTAGGTGCTCCTCTGTTTCTGCACCCTGTGTGCTCTTGGTGGTTCTCAGTTTGGACAGTTATTTTGGCAAAAGTGGTGGTCTCATTTCTGAGCTTAGGAGTGGGAGCACTCCTGGGAAACCAACTCTTCCGGCAGGATTTGTGTGCAGAGAGCTGTAGGACAGCCTGAGGTCCAGGCTGCAGATGGAGACCACCATAATTTCATTTTTGAGAAATAAATTAAATATGATCAGTATATAGTGTTAGTTGTGTGAATGTGTGCTTTTATTGATGACCATTTTGTGCTAGATAACTAACTGGGGTGCTCTTTCTTAAAGCAGTTTATCTCATAATCTCATATTTCTTCAGGTGTATAAAATACTATACTATTGTGCTATCATTCTATTAGTGTTTATAGGAACATTTGGTTTTGAGAGTTTATGGGTGAAGATTGTGTATGTTACACCAAAGACTATTTGCAAATAGCCATTGTCCTGTTCTGCTGGATATTATAATCTTTCTGCTCACACACTTTAGTATTGTTTATATCTTGGAATAGTAGTGTATTTTATGCATTAATCATTCAGGTTTAGACAGAACACTGTAAGTTCTCTGCAGCTTAACTTGTGTAGTAATACACCTCATAGTGCTATAAAATTAATAATAATACTGAATACAGACATGTAGTAACAATTAAAATTTGTTTGTGCTTATAAAGACAGTTACAAATTATATTTTTTCAGAACTAGCAGGTAGAACTTTTCCTTAACATTTCATAACATTACACATTACCTGACATGTGAATTAATGGAGGTTTACTTTACTGATTATAAAAAATTCTCTCACATTCTATGATATAATATACATGACACAACAGACATGTAGTAAAAATTAAGATATGAGCACCATGCCAAAATACAAAAACACAAAATAAACAAAAAATAAATAAATAAATGGGCATGCAAAACATAAGTTAAAATAATGAAAGAAAATGAGAAAGATACCACTAAGAGGATTTTGTAGGAAAAGTCCTCACCCATCAGAACAACAATAGGATGAGGAACACTTTAGAAGAGAGTAAAAAAAAAAATCGTAATATTAACATGTGCTATTCTTTCAGAAATAATTTAATTATTATACTCTGTCCTTATTAATTGGCAATATATATTACTTCAAACTACAATAAATTTTCAGCCATTAAAAATTTTAAAAATACCTGTGCAATACAAGTGGCAAGCATGATATATATTTGAAACTGTTAATGTAAATTGTTGTTTCTCAAGAAAAGAATGTTGGGGATAATTGGAAAGTATAATCATGTAGGCTTTGTCAGAAGATTGGTTGTCATTGGTTGTCTTATGACATAAAGTGTATAAGAGAGTCTTTGGTACTTCTTGTCTTCAGCTACATTTCTACTGCTCACAGGGGAACTCCATAAACACATTAGTATATCATAAAACTTCAGTAATCTATCCAAAATATAAAGAAAAAATTGAAAATAACTTTACTGGAAGAAATCAGAGTTGGAAATGAAGAAACTTACATTAGTTTTCAGCATTTGATGATCTGGTTGCAGAAGGAAAGTAATATTTTTCAGGGATGATTAGCATCAGAGGGTACTCATGCTGTTGTTGATCTCTTAGCATCTGAGCACATATCAACAGTGCTAAATGAGATGAGTGTATATTAAATAAATATCAAATCAAATCCTTGAGAAGAAACAAAAGTGATTTTAACAAGGCAATTAAAAGAGTCTTAACACATGCACATGTACTAACACTTATTTGAAATCCGGATCCTGTCGCAACTTTATCTCTTGTTAAGATAAAATCATAGAGAACTGCAGGTAACTTCTCTGAAAATGTTCAGAACCAACCTTCCAAATGAAAACTTTTATTTTCAATATTGGATTGATTTCTAGACAAGTCCATGATTGAGTCCAAATAACTGGTCACATTTAGAAAAAATACAAAAGGCATTATAACTTCTCTTTTTGATTCTCTGTCCCAAAAGCTCTAAAAATTTAGGGCAAGGCAACTTGTCCCATCTGTGATATAGGCAAACAAATCTGGGTCAGGAAACTATATCCAAAACAGCTTCCCAGTCACCATTGTTAGGGCATTCAGCAAGCTCACAGATCAGCATCATTCTTTGTCCAAGCATCAGCAAGTCTCACCTGATTGGTATAATGCCATATGCCTGTAAGTAGATTCTTCCTTTTCATCTAGGCATAAATATGCTTAATTGTAGGGTGCCAAAGACACTCAGCAAAAAGCTCCTTGGCATCAAATTTTTTAAATTTTTAAAATAAAAAGAAAATTATTTAAATATATTTGTGGCTTATGGGGATATACCTCCCCCCTTTTTTATTTTATCAAGGTTTTGTTTTAAAGTTCTATGGGCCTATTCAATAATACCTTGTCATCAAGGACTATAGGAATCCCAGTAATATGGGTAATATTAAATTGTTAAAAAAAAAAAAAGTCTCAAATACTTGACTGCGATAGCTAGTTCCAAACAATATAGGCAATAAGTAATTACATTTTAGTTGCTTCTCCTATTAAATCAGTTGTAACTAGAAAGCCTGAGAGGATGTCAATAGTCTCATGTACATATTTTAATTGTACAATATCAGAAATATGAGTAATATCCATTCAATATAGTTGACTAGGTATGAGTCTTCCAGGATTAACACTATTATGTGGTACAGGTAGAAACTGAGGATGTACAGGATAAGTCCTTACCATTTGAAGTGCATATTCTTTAGAAATACCAAGTTGTTATCTCAAGCTATTTTTATTTTGATGATGTAAAGAATGAGATTGCTTGGCTAATGGTTCCTTTGAAAGTCCTATTATCTGCCTAGTATACGAACCTGATGTGGCACTGCCCTAAGGGTTCCAAAGTATCCAGTATTAATTCCTAAATGTACAATAAATTTAAGAAATGGTACATTCTCATAAATTGAGTTGTATTTATATAAGTAACTGCAAAATTTGAGAATTACTAGTATGAAAATACGAGCAGCTTCAAGTAATTGTAAACCATGAGCTATATATTGGTTATTGATTGTACACTTTCTAATTGTGTTAGTTTGTTGAAAACGTTTTTCTTTTAGAGGGGGTCTATCACCCAGCTTTTGTTTTATTGCCCTGTGTATTACAGGACCTTGGTATTTGAAAATAAAAAGCTTGCCAGTACTTGAAGAAGTGAGTCAGACTTTACGCAGGAGCAAGATGGTAGTGGGCTTGATCATTGCTGGTATAACAACTTTATTTACATTAGTTGCTAGCAATACTGCATCTGCAATTGCTTTGACAAAAGAAGTTAAGAGAGCTACTTTTGTTAATCATTTAGCAAAATAGCAGTTACTAATGTGTTGAGTATACAAGAAGGTTTAGATAGCCATTTAAACAATGGATTGGTGTTCTTTATCCTATTCAAATTATTGGAAGGAGGTTCAGAGTTTAAGAGTAAGGAGCCATCTCAAGTGTCATGCCAAATACCAACGGAGATGTGTTACTTCTAAAACTTACAATGATAGTCATTATAATTAGGAAAAAGTTTAAAGATACTTGCAGGGTATTTGGCATAATTCAAACACCTCTCTGGAGGTTTTAACTTTGCAAAGATTGATTATGAATTTAAAGAATACTTCTCTGTTGGGCTGTGATACTTCAGATACTGCAAATAAAATTATCCATGGCCTGAGGTCAGTATTCCCCATTTTGGTCAAGCTTAAAGAATGGCATATATAGCTTGATAAAAATGCTAGCCCATTTTGTCCTGGAAATAGTATTATTCCTGCCCAACATGCTAAAGTTTGTCTTTAACAACATCAACATGTTGGTAGGGAAAGTATATGGCTTGAAACTGAAAATGCACTCCCAGACAGAATTATAAATTTAACAGACTGGCAAGCCAAAGACAGGTAAGATTCTGCACAGAGTCTTACCAAACTAAGACAGAGGTGCATTGCTATTGATAATGCATATTCCATGACGGTTAAGGAAGGCATTCTGGTCAGAATGACCTAAGACAGGCTCAGTATTGTTTATGTAATAAAAAAAGAGGGTGATGTGAAGAGCTTTTGTGGCTTCTTTGCAGGAATCTGACATTGGCCAAGGATAAAGGAAATAGGCTAGAACAAAGAAGTAATTTTAGGTAAAAATCTAAACTTTAGGCTAGAACAAAGAAGTAATTTCAACAGGAATCAAAATCTTAGGGTACAACAAAGTAGGATTAAGGCAAGAAAATAACTTTGGGCTAGAACAAGGCAGTAGGCTAAGATATTTTGGTCAACCTGATAAGCCCTTAGAAAGAATGATCATGGAAATGATTACAGATTTTGTTTATTGCTGTGTTTACTTTTTGATTATTTGTGTTTATTGTCTTGCTTGTTCCTTGACTATTTGCATCTATTGTATTGCTAGTCTCTCAACCTAGAAATTACCTTAAGACTTGCATGTAATTATAGTGGTACAAAAGCAGATTGGGATAAAAATAATGTATAATCCAGTGAAAGGTATATTGTATATGTTTTTATATGTGAATACATTTAATTAATGTGCATTAAAAATAAAAAATACCAAATTAAGAGGCAATGTATTATTAGTTATAAATATTGTGGAAAATCCTAATTCATTGCATATAATTGTTGTATTTTTCACACATTATATGACATATGAATATTAAGTTCAATGTTTACAACATAGTGATATCTTAATAACAATTCTATATGTTCTCAAATAGACAACATACTACATACACAGTGTTCTACACTGTAAAAATAAATATAAACACTCATATATGCACACACAGAGAGATGATTGTAGTTTGTCTAGAATTTGGATATATCTTTTTAAAAATAAACTCCTCTTCATATTTGTGTACTGTTACAACATTTTAACATGCAGTGTATTATGTGGTAAACAGCTTGATGAAGGTGGACACAAGTCTGCTTTTAGATAATATGAGTGCATTTTTTGTAAGTTGTGATGTGCTTAAATATTTGGACGTGTGTTACAATTCCAAAAAATAGCTTTTCATGTTATTGTCACAGGAAGATTACAAAGGTTCAGCTCTGGAGTGCATTTGACAGCTTGGAATTTTAGGCAGCAGTCCCTAAACACAAATGGAGGCTTTATTATAAGTACTATTAGCAAAATACAGGCTCAAAGGCACAAGCATTGCTGGACAGATTTGTCTGCTTTTAATTAGAGCCAGAAACAAAAGAATAACTACATAATGTTTTGGTCTTTCTCCTCCTATTCATCTTCATTTTTATTCCTGATGCAGAAGAAAGGGAGGAGGAGAAAAGATGGAGGAGCTCTGATGGGAAGATCTCCATGGTAACAACAGGCTTTTGCCTTTTTTTTTTTTTTTTTTTTTATCATTTTTGAGATCTCTTTCCTGATCCAAACCTTTTCTCTATTTTTCTATGTATACTCAACCAGTCTGAGTCAATTGCAGCTAAAAAAATATATTATCTTAAAAAAATTCTAGTAATTCTCCTTGTTGAGATCTAGCTCTCAGCTTGTACCAGGCTCTTGCTGTAGATTGATGATGACAAGCTGCTCCTTGGTGAAGAAGGAGTGTTCTGCAAACCTGCAGATGAAAATGAAAATAAAATGTCAACATGGTCAGGTAATTTGCTATGATGCTTCACATTCCTTCTCTCAATGAAACTACTGTTTGCTGTGCATGGTATTTGTTATTGTTTCTGGACATTGCTTCAGTTTCAAGATCTATCATGCAGGGCTCATCCATGGTGATCTGCTTTATCTGCAATGATCGTGTATTATGTCAGCTTTCAGTATCTGACAGAGAGAAGAAGCCTGTTGCTTTTTAATCTGCTTTGGGGGATCAAATCTGGAAACGTCTTTTATATCAGAACAGCAGTTCTCACTTGTCACCATGAGACTTTCTGGAAAATGTTCTGACATCATCTTACCTAGTATTTCATTGCCATCTGAGAGAAATAAAACCCCAACACTGCAGTTCTCCTTTGTTATCATCTTGCTAACATCAAGGTTCTCAGATGTTTTACATTACATTTCAGCCTGAATTCTAAAACACATTTATGTTGTTACTGTTAGGACAAACATTTGTGTGTGTGTGTGTGTGTGTGTGTGTATGTTCACACTTATATGTCTTCATACATAATTTAAAAAAAATAGTTAAAGCAGAGTGTTTGTATATACTCCAAAGAATATTTAACATGGGAAAATTTCTTTTCCTTTTCTTTTGCTTTTGACATTTTTTCTCAACTTATTAAGGTTTTCAGCCACCACCCAGTGTCCATGATTTATGGTGTGTATGTTAGTTTAGTTTTATTGCTTTGTCTTAATCACAATTTAGAATCACTTAATATTTTTCAATTGTGTTTACTAGATATTATCCTGTGTCTTTTATGTGTTCTTTGGTAATTTTATAAAATTCATGTTTTTGTTTTTGTGCATAGTCTAGGAACATCAGTTGCATTTAATTTTATGTAAATATTGATATTAGAAGAATCAATTGATGCTATTAGGTTGAATCTATTATACTATATTATATCTGGCTTATATTTAATGTTGGTATCTCTTTAGTTTTGAACTTGCTAACATATTTTAGAACAGAAAATACTCTTATCAAAGTCTTTACCATGTTTGTCATCTCTATTGTCCTGATAAATATATAGTTAACTACAGGGTTGTTACTCAGTAATTTGTTTAATTGTTCTGTTTCTCTTGTGTATTCTTTTTGTTTCTATGAATCTAAAATAATGCTAAACTTTGAGGGTTTATCAGATTTTGGGACTCATTCAAGGGAACTGAATGTGCATTTGAACAACCATGCATGGAAAATTATTTTAAAAATGACTGCAAAACTGAGGTTGGAGTAGAATCCTTGGAAGCTTTATTGTGTATTGCACAAGTGATACCTAACAAGGTACCTGGGAAAGATTAAAATAGCCTTTGCCTATTATTGGAGAAAGTACACACATATAAAAGCAGATAATTTTTGAGGCCCTAATGTTCTAAATTATGAACTGCAGTGACATAAATGGGTTGTCTTCATAGTAGTTTTGTTTTCAGATTCCTTGGAAGAAGGATTCTATATTAATAAAGTCTGTTAACTAATTTGTTGTTACATTGCAGGACTGGATGAAATGCAATGATCTGTTTCTTAGGATGCTAAATGTTTTGGATGTGGGGCTTAAATATATAAGTACACAACTAGTCAAACACATACCAACTTTGTGAGATGGCTCACATATCCCATATAATTACCAAAGAAAATACTGGTAACAAATAAATTGAAATTCTAATCACTTGTGAATTTTGTATGTTTCATATTAAGAAGTGCCAATCAATGTGTATCTGTCACTAGGTTTAAAAAAATGTATGATAGTTTTACATAGAACCAAAATTCTTATTGGGTTAAATGTTATTCTCATGGAGCAAGTATCAATTTTTTTAAATGGATCACTTACATTAATACTTGTGAAAAAAAGAAGTCTTAATCTCCAGTGAAGAAACATCTGGTAATGATTGGTTAAATATATTACCATGGTAAATAATCCCCTACATTTATTTCTATTTTTATATATTATTACTGTGTTACATGTGTATTAATTTAATGTTTCCATTTCTTAACTTTCACTGTTTGCTTCTCTTTTGCATTGTACTCAGAAAAAAATTCATCAGATTTTCCTCTTTTTTTCTTCCTTTTTATTGGATATTTTATTTGTTAACATTCCAAGTGCTAACTCCTTTCTAGGTTTTCCCTCAACCAATCTTTTATCCCCTCCTTCTTCCCCTGCTTTTGCGAGGCTGCTCTCCCACCCACCAACCCACTCCCACCTCACTGCCCTGTCACTTCTCTACACTGAGGCATCAAGCTTCACAGGACTACTCCTCCCATTGATGCTAAATAAGGCAATCATCTACTATATATGCAGCTGAGAGTCATGGGTCCCTCCATGTGCACCTTTTGAATGGTAATTTAGTTCCTGGGAGCTCTGGGAGAGGGGTGTCTGGTTCTTTGATATTGTTCTTCCTATGGGGTTGCCAACTCCTTCATCTCCTTTCAGTCTTTCTCTAACTCCTCCATTGGAGACCCTGTGCTCAGTCCAATGGTTGGCGGAGAACAACAATCTCTGTATTTCTCAGGCTCTGGAAGAGTCTCTGGGAGACAGGTATATCAGGCTCCTGTCAGCATGCACTACTTGGCATTCACAAAAGTGTTTGGGTTTTATGTATGTGATGGATCTCCTTGTGGAGCAGTCTCTGTATGGCCTTTCTTTCAGTCTCAGCTCCACATTTTGTATCTGTTTTTCCTTTAGACAGGATCAATTCTTGGTTAAAAATTTGGAGATGAATTGGTGGCCCATTCCCCAAACGGAAAACTTGCCTAACCTCTGGATATGATCAATACATGTTCTCCCTCCCCTTCATTGGGCATTTCAGCTAATCTCATCCCTGTTGGGTCCTGGGAGCCTTTTTCTTTCCTGACATCTGGGACTTTCTGGTGGCTAGACCCAGTTCACCATCCCCATTGCGACACATATCTGTTCAATTTCCTGACCCTCTGCATTTTAATAAAAGATTTCCACAGACAATGCTATAAAAATTTTGTTTAAGTTTTCAGTAAACTACTGTAGTCTGAAAATTGTGAGTCATTTATTTAATGCTATCTAATGCTCACAGAATCCTGGGAAGGAGGAAGTTCAAAAGGAAAGAAGAGATGTAGAAGTAGGTCAAGATGTTGTCTAGTTCTGTATTCCAAGTCAAACAACAGCCATTTTGGGCTATCATCTGTGCCACTTGGTAAATAGATATCCTAGGGTTTACAGTTTGTTTATATGTACTCATTAAATGAGAGTAAAAGGCAAGAGATCTTCATTCTAGTATTAACAGGCTCAGAAAATGTTTTGTAGGAAAACCTACACTTACTGAATGTCGCCTTATAAGAGGTTGGAAAATGCAGAACATGGAAGAGCATAGGAGGGTGACTGTGTCATGTGATCTATTAGAGAGTCATTATCCTTACTGGAAAATGATATTCTGGGCAACCATTTTTCTGAGCACAAGCCAGAAAATATCCAATCAAAACTGCCTTGTAAGATTTTCCAAAAAACTCACCAGTTACCTAGGGAGAACCTTAGTGAATTTATATATTGACCTGTTGTGTGAATTTTAGATGGTTCCACATCTACTTGGTGGAAATGAATTTTTAAATTTATTTTTTTATTTTTGAAGTTACAATACAGTTTTACTTACCCCTTCCCCTTTTTCTCCAATACCCACCAATATTTTTAGCTCTTCTTCAAATAAATTGCTTGTTTTCATACATGCATATATCTTTGTGTATGTATATGTTTATTCTTAAAGACATTAATACAAACACTTTCTGTTAGATAATGTCATGTATGTGTACTTTAGGGCTGCTTATTTTTTGCTGAATAATCAAATATAGGTTTTCTTTGTGGAAAACTAAATCTCCTGCTGTTAGCATTATTTAAGTGCTTGAAATATTTTGAAAATTATTATTGTTGTTGTGGTTACTGGCATTCCTAGAAGACAATCTTACAGCATATGGACTCATATACTAGAGTTTAGCATCTTTTTTGTCTCTCTTCCACAATGACTACTGAGATTTAGATACAATTTTTTACTGTGAATGACAACACAAATTGATGTCCTGTCTTCCTACTGGAGGTGAAATCTACAAGATCCTTTTCTACACTTTGGACATTTTATGTAAGGTCCCTCCCTTTGAGTCCTGAGTGTCTTTCCCCTCCCAGGTCTCTGGTATATTCTAGAGTGTCCCCCTACCTCCTACCTCCCAAAGTTGTCTGTTTCCGTTCAATCTGCTGGCCCTCAGGACTTCACTCCTGGTCTCCCATCCCCAATACCTGATCATGCTTCACTATTTTCCTTGCTGTTGTCTCTCCAACTTCCACTCTCTTCCCCTTGTGATTTCTTTCTTCTCCTTCTGAGTGAGATTGAGGCATCCTCATTTGGGCACTTTAGCTTGTTAACTTTCTTGAGTCTGAAGATTGTATACTTTGTACTTTGAGCTTTTAAAGCTAATATCCACTTATTAGTGAGTACATACCATGCATGACCTTTTTGGTCTGTTACCTCACTTAGGATGTCCTTGTTCTTAATAGTTGAGTAATATTCCATTGTGTAAATCAAACACATTTTCAATATACATTCTTACATTTTGTGACATATTGGCTGTTTCCAGCTTCTGACTACCACAAATAAGGCCACTATGAATATAGTGGAATATGTTTGCCTGTGGCATGGGGCGGGCATCATTTGAGATATGCTCAAGAGTGGTATAGCTTTGTCTTCAGTTAGATCTATTACCTATTCTCTGAGTAAACTCCAGATTGATTTCCAGAGTAGTTGTACAGAGTGTTTGCAATCCAACCATCAATGGAAGATTATTTCTTTTTCTCCACATCCTAGCCAACATATACTTTCACCTGAGAGTTTATCTAGCCATTTTGATTGGTGTAAGGTGGAATCTAATGGTCATTTTGATTTGTAGTTCTCTGATCACTAAGGACTTTGAACATTTCTTTAAATGTTTCTCAGCCATTCCAGATTCCTTTGTTGCGAATTCTGTTTAGTTCTATACCCCGTTTTTTACTTTCTTTATTTTTTGATAGGTGGAATTAATTTATTTTGATATGAATCAGATCTTTTTTGTCTTTTACTTAATTTTTTATTATTTATTTATTTATTTATTTATTTGTTTATTTATTTATTTATTCTTTTTTTACATTCCAGATTTCATTCCCATCTTCCTGCCTGCCACATTCAATACCTCCTCCCTGCCCTACTGTCTTCATGAGAATGTCTCCAAACTGCACCCCACTAGACCTCTGAACATCCTGTGACCTCCACTCTCTTCAGGGTTAGGTTCACCTTTTCTCACTGAACCCAGACTCAGTAGTCTTCTGCTCTATATGTGTTGGAGGCCTCATGTCAGCTGATGTATGCTGCCTGGTTGGTGATCCAGTGTCTGAGAGATCTTGGGGGCCTGGGTTATGTCAGACTGCTGTTCTTCCTACAGGGTTTCCCTTCTCCTTAGCTTCTTCCTGTTTTTCCCTAATTCAAGCACAAGGGTTAGCATCTTCTGCAAATTGATTGGGTACAAATATCTGCATTTGATTTTTTCAGCTGCTTGTTGGGTCTTCCAAGGGGCAGTCATGATGGGTCCATTTTTGTGAGTGCTCTTAGTAACGGTATCAGGCCTTGTCACCTCCCCTTGAACTGAATCCAACTTTGGGCCTGTTGCTGGACATTCTTTTCCTCAGGCTCTTCTCCTTTTACATCCCTGCAGTTCCTTCAGATAGGAACAAATATGAATCAGAGTTTTGACTGTGGGTAATTTCTGAAACTCTCACCTCCCAGGCCTCTGGTACATTCTTGAGGGTTCCTACAACTTCCTACCTCCCAAGGTTGCCTGTTTCCTTTCTTTCTGATGGCACTCTGGGCATCAGTCCTTTTTCCCTTCCCAATACCAGATAATGCTTCTCTCTCACCTTCTATGTCCCCTTTTCCTTCCAGTTTCCTTCCTCCTTTCCCCCTTATGGTTGCTTTCTTCTCTTTCCCATGTGGGACTGCAGCATCCTCTCTTGAGCCCTTCAGTTTGTTGACCATTTTGAATTCCATAGACTGTACCCTGTGTATTCTATTCTTTTCTGGCAAATATTCACTTATTAGTGAGAACATGCCTTGCATATCATTTTGGATCTGAGTTACCTCACTCATGATGATAATTTCTAGTTCCTTCCATATGCCTGCAAAACTCAAGATATCCTCGTTCTTAATGGCTGAGTAGTATTCAGTTGTGTAAATGAACCACGTTTCTGTATACATTCTTCTGTCTTGGGACATCTGGGTTGTTTCCAGCTACTGGCTATCACAAATAAGGCCATTATGAACATAGTGAGACATGTTTTCCTGTGGCATGGTGGGCATCTTTTGGGTATATTCCCAAGAATGGTATTGCTGGGTCTTTAGGTAGATCTATTTCTAATTTTCTGAGGAGGTCCAGATTCATTTTAAGGGTGGTTGTTCCAGTTTACAATCCAACCAGCCATGGAGGAGGGTTCCTACTCCATATCCTTACCAACATGTGTTGTCACCTGTGGTTTGTGTAATTGGTGCAAGATGGAATCACAAGGTCATTTTAATTTGCATTTCTCTGATCAATAAGGACCTTAAACATTTTTTTAGGTGCTTCTTAGCCATTTTTGATTCCTCTGTTGTGAATTTTCAGTTTAGTTCAATATCCCATTTTTTGATTGGTTTGTTTGGTTTTCTGGTATTTACCTTCTTGAGTTATTTGTATATTTTGAAGATTAGCAGTCTATCAGATGTGAGATTAGTGAAGATTTTTTCCCAATCTATAGGTTGCAGATTTGTCTTATTGACTATATGCATTGCCTTACAAAAGCTTTCTAGATCCATGAGGTCCATTTTTCAATTCTTAATTTTAGAGGGTGAGCCATTGAAGTACTGTTTAGGAAATTTCCCACTGTGCTAATGAGTTCAAGGACCATTCCCACTTTCTTTTCTATTAGATAGAATGTATCTGATTTTATGTTAAGGTTCTTGATCCACTTGGACTTGGGCTTTGTGCAAGGTGACAAATACGTATCTATTTTCATTTTTCTACATACAGATTGCCAATTAGATCAGTACCATTTATTGAAGATGCTTACTTTTTTTTCATTGTATATTTTTGGCTTCTTTGTCAAAGGTCAAGTGTGCATAAGTATGTAGTTTTATTTCTGGGTCTTCAATGCTATTCCATTGATAAACAAATAAGTCTCTGTACCAACACAATGCAGTTTTTATCACTATTGCTGTGTAGTAGAGCTTGAGGTCAGGGATGATGATTCACTCAGCCATTCTTTTACTGTTACCAGTTGTTTTCATTATTTTTGGTTATTTGCCTTTCCAGATGAATTTGAGAATTTCTTTTTCCATGTGTTTTTAGAATTGTGTTGGGATTTTAATGGGAGTTACATTAAATTGCCTTTTGTAGTATGGTCATTTTTACTATGTTAATTCTGCCAAACCATGAGCATGGAAGATCTCTCCATTTTCTAAGATCTTTGATTTTTGTTCTTGTCAGATTTGAAGTTATTGTCACAATTATCCTTCACTTCTTTGGTAAGAGTTACTCCAAGAGATTTTATATTATTTGTGGCTATTGTGAAGGGTGTAGTTTCCTTAATTTCTTTGTCAGCATGTTTATCATTTGTATAAAGGAAGACTACTGATTTATTTGAGTTAATTTTATATCCAGCCACTTGGTTGAAGTTGTTTATCAGCTAGAGAAGTTCTCTGGTAAATTTTTTTGGGGTTGCTTATGTATACTATCATATCATCTGCAAATATTGATACATTTATTTCTTCTTTGCCAATTTGTATTCTCTTTATCTCCTTTTGTTTTCTTATTGTTCTAGTTAGCACTTTAAGTTCTATATTAAATAGATATGGTGAGAGTTGGCATCTTTGTCTTACCTCCAATTTTAGTGGGATTATTTCAAGTTTAATTTGATATTGGCTGTTGGTTTATAATAAAATGCTTTTATTATATTTAAGTATGGGGTTGGGGTGATGTATTTTGTCAAATATTTTTTTCTGCATCTAAAGAAATGATCATGGTTTTTTTCTTTAAATTTGTTTATAAAGTGGATTACAGTAATGGATTTTTGTATATTGAAACAAGCTTGCATTTCTAGGATGAAGCCTATTTTATCCTGGTGAATGATGGTTTTGCTTTAGCTTTGTGCCAGGAGATTAAAATGTGTTAATTTGCATTCTTCTACACGACAATTTTCACTTAAGCCAGGAACATTTGTTGAAAATGCTGTGGTTTTTTTTTTTTTTTTTTTTTTTTTTTTGACTGTCAATGTTCAAGTGACAAATGTGTCTGGGTTCATTTTTGGGTTATCAGTTTTATTTCTTGGATCTACATGCCTGTCTCTGTACCAATTCTATTAAGTCTCTTTAATCACTATTGCTCTGTAATACAGCTTGAGTTTAGGAATAATGATTTCTCCAGAAGTTCTTTTATTGTTGAGAACAGTTTCTGCAATCCTGAATTTTTGATTATTCCAGATGTATTTGCAAATTGCTCTTTCTAACTCTATGAAGAGTTTAGTCAGAATTTTGATGGGTATTGAATTTAATCTGTAGATTGCTTTTGGCAAGATGACCATTTTTACTATATTAATCCTGACAATCCATGAGCATTGGAGACCTTTCCATCTTCTGAGGTCCCTTCAGTTTCTTTCTTTAAAGACATGAAAGTCTTGTCATACAGATTTTTAACATGCTTGGTTAGAGTAATAGCAAAATATGTCATATAGTGTGTGATTATTGTGAAGAACATTATTTCCATAATTTCTTTCTCAGCCTATTTTTCCTTTGAATATAAGAAGGCTGCTCATTCTTTTTGAGTTAATCTTATATTCATACACTTTGCTGAAGTTTTGTTTTGTTTTGTTTTGTTTTAATCATGTTTAGGAGTTCTCTGGAGGCATTTTGGAGTCACTTAAGTATGCTATCATATCATCTGTAATAGTGATATCTTGCCATTTTCTTTCCAATTTGTATCCCACTTAATTTCATTTGTTTTCTAATTGCTTTGGTTAGAACTTCTAGTACTATATTGAATAGAGAATGAGAGTGTAGGTAGCATTGTCTAGTCCCTGATTTTAGTGGTATTACTTCAAGTTTCTCTCCATTTAGTTTGATGATGGCTACTGGTTTGCTCTATATTTCTTTTACTATGTTGAGGTATGGGCCTTGCATTCCTATTGTTTCCTAGACTTTTAAAAGGAAAGGGTGTTATATGTTGTTAAATAATTTTTCAGCATCTAATGAGATGATCATGAACTTTTTTCTTTGAATATGTTCAGATAGTGGATTATGTTGTTGGATTTCCATATATTGGACCATTCCTGCATCCCTTGCATGAAGCATACATGGGCATAGTGAATGATTGTTTTGATGTGTTCTATTGGAACTTTGAGAATTTTGTTGAGTATTTTTGCATCAATATTTTAAGGGAAATTGGTCTGAAATTCTCTGTGTTGTTGGGTCTTTCTGTGGCTTGGATATAAGTTTAGTTGAGGTTTCATAGAATGAAATAGGTAGTGTTCCTTCTGTTTCTATTTTGTGGAATACTTTGAAGAGTATTGCAGTTACATCTCCTTTGAAGGTCTGATAGAATTCTTCAGTAAAATCATCTGGCCCTGAGCTTTTTTGGTTAGGAGACTATTCTCTCTTTCTTTCTTTCTTTCTTTCTTTCTTTCTTTCTTTCTTTCTTTCTTTCTTTCTTTCTTTCTTTTTCTTTCCCAATCTGTTTTTCTACTATTTTAATTACATACAAGTATTAAGTTCATTTCTAGGTTGAGGAAATAGCAATACAACAGATGCAAATAGTCAAGTAACAAGCAAGACAATAAATAAAGTCCCTGAATCATTCCTGTGATCACCGTTTCCAGATGATCAGAATATCTGAGCCTACTTCCCTGTTCTAGCCCAAAGTCATTTTCATTCCTGAAGTCTATTTATTCTACCATTTAGATTCCTGCCTGTAATTATTTCTTTATTCAATCATAAGTTTTAGATTCCGGTTTGAAATAACTTCTTTATTCTAGCCTAAGATTTTGATTCAAGCCTGAAATTAATTACTTCTTTTTTCTAGTCTGATGTCAGATTCCTGCCTGAATCCCATTTCCTTGTCCTTGGACAATGTCAGATTCAAGCCAAGCAGCCTGTTTTCTTGTCCTTGGCCAATTTCAAATTCCTTCCAAGAAGCCCCAGAAGCACTCCACATCTCCTTATTTTTATTTCACAAACAAGAATGAGCTTGTCTAAGTTAATTCTGTCAAGAATGCCTTCCTTCCCGGTCACGGAATATGCATTATCAAAAGCAATGCACTTCTGCCTTAGGTTGGTAAGACCCTGTGCAAAATTTTAACCTGTCAGTGGCTTGCCTGTTAAATTAATAACTATGTCTGGATGTTCATATTCAGCTTCAAGCCATGTTCTCTGACTGCCAACATATTGATATTGTAAAAGACAAGCTTTAAAACCATGGGCAGGAATAAAAGTATTTTCAGGACAAAAAGGGCTAACATAATAAGGCTGTATATTGAAGCTTGACCAAATGGAAATATTGACCTCAGACCATGGATAAGTTTACCAGCAGTATCTGCAGCATCACAGCTAAACAGAACAGCATTCTTTAAGTACATAATCTCACTATACATAGTTAAATATCCAGAGAGGTTTTAGAATTATGCCAATTACCCTGCAAGTGTCTTTAAACTTTTTCCTAGTATAATGACTATCATTGATAATTTTAGAAGTAACACAACTTTATTTGTATTGGGTATGACATTTGAGATGGCTCCTTACTCTTAAACTCTGAACATTCTTCCAATCATTCGAATAGAATGAAGAGCATCAATACATTGTTCCAAATGCCTAACTAAATTTTCTTGTATATTCTACATATTAGTAATTTTTTTTGCTAAATGATTAACAGAAGTAGCTGTCTTAACTTCTTGTGTCAAAGCAATTGCAGAAGCAGTGGTGCTAGCAACTATTGTAATTAAAGCTGTTATACCAGCAATGATGAAGTAGGCTACCTTCTTGTTCCTGCTTTAAGCCTGACCCACTTCTTTCAGTCCTTGCTAGCTTTTAACAGAATATCAAGGTCCTGTAATACATGGGGCAATAAGACAAAAGCTGTAACAAGACATGCCAGGTTTCAACAAACTCACATAATTTGAAAGTGTACAATCAATACAACATACATTAAATATAGTAAAAGAAACAAAAGTAATTTTAACATGACAATTAAAAGAGCCTTAACACATGCACTAACACTTGTTTGAAATCCAGATCCTGTTGCAACTTTATCTCTTGCTAAGGTAACATCATAGTGAACTGCAGCTAACTTTCAAATGTGTCTTTGAAAATGTCCAGAACCAGCTTTCCAAATGAAAACTTTTATTTTCAATATTGGACTGTTTTGTAGACCACTCCATGATTGAGTCCAAATAACTGGTCAGATTTAAGAAAAATACAAGAGGCTTTATATCTTCACTTTTTTATTCTCTGAAATAAAAGGTCTCAAGGTCTGAAAACTTGAGGCAAGGCATCTTGTCCCGTCTGGGATATAAGCTAGTAAAGATGAGTCGGGAACATATGTCCAATATAGCTTCACAGTCACCATTGTCAGGGCACTCATCGAGCTCACAGATCAGCATCCTTCTTTGTCCCACCATCAGCATGTCTCACCAAATACTAGTAGCCACCATGCTCCTTCAGCGTCCTGCAGAAAAGACACAAGCATGCCCTCTTCCCCATATTAAACACCTGATTGGTATAATGCCATATGCCAGTAAGTGGATCCTTCCTTTTCACCTAGGCATAAGTATGCTAGTTGTAGGGTGCCAAAGACACTCAACAGAAAGTTCTTTGTCATCCATTTTTTTAAATTAAATACTGTAACATGATTTAAATAAATTTGTGGTGTATGGGTTATACATCCCCCATTTTATTTTATGAAGATATTGTCTTAGCCTTCCATGGTTCCATTTCATAATACTTTGTCCTTGAGGATTATAGGAACCCCAGTAATATAGGTAATACTAAATTGTTGACAAAATCCTCAAATGTTCAAGTGCAATAGCCAGTTCTTTATTTTGTCTGGAATTTTTTTCATTTCATCCAAATATTCCTGTTTTATTGAGTATAGACTTTTTTAGTAGGACCTGATAATTTTTTGAATATATTCAGATTCTAATATTATGTCTCCTTTTAATTTTTGATTCTGTCAATTTGGATACTGCCTCTGTGCCCTCTGGTTAGTCAGGCTTTGGTTTATCTATCTTTTTTTTTATTTTTTCAAAGAACTAGCTCTGTTTTTGATTTTTTGTACAGTTTTCTTTTTTTCTACTTGGTTGACTACAACTCTAGTTTGAATATTTCCTGCCATGTTCTCATCTTATGTGTGTTTGATTTCTTTTGTTCTAGAGTTTTCAGATGGGCTTTTAAGCTATTAATGTATGCTCTCTCTCTCTTTAATTTCTTTATGTAGGCATTCAGATCTATGAGTTTTCCTCTTACCACAGCTTTCCTTGTGTCTCATTATTTTGGGTATGCTGTGCCTTTGTTTTCATTAAATTCAAAAATGTCTTTAACATTTTTCCTTATTTTTTCCATGACCTAATTATCATTGAGTAGAAAGTTGTTCAGCTTCCATGTGGATATGGGCTTTCTGTTGCCTTGTTGTTATTGAATACCATCTTAATACCTGGTGCTCTGATAGGATACTTGGGATTATTTCAATCTTTCTATAACTCTTGAGTCCTGTTTTGTGATTGCTTATATGGTCAGTTTTGGAGAAGGTACCATGAAGTGCTGAGAAAACATACATTTTTTTGTTTGTATTAGAGTGAAATGTTCTAAAGATATTTGTTTTTAATTTTATTATTATTATTATTATTATTATTATTATTATTATTATTATTATTATTATT
>JANHMN010000003.1:56067762-56101034 GCA_030674055.1 Rhabdomys pumilio
TTATTATTATTATTATTATTATTATTATTATTATTATTATTATTATTGGTTCATAACTTCTGTTAATTTCACTATGTCTTTTTTTATTTTCTGTTTCCATGATCTGGCCATTGGTGAGAGTGGGGTTTTGAAGACTCTCACTATTATTGTGTTAGGTTTAATATCTGCTTTGAGCTTTAGCAAACTTCCTTTATGAATGTGGGTGCTCTAGCATTTGGGGCATAGATGTTCAGAACTGAGAGTTTATCTTGGTCTATTTTTTTCTTTGATGAATATGACATGGCATTGCTCGTTTTTGATAACTTTTGGTTGAAAGTTGCTTTTACTTGATATTAGAATTGCTACTCCTGCTTATTTCTTGAGACCATGTACTTGAAAGACTCTTTTCCAGTCTTTGACTATGAGTTAGTGTCTGTCTTTGTTACTAAAGTGAATTTCCTGTATGTTGCACACTGCTGGTCCTATTTAGGTGTCCAGTCTGTTAGTCTACATCTTTTAATTGGATAATTGATTCCACTGATGTTTAGAGATATTAAGGACCAGTGATTCTTTGTTCCAGTAATTTTTGTTGTTAGAAGTAGGATAAAATTCATTTGGCTGTCTTCTTTTGGGTTTTTTGAAAGAAGATTAATTTCTTGCTTTTTTGGGGAGTAGTTACCCTCCTTGTATTGGAATTTTTTATCACTTTATCCTTTGTAAGGCCAGATTTCTGGAAAGATATTGTGTAAATTTGGTTTTTTCATGGAATACTTTGGTTTAACCTTCTATGGTAATTCGGAGTTTTTCTAGGTATAGTTGCCTAGGTATGCATTTGTGATATCATAGGGTCTGTAGGACATTTGCATAGAATCTTCTGTCTTTTAGAATTGCTTTTGAAAATCTGGTGTTGTTCTGATTGGTCTGCATTTATATGATACTTTTCCCTTTTTTTTTTTTTACTTTTTTTTACCATTCTTTTTCCCCCTTTTTATTGGATATGTTATTTACATTTCAGAAGCCATCCCCTTTCCCCATTTCCCCTCCCTAGAAAACCCCTATCCCATGCCCCCTTTTCCTTTTTTGCTTTTATACAATTTTTTTAAATGTTAATCGAAGGCTTTATAAGTTTGGTAATGCTCAATCAGAAGTGTAACCCATTACCCAAACTAGATATATCACCTATCTTTGGTGGAGACACGTGAACATCTGCCTCCATGTCCCTCCTCTCTCTTTCTCTCTATTTCTCTCTCTCATCACCTAACTTCTCTCCTTCTACTTCTCTCCTTAATCCTTCTCTTCCTCTTGGTTCTCCACCCACCTTAGCCCTTCCTACATATCACCCTTCCTGTTAAAATAAAACTATTCTCTCAAAATACAATTAGAGCATAATTATGCCTATTTGTACCAGTGAGTTGCAAGATAGTCCTAATACCCAGTCCATCATTTTGTTGTCTAACAAGAACCTCTGTCATTTCTCCTAACTAAAACACTTAGTACTGAACCTGGATTTTTTCGTGGCTTTAGAATGAATGTCAGCTGAAAACCAACCACTCAGATCTTTTCTCTCAAAGTAAATAGCCAGGATTGTCTATGAGACTATAAGTTTTCAACCCTGTCAGAAATCCAGAATGACTAAGTTAACTGAAATTATGGGACGCACAAAGCATAGCTTCTAAAACTTAGACAATTTATAGAGACTGCTAAACACCTGGACAGTCCCTATACTAACGAACATTGGAGCATCAGATCTTCAGCCTTCTGGCCCAGGATCATCTGACAGACCTTAGTGATGCAGAATTATTAAGAGCTGATTACACTGTCTAAGAAGATATAATCAGTCAACTATTCTGAGAGTGTGTCCTTTTCTTGACAGTAATTTGTCTGTAGATGGAATGAGGCAATTCTTGCCTAGTGGCTGTCTCCGCACAACTGGAGAAACTCCAAAGATGCTCAATTTCTTCTTAGAATCCAAGACAGGAAACTGTCAGGAGCAGACAGGTCTCTAATCAAAATGAACATTAATAAAGAAATGTTTGTAATATCAATTCTGTGGACTTCTGAAGTTTTGAAAACCAACTATTCATGTAAGGTAATCTGGACTGTTGTTTGTTAACTTCTCTCAGCTATTTCTAAATAAATATAGAAAACACCCTAACAATAAACTCAAAGCCATGATTTTGCTATAGTCCCTTAACTCACAGGCTAACCATCTCAAATCAGTTAAAAAAGTTAAAGAAGGACTGGGTCTAAGCCTTCTATTCCTAAATGTGTTATACAGGAACAATGCCCACTAGAGTATCAACATTCATCTCACTTTTATATCAATAAGAAGCTCGTACCAATGAAAACTTTAAATTTGAAATCAAAGTAAATTTTGTACCATTTAAGAAATTATAACTTCATCTTGATAATAATTATACAGATTTCTACCAATAGGTTATGACTGTGCAATAAATCCTAGCTAATCCTCCCTGTTCCAACAAAACCACTACTTTTCCCTAGGAAGACAGCCCAATATTCACAACCGTACTCCCCAAGCCCAGGGACAAGGGGCACTGAGTCTTCATTAACGTCTTCAAGCTGATTACTGGCGTTGAGATATTAGAAGAGGGGTGGGGAGGAAAGTAAATTGATAAGCCTCTGATGCTGTGTCTTCACTGCATCCAGATGGAATTCCAGGACATCAGAGGTTTGAGCATGTCAGCTCAGCTTGCTTGATGAGGAGATACACCAAGGCTGTGTATTCTGCAACATACAATTCTCAAAACAAATTTTAGTATCAAGATAGTTTTTTTTTTTAATGAGGGCTGACATTTTATTAAAGATGTTGATTCTAACAACTTTTCTTTTTCCCCCTTTTTTAAATTGGATATAATATTTACATTTCAAATTTTGTACTTTTCCCTTTTTATATTACTGTTTTTAATATCCTTTCTTTGTTCTGTGCATTTAATTTTTGATTATTATGTAACAGGCAGAATTTCTTTTCAGATCCAATCTATTTGGAATTCTTTAGGCTTCTTGTATTTTTATGGCCATCACTTTCTTTAGTTTATGGAAGCTTTCTTCTACAATTTTGTTAAAGATGTTTACTAGCCCTTTTAGTTGGGAATCTTCACTCTCTTTTATACCCTTTATCTTTAGATTTGGTCTTCTCACTGTGTCCTGTATTTCCTGGATATTTTGGGTTAGAAGCTTTTTGCATTTTGCATTTTGCATTTTCTTTGACTGTTGTTTAATTGTTTTTTGTGGTATCTTCTATGCCTGAGATTCTATCTTGTGGGAAAAAGCCACAGTGGACCAGTGGCTGGGGTGCAGAAAAGTCCTCCACTGTCACAAGATGGCAGGCTCCAGTAGACACAATGGGTTTCCAAGAGTTTATTGTCTATGGCAAATGTAGATGATGTGTGCACTCCACCTCAGTTAAGCCAGAGTGGGCATGACTTAAATAGGGAGGGGGAAGAAGGGAGGATCTGGGAGGAAGTAACTTAATTAGCTACACCCTCTGGTCTTTAGGTAACTCATTAATATGGAAATCTCTAGAGGTTGAGAACTATTGCCATGCCCTCTACCTGTGTCCAATGAGACCTGTGCAGGTTAAATGGAGGTTAGACCATGTGTCAGAGCCCTGGGTTCTAGGGGTGTGGCTGAACACCTGCAGTTTCTCCCTTGGAGTCTCCGAGTTCCAGGCCCACGCCCACCCAAGAACCAAGATAAACTTTCACGGCCCACCACTCTCTTCTGTCTCTTGTATTCTGTCAGTGATGCTTCCTTCTATGACTCTGATCTCTTTCCTAGGTTTTCTATCTGCAGGTTTTTCTCCCTTTGTGATTTCTTTATTGTTTCTACTTTCTTTTTAGATTCTGGATAGTTTTGTATAATTCCTTCACCTGTTTGGTTATGTTTCCCAGTATTTCTTTAAGAGACTTATCTGTTGCCTACTTAAGGGCTTCTACTTGTTTACTTGTGTTCTCTTGTATTTCTTTAAGGGCGTTATTTATGTCCTTCTAAAATTCTTCAATCATCATCATCCTGACATGTGATTTTAATTCAGAATCTTGATTTTCAAGTGTGTTGGGGTATCGAGAACTTGCTTTGGTGGGAGAACCAGGATCTGATGATACCAGGTAACCTTGGTTTCTATTGCTTATGTTCTTGTGCTTGCTTCTTGTCACCTGGTTAACTCTGGTGTTAGATAGTTTTGATGTCTGTGACTGGGGCTTGTCCCTACCAAGATTCTGTGAGCTTGTGGTCTTAGGTGTATCAGCACTTCTGTGATCTTTGGTGTGTTAGCATTCCTGGTAAAATTTCTCTTTTTGCACTGAACTGGAGTGTGGGTACAGACTGAGTCCTGATAATTGTTGCACAGACAGGCCTGGGGCACAGATGGAAACTAGAAGGATGCTGTCCTCCACTGCTCAGTGTTTCCTTGGACTTGTGGGCTCCAGGAAGGTCTCACATGGGCCCAGTTTTTGGACAGCAGTGATTGTCTCACCTATTCTCTTTGGTGTGTTAGCACTCCTGGAAAACCTACTGTCTCTGGATAAGACTAGGGTGTAGCGATGGACTGAGGTCCAGATAATTGTGGCATAGTATCAGGTTAAAGGAAACCAGAAGTGTCATGTCCCCAGCTGCTATGTGGTTTCTGGGTCCTGTGGGCTCCTAACAGGTCCTGCATGGGCTCAATTTTGGGCAACAGTGTTGGTCTCACCTGTGATCTGTGTTGTGTTAGCACTCCTGGGAGACCTGCTTTCTCTGGCTAATCAATTCTTGATATTAAAGTCTGAGACATTTTTATTCTGTTTAGGAAAATACCTCACCAGGCCAATGAGTTCAAGGCTCTTCTTCACTTTCTCTTTTATTGGATTTGTGTATATGGTTTTACATTGTTGTCCTTATTCCACTTGGACTTGAGTATTTCACAAGGTGACAAATATGGATTTATTTTGTTTTTATTTTTTACACATAGATTGTCAGTTAGACCAGCACCATTTATTAAACTTGCTTTTTTTTCTATTGTATGTTTTTGGATTATTTTCAAAGATCAACTGTATGTCTTTTCAAAGACCATAAGTATGTTGCTTTATTTCTGGGTCTTCATTTTTTTTTTGTTTATTGGATATTTTATTTACATTTCAGATGTGATCTCTTTTCCCCATTTTTCTCCTACCCAGGACCCACCCCCTATCCTATCTCCTCCTCCTGCTTCTTTGCGGATGTGCCCCCACCCACCCACTCCCACCTCTCCACCCATGAATTCCCCCACACTGGGGCACCCAGCCTTCACTAGACCAAGGACTTCCTCTCCCACCTATGCTTTCTCCCCTATATATACAGCTGGAGCCACGGCTTTCTCCCTATATGCTCCCAGGCTGGTGGTTTAAACCCAGGGAGTTCTGGTTGTTGGTATTGTTTCTCCCCCCCATGGGACTGAAAATGCTTTTAGCTCCTTTAGTCTTCTCCCTCACTCCTACATTGGGAATTCCATGATTAATTTAATGGTTAGCTGTGATCATCTACCTCTGTATATGTCAGGCTCTGGCAGACCTCTAAGGAAACAGCTATATTGGCCTCAAGTCAGCATGCACTTCCTGGCATTCACATTGGCGTCTGCCTTTGGTGACTGCAAATGGGATGGATACCAAGGAGGGACAGTCTCCAGACAACCCCTCCTTCAATTTCTGTCCCAGGCTTTGCCTCCATATTTGCTCCTATGAATATTTTGTTACTCCTTCTAAGAATGATGGAAGCACCCACACTTTGGTCATTTTTTTTCATGAGCTTCGTGTGGTCTGTGAGTTGTATCTTGGGTATTGAGAGATTTTGGGCTAATATCCAATTATTAGTGAATGAATACCATGCATGTTCTTTTGTGACTAGGTTACCTCACTCAGGATAGTATTTTCTAGTTTCATCCATTTGCCTAAGAATTTCTCAAATTCATTTTTTCTAATAGCTGAGTAATTTTCTATTGTGTAAATGTAGCACATTTTCTGTATCTATTCATCTGTTGATGAATATCTGGGTTCTTTCCAGCTTCTGGCTATTATAAATAAGGCTTCTATGAACATAATGGAGCATATGTCCTTGTTATATGTTGAAGCATCTTCTGGGTATATGCCCAGGAGTGGTATAGATGGATCTTCAGGTAATGCTATGTCCAATTTTCTGAGAAACCACCAGACTGATTTCCAGAGTGATTGCACCAGCTTGCAATCTCAACAATGGTGAAGTGTTTCTCTTTCTCCACATCCTCACCAGCATCTGCTATCACCTGAGATTTTTATCTTAGCATTTCTGACTAGTTCAACTAGAGTCAGCATTTAGAAGAATGCAAATCAATCCATTCTTATCTCCTTGTACAAAGCTCATGTCTAAGTGAATAAAGGACCTTCACATAAACCCAGATACACTGAAACTAATGAAAGAGAAGGTCAGGAAGTACCTCAAATACCTGAGTACAGGGGAAAAGTTCCTGAACAGAATACTAATGGATTATGCTCCAAGATTAAGTATTGACAAATGGAACTTCATAAAATTGCAAAGCTTCTGTAAGGCAAGAAACACTGTCAATAGACAAAACGGCAACCAACAGTTTGGGGAAAGATCTTTACCAATCCCACATCCAATAGAGGGCTTATATCCAGTATATACAAAAACTCAAGAAATTAGACTCCAAACAACCAATTAACCCTATTAAACTGGGGTACAGAGCTAAACAAATAATTCTCAACTGAGAAAACCTGAATGGCCAAGAAGCACCTAAAGAAATGTTCAGCAACTTTTGTCATCAGGGAAATGGGTCTTCATTTCAATTCTACTGATTCAGCTGTCTGTCTCTGAACCAATACCTTGGAAGTACTTTTTTTAATCACAATTGCTCTGTAGTTCCACTTGAGATGAGGGATGGTGATATCCCCAGAATTGCTTTTTTATTTTATTTTTTTAAATTGATATTTTATTTATTTACATTTCAGATGTTATCCCATTTCCCCATTCTCCCTACCCTATCTCATTCCTCCCTCTCCTTTTTTGCTTTTCTACTGTTTAAATTACATGTATGTATTAAGGTCAGTTCTAGATTGTTTTTGCTACACTGGATTTTTTGTTTAATTGTTTGTTTTTCCATGTGATATTGAGAAATGTTTCTTTTATGTCTGTGAAGATTAGTTTTGGAAATGTGATAAGGACTGCATTGAACGTATAGATTGCTTTTGGTAGGATGGTTTATACTAAGATAATCCTAACAATCCATGAACATGGGAGATAACTCAGTTTTTTGAGGTCTTCTTTAATCTTTTTCTTGAGAGACATGAACTTCTTGTCATACCCATATTTCATTTGCTTTGTTAGAGTTACCCAATGTATTTCATATAATTACTGACTATTGCGATGGGTATTATTTTTTTATTTTTTTTCTCATCCTATTTTTCATTTTATAAAGAAAAGGTACAGATTTGTTTGAGTTAATTTTATATCCAGACACTTTGCTGAAGTCGTTTATCAGCTGTAGAATTTGTATGGTAGAATTTTTGGGGTTGCTTATAGATATTATCATAGCCTGTGCAAATAGTGATACCTTGAATTCTTTTATGCCAATTTGTATTCCCTTCACCTTCTTTTGATGTGTTACTGCTCTACCTAGAATTTTGAGTACTATGTTGAGTAGATAAGTGGAGAATGGGCATCCTTTTCTTGTTTCTGAATTTAGTGGAATTGCTTCAAGTATCTCCTCATTTAATTTGTTATTGGCTGTTGGTTTGTTCTATATTGCTTTTATTATGATGAGTTATGGGCCTTGAGTTGCTTATCTCTATAATTCTCTTAATATGAAGGGGTGTTTTATTTTCTCAAATGCGTTTTCAGCATCCAATGAGATGATCATGTGATTTTTTTCTTTGAGTTTGTATATACAGTGAATCACTTTAATGAACTATCCATATATAGAACCAACCTTGCATTCATGAGATTAAATGTCCATGTTTGACATCCAAGTTCATTGAAAGACTGTAACTCATTGTGTTATGCATTTAAAAGCAAAGCAAAAAGATAAATTTAATATATACAGGTAAGAAATTTAAAAGATGACAGTGTATTTAATTTTGTCTCTGGTTCAGAATCATCCTATAAGATGATTATACTAGTGGAGTTTAAAAATTATTTGTATATTTACATCTCAAGTGCTTCTCTCTTTTGGGTATCCCCCTCACAGTGTTCCTCCCAATTTCTCTGCTCCCCTTGGCCTCTGAGAGGTTGGCCTAATGTGGCCTTCTGCTGCATATGTGGCAGGGACCTCTTCCCAGCCTGTGTCTGCTCTTTCGAGATCCTAGTGGTCCAGGTTAGTTGACACTGTTGGTCTTCCTTTGGGGTTGTCATCCCTTCCTTGCCCTTCAATACTTTCCATAACACTTACTTAGGGGTTTTTAGTTATAGACCTCTGGGAGCTTCTGCATCTCTGGTCTCTGAGACTTCTTTGAAATTCTTCATTTCCTACTCGTGGAATCTGCATATTTCAATTAATTTTCCTGCTCCTCTGGACCTCTTTCCTGTCTTTCCCCTGACCTTATCCTGTAACCTCTTTCTCTCTCTCTTTCACTCCTCTCTCCCACTCAATTTCCTCATTCCCTCTGCTTTCCATGACTATTTTGTTTCTCTTCCTAGTGGAATTCAAGCATCCCCACTTTTGCCTTCCTTTTAATTTACCACTTTGTTTATGTAATACATGTCATGCTTATCAAAGCAATTTGTACATGTGCAACTTGAGCTAATCTTGAACCCTTGTACTCATGACTGTGTATTAAAATATAATAGGGGATTTTGAAATTAAAAGTAAATTCATTTTGAAACCTGCAGAATTGTGAGTAAATAGCAATGGTCTGAATGTAGGCATGCGATTTTTGAAATATTGGTGATTAAATTTGAAAGGATCAGTGAGCTTCATATAATTAATTAGTTTTATCATTTTCTATACTATGTGTCTGGATAGAAGTTTAATGATAGAATATGTATCTTTTGTCTCTCAAAATGACCTCCAACCTGCTTTTCTTGTGTCCATAAAGGAATTTCATAAGCACCAAATACAAACATGTGAGGAAGAAAATCTGCAGCTTTCAATTGATAATTTTTATAATTTCCTGGAGATTTCTGCAAATGACTGTCTTATACAGGCTATTTGTCAAAGCCATAACACTAACATCTTGCAAAGTTTTTCTTTCTCATCTTATGAAAGATCATGAAAGTTTGAATTCTTGACTAGTTTTATGCACACATGAAGATCAATCAGTGTTACGAGATGGTTTTCTGAGAGTCCAGGTTCATACTCCCAACTGTTATATGCAACTCTTAAAAATAACATTGTTTCCAAGATGTGTAGCATATACTTGCCAGGAAATTATAGTGGAGATAGTTTTTAAAATTATAGCTGCTTGAAAACCATCACATCTACTAAGGAAAGATGTTCTGGATCAGCTTTTGTGTTGGAGCTGTAATGATCCAGTAAATAGCCCATTACCTTTGCTTTGTAAAGAAGCCAAGGAAGCTCATTTGTTTCCCAGAGCAAATTTTGGTGAAATTTTAAATTGGTTTGCCATTAAATGCAGTATGAGACATGATTTATGCCTTTCATTGAGAAAATAATTTTATTTAACAGCATTCCTGGTATTTTTGTGATAATTACAAAATTACGGATGATTTTTCCAAAAGAATTCATTCTAACTTTGAGGTGGAGAATGAGACATGCAACTGTAACCATGTTGAATGAGGAAGTATAATTTGATTGGAAAATGTCTACATGCTTGTTACTCATATTTTAGTTAAGATTAATATTGGTAGGAGCATGACTAATATGTAGAATCAGTTATGCCACTAATGTAAGGTCAACAAGGCAGAGGATGTCTATATATTACATCATAGTTAGGCAGTCTATTTTCATGTTGTACACAGTTGCAGAATTCATTGATGCATGTTTACTGTAGGTACACAGAGTCTCACATCTGGTCAGAAGTATCATGGCTCTTACTTCATGTAAAAAATGATTTATCACTAGAAAAGATAAAAGTTAAGAAATAAAGGTGTTTAGTGTTTATTATCTTATCTATGTGGACAATTATAGAAATGGACCAAGATTAAAAAAAAAAAAGGAAGATATAATAAGTTGACATAATGCTGCTGGCATTCTCATGTTAATTTTGGGTCATCAAAATTGGCCGTCCTAGAGAAAAGATAATACACATATTATAGCCTACATGTATGTGTCTTTGGAAAATCCTGGAATATATAGGACATATGAAAGTATATGGAGAAGTATGCCTCTATCACTGGAGTCACTATAGACCCAAAGGAAAGACTATAAGTGCAGCATTTTTATCAGAAATCATATACCACAGTAAGGAGACAGTTACAAGTGCTCTTTGAGTTAACAAAATAAACTCATTCATAGAGAGAACTTAGATGATATGTTGTTTCTACATGTTAGAACAGTAGATGGAAGGATAAATAGTAATTCCATTAAATATAAATTTAATATGTTATGTTTACTATTTCTTATTTAGATATTAATATAACCATATATTTTACTTCCTTCTCCTGGCTCCCTTCTTTTGTTACACACTTCCTTGCTATTGCTTATCCCTTTTTACAATGTCCCTGAGATTTAGTGCATAAGATAATTTGCAGAAATATTCAGTGACAGTGTTCTGCATTTTATATAGATTTTTTTGTAGTTTTGACATTTTTTCCTGATAGTCTGATAGTTTGAAGAAGCATTTTTAACCAAGGTATAAAAATAACTTTGAAATAAGTATGTTGATCTATATAATGACTTCTATTTGTTTATTATGAATCTGCTTAACGTGATTATTCCTGTTGTTTGCAGACTTCCTTTTATAACTTTATACTCTTTATTCTGTATTTACCTTCTTTTATGTGTTCTATAATTAAATCCCTGCTTTCTTCTTATTCTTCACATCAGATTGCTTATAAACAAATGTTCTCCAAGCTATTTCTTTCCCTGCCATTCATATAGACAATGTTTCCTTATTAGTTCAAAGTTCTTCCATTTGAAACATGCATAGCATCTTTGGATGTTAAATGAAGGAGTACTCATATCGCAAGTGTCCAAGTAATTTTCAGTTCAAATACTTCAACTAGAATGTCCAAATTGTGCACTGTATTCAGAAATTGCATACCTTTAAGATCATGAAGATAACAAAATAATTGGACAGTACACTATATAATTTTGCAAAAATAATTCTTGCAAAGCTTTTACCATCATTCACTTACAATAGAGGCTTTCCACATTGGGGAAATTTTTTTATATTATTTTGTTGCTAGAGTATATTATATTAATGATTGATGTAAAGTGTTTTTAGATTATTTACATGTATGTGCACATAGATCTGCATGTATGAGATGTATATTTTAAATAAAAATATAGTAAGTTTTATCTATGACTTTTACAATCATGCTGTGTTCCTTATCTTGACTCCTTCTTAACCTTATTATTGTCTTCTATTTTACAAGAAACATAAAATTCCATATCATGTTTTTAATTTACATCATTTTAACTGTGTTTTTCTACAAATTTTGCCCCAGTCAGTGATCCATTAACTATTCTACAACCTGTAGTTATTGCAATTTATTTATTTACATCTAATGTTTAGTACTGAATATAAGAAAAACAGCATGCTCTATTTTTTGTTTGTGGTGTGAATAACCTCACTTGTAAATTACTTAGAGTGGATCATGATAATTCATCAGTATTATAGCACTATGTTGTTTCTGCAAAAATAGACAAATATAGTGTTTTAAACTAAAAGTAAACTGCTCACACAACTTCTTACTTATCTTTTTCTTATGCAAGCCATCTAGGGAGACATAACACTGTGATTATAGGTACTCCAACAGTTATCAAAAATTATTCAATCAAATTTCTGGTACATCATTCTGTAGAACTAAAATGACCTTTCTTCAGAAATTGAAATATTTATTTAATATTTACTTTGTAGCAACTCATTAGATAATTTTACACCAAGCATTTTGAAATATTCCTCATTAATTGTACTTAATCTGTCTCAGAACCTCTGTATTGATGAAGCACCAATAAAATTTTTACAGCTCTCAGAAGTCCCCATTTTCTAGGCTTAACACTTCTGAGACTGTGGTTTGCAAAGTCTTTTGGGATTTCCATATCAAATATAATGCATATCAGATACTTACATTATAATTCAAAATATTTATAAAGTAGTGAAAAGTATTTTCATGGGTCTACGTCACTGCAACGTGAGAATCTATACTAATATTACAAAGCATTAGGAAGCCTGAAAAACCATTCTCCTTGATGGATAAATCCTAGACTCTGTCCATTAAGTTCTTTTAATCTAGACCTTTGTCTTTATTGTTAGTTGCATAAGAACAAATGCCCAGATTTCCGAAAACTTAAAAGATCTTGCTTCTGGATGTATAAGCCACTTCTGAGGCACTTCTTTGTCATAAAGGATATCATAAGGATTTACTATAGATAGTGGCCTTTTATTTGTATACATAAGTATTTGGTCCTTGAATCACTAGTGTTAAGTTTATTTTTTAACATGTTTTAACAATAATGGAGACACTGAGATTAAAGGAACACTAGGTTAGAGTGTTGGCTCATGTGGGAAGCAAATATGGTATAATATTTAAAATAATACTATTAAAAGAATATAATTGGCTTGTTTCATATCTAGTGATTAGTACTCAATATATTTATCAGACTGTCATTATATTATCACTATGACTATGTTAATGATATTATAAGGACCAAGCATTTTATACTGAATACACATTCATTTGAATATGAGTTTAATAGTAAGAATGAAAGAACAAGGAACACAAGCATGACTGTACTTAAGCTTCTCTTTTGAACATCCATCAAGTGTTTTACTCCAGTAATCAGGTTTTTCATCTGTAATCTCATGAAAGCTCCCTAGATAAAGATAAAACACAACACCTTTTTGTCTATCTTAACACATCACTCCATGAAGAAGTACATCAGTCCTCACAGTATGTCAGGTAGTAGGCATTAGAACTAATGCCTATACTTAATTTTGAATCCATGATGGCTCCACTGAAATTATATATATATAATCTTCAATCACTGTTATTCAGTTTATCTTCAACAAGATTTATAACCATGGAGAGCCATATAATATGTATGAGAGAGAGGGGGGGGGAGGATAAATTCTGTCTAATATTTATTGTGATTCAGTTTTGGATTCAGGGAAAACTTCCTATACCTCCTGTCAGTTAAGCACTTATAAATTTTGCATGTGTATATTGTGAAAATTTGTTATATTTTATACTGAGAATTAAATTTTTGTCTTATGTACCTGTGGATTATATTTTGTGTTTTGTATTTCTTGAAATTATTGTTTCACTTTCTAAAGGAAAAATATATTTTTTTCTGTTGAGCATACCATGGAGTCAAACTTATAAACTAACATATGGGCCTAAAAGGAGACAGGATTATCTGGTTTTCTTGAAAACTTTTTCATAGGTCTCGAACTGAAACCCTGAGCAGAGAAACAAGTGATGGTTGCATGATTAAATATTTGAGGTTTTCAAATCTGTTATTCCTATTTACTATATTTCTCATTTAAATTACAGAGGCAGAGGAAGCGGCGGCAGCACCTGCAGCAGCAACAGGAGCAGCAGCAGCAGCAGCAGCAGCAGCAGCAGCAGCAGCAGCAGCAATGCCAGCAGTGCCAGCTTTGCCAGCAGCTGCAGCAAGAGCAACAGCAGCAGCAACAGCAGAGGAGGAGAAAAGTCAGGAGTAGCAGGAGGAGCAGGAAGAGTAGGAAGAGCAGGAGGACCAGGAGGACCAGGAACACCAGAAGGAGGAGAAGGAGAAATATTGAATGATTAAGTCTACGTTTATGTGAGGAGTTTGATGCGGTTATAATGTTGGTAAATATAGTACTGAAACAAGAAGTTTTAATAAAATAAGTGAAAAATATCAGAAAGTCCTCAAAGTACTACAAACACTATATAGTGTAAATATAGTCTATTACATTGCTAATTCTACCTTTTTTGATCTATTGCTCATTTGAAAATTATTTCAAAAACTTTCTTCTCCACTTAGCAGTATGGCTCTTAGAGTCATGCAGTGCATGTTAAGAATGTTTAGATTTGTGCTTTCATAAGACTTAACATGTTGATATATTTTTTATTTTTTATTTGTATCTTTGCATAGCTTCTTTGGAGAAATTTATACCCAAAGAATTACTCATGTAGGTAAGACACTTTTTTTTTTACATTTAAAGTAGGTTTGCATGTCATATACCTAAGGTGATACTTTCTTCTCATTTGTAGACTTTTGAAATCTGTTACTTTATTGTTTCAGATGTCTACACTTAGTAACAATGAGCTCAAATTTTTATGTTAGTGTTAAAATTGTTATTAGTTTTCTTTGACTATCATAATTATAGTAGTTATTGCTTTGAGTGTAATTACTTCTTGTATGTAAATTGCACAAGAGAGAGAGTATGAGCAAAACTGAAGCAGCACAGAAAAAACTGTAGGAAAACAGAGGTGCTAAGTGTACCACATCTCCTGTGAGTTGTATAAAAGCTAACTACATCTGTGTTCAGGATTTCCTCCTCATACTCTACTTCTTTTAAGTAAACATTGTCAAACAAAATTGAGCTTTTTAATTGGCCCATACTGACTGTTGTAGTGTATAATTCATATTTTAAATTTATTTAATTTTTCTAATTGGAACATATATTTCAATTGTTACTTCTGTGGCTACATATATTACCAATTATTGTTTTATTTAAGGCAATAAAAAGTAGCTTACAAGATATTTTGTAATTTGAAAACTTTTAATAAGTTTAGCTTCATTATTTATGGGCATCATTTGGAATTAATTATTTTATTACTTGAGAGGGAAAACCAATTTACATTTCTTATTAACTTAAATATATACTATACATACATATATGTATGTGTGTGATATACATATATATAATCTTTTTTAGAGAAATGTGTACTCAAGTACTTATGTAGGTATGACACTTTTTCTTACATTTACAATAGGTTTACATTTCCTATAACTAGAGTGGTACTTTCTTCATATATACATGTGTGAGAAATATATATGATATAAATGTATATGCATATATATATATATATATTATCTATTCAAAGTTCGACATTGTATAAGAGCTGTTGCTGTTGACTTAACTTCTTTAGTATTTTTTAATTTTAAATTATATATAAGCTCAAAACATGGGAGTTGTCTTCATTTATAATATTCATTTGATCAGAGGGTCTTAAGTTTGTGTCCTTTGAATTTTCATATATATACCAAAGCAAAAATTGACAAGACATTGTCTACCTATAATCCCAGGTTGGGATAGGTAGTGTATTAAGTTTACTGATCTTAGTTTCTAGTGATCTATGTTTAATGGTAGATTCTGTCTCAAAATATATGGAAGAAATTGAATGGAAAATATGTAATCTTGTCCTCTTTCCAGTACATACCTGTGTTTACACCAAACATCTATGTATAAATGACCAAGTATATGCACATTTGCTACTACACAATTGATATGTAATTAGACATATTTTGGAAATGAACTACTATGTTTCCAAGACATAGCATTCCCTATGTAGTTTGTAGGTGTCTTCAAACTCGCAGAGATCCACGTGATTTAACTCTCTCTATGCTAGGATTTAAGAGACACAGACCATGACCCTTGGCTTAAATGTATGTTGTTTAGGAATAAATTTTTTTCATTTAAGTATATATTTAAACATATAACAATAGAGAATATCATAGTTATAAATATTTCAAATAAAGTTGTATATACTAAACTCTCAATTCAATTGTGATTTCAGAATCTTTTTTCAATATTGACTATTATGAATTATTTATGAATTTTAAATTATTTGTCCATAGAACTAAGTGAAAATTATCTGCTTTGGAGGAGTGTAGTCATATCCTCTAAATAGTTTTATGAATTTGGGGCTTATTCACAATACTAAGATTCTAGTGAGTTAACCAGAAGATTTAAAATGAATGTGGGTATATTTAATAGTTTTAAATATGTGTTTGTGGTCATCATTAAATAATTTAAATTTGTTCAGTTAACGATTTCTTATGCATACAGAGATTTCATAATGAAAGCATTTAAAATGAATGATTATTATTATGCCAACTATAGTCTCCTAAAGGGCAACATACTTTAAATACTCGTGGAAAGTGCTAAATCAACTTAGTGTAGAACTGTCAGTACTGAAAACTTGTGTTTATATCACAGAATTATAAACCAGTGTCTGGTATATGAATTAAGTTAGTACATAAAATTAAACTTATTTCCTATTTTAATAGCAGGGGAATTTACATGGGTTATTAGTATAAGAGTCAAATCATCAAAAAGCTTAATATAATCTTCTAAATCCACGTAAAACATTCCAATTTTAATTGCATAAGCAATTCTGCATGAAAATAAAAGAAATTTAAAGACGAAAAATTTGAATGTATAATTTTGGATAATATATCAGATATGGTTACCTATATGTAATGTGTAATGACTTAGGTTTTGATTGCAATTTTATTGTATTTGTTCATAAAGTATATGGAAACACTTCATTCATTAATTTGTTTTCATATGGATTATTGCAGTCCCCTGTTCTTTATGATGTCATATGGTATCTTTCTTGGAAAGACTGCATATTACTTATTTGTTTTTATTTTATTATTCAGTTTACATCCTGATGACAGCCCCATCCCTCCCCATCTCTTAATTCCACTCTTACAAATTTTGGGTTAAAAAATTTCACCTGCACATTTTGGCTTTCTTTTTCTTTTTTTTTTTATTGGATATTTTTTATTTACATTTCAATTGTTATTCTTTTTCTGGATTTCCCTTCTGGAAACACCTAATCCCATCCCTCCTCCCCTGCTTCAGTGAAGATGTTCCCCCACCTACCCACCTACTCCTGTATCCCTGGCATACTCCTACACTGGGGAATCAGCCTTCACAGAACCAAGGACCTTACCTCCCATTCATGCCCTACAAGGCCATTCTCTGCTCTATATGTGACTGGAGCCATGGTTTGCTCAATGTGTACTCTTTGGTTGGTGGTTTAATCCCTGGGTGTTCTAGAGAGTTGGTTCGGTTGAAGTTGCTCTTCCTCTGGTGTTGCAAATCTTTTCAGGTCCTTCAGTCGTGTCTCCAACTCCTTTATTGTGGACACTGTGCTCATTCTAATGGTTGACTGTGATCATCTGACTCTTTATTTGTCAGGCTGTTCCAGGGCCTCTCAGGATATAGCTATATTAGGCTTCTGTCAGCAAGCACTTCTTGGCATCCATAATAGTGTCTGGTGTTAGTGAATGTACTTGGGATAAATCCCTAGGTGGGGCAGTCTCCTGATGGCTCCTTCAGTGTTTGCTCCACACTTTGTCTCCATATTTTCTCTTCTGACTATTTTGTTCTCCCTTCTAAGAAGGACCAAAGCACACATACTTTGGTTTTTCTTCTTCTTGGGTTTCATGTAGTCTGTGAATTGTATCTTAAGTATTCTGAATTATGATAGGCAGAGTCCCACTTGGTTACCACCCCACCTTGAGCCACCTTGTTCTCTATGTCTAAACACAATTTCTCTCAATGAGGCAAAACCAGAGTATCCAAGTAGGGGACAGGAATCCAATGGCATGAAACAAAGACCAACACAGCTCACACTACATTTCTTAGGGTACACATATGAAGACCAAGCTCACATTTGCTACAAATGGATAAGGAGTCTATGACCAGAGCTTGCATGGTCCCTGATTAGTAGTCCATACTCTGAGAGTCCACATGGACCCGTGTTCCATGTTTGTTATCACTATGAGTCTACTTCTGGTGTCCTTTACCCTCTGGCATGCTCACTTCTATCTCCCACTCTTCCACAAGACTCCCTGCATGCTATAGTTGTTGTTTGACTGTGGGTTTCTGCATCAGTCTCCATCAGCAGATGGTTGAAGCCTCTCAGGAAACAATTGTGTGAGTTTTCTGTCTCCCAATATAGCATAGTATCAGTAATAATGTCAGGATGTCCCTTTCCCATGAGATTGGTCTTAAGTTGGGGCAGTCATCAGATGGCTGTTCCTTTATTGTCTGCTCTATCTTTATCCTGGCACATTTTATAGGCAAGACAAATTTTGTGTTGAATGTACTCTGGGTGAATTGATGCCACTCTCTCTTCTCTAGAAGTCCTGCCTTGCTACAGGAGTTTGCCTATTCAGTTTCTATATCCTTTGCTTTTAAGATTCTCAGCTAAGGTCACCCTCTTATGCCCCCTGTGTCATCTCCTACCCTAGACCTCCAGAGAGTAAACAGAGATGTCTCTCCATCTACTTCCATTCTCATTCTCAGCCCTCTCTTGCTTCCTCTCTTCCCAAACCGAATCGCCATCTCTTATCTTTCTCATTACCTCCTCATCTATCCTATCCTGTCTCTCCATTCACCTATGATGACTATCTAGTTATGAATTAGATTTGTGCATCCTGTCTTTGTTCCTCATATCATGCAGTTTCTTTGGAATGTAGCAGTACTGTGTAGAGACTGACTTGATATGACAATTTTAAAGACATTTCTAAGTACTTAATTTCATCAGCAATGGGGGTCTTACTGTCAGTTTGGGGAGAGAACCCAATATTTTTGGCAACAACTTGGGTTGTTTGGAAATTTCTGTTCTATTTATGACATTCATTTTGTTAATTAAATGTAAACTAATTCTAGTAGTGGAAGCTTTGTTTGGTGACAAGTGGTGGCCAGCTGAGAACAATTATTTGAGGAATTCATTTAGATACAAACACACAGATACACAGACACACAGACACACAGACACACACACACACTATATATAAATATATATATATATATATATATATATATATATATATATATATATGTGTGTGTGTGTATGTGTATGTGTATGTGTATGTGTATGTGTATGTATATATAGTATTATATTTTCCTACTACGAGTCCAGTATCCCTCTAATGCCAAGTTATTTTTTATCTGTTTCTCCTGTATTCCTTTCCACAATCCACTCTTCACAGTAGCTGTTTCTCCTTGTTTTGTTTTCCACATTTTCCTCTCTTTTCTCATCCCCCACTTGATTCCAGGCCCTTTCCCAGTCTGTTAGTTCTGTCTAGTCTCTAACCTCTGTCAGAGTATGCTTTATGAAACTTCTACATTATCTGATATTTAAGAGAACAAAATCATAGTATTTACTTTATCTAATGACTACCTTGAGCCTGTATTAGGGACAATGTCAGCTGGAAGTGGCATTAATGTGTAAGAGACGATTTTTAGAAGGGCAGATATACTGATGTATTTCTTCTCTGTATATATTAATTTTTGACTTACGTTTATGGAAATTTATTTTTATAACTTGCTTGAATTATTTTTTTTTTAAATCATGAAAGTGGCTAGGCATTTTCAAAGATTTTTATTTTCTTTTCCTAAACTTTCAAGTGATCATGTAGTTCTTTGTCATTATTTGTGTTATTGTAGGTACTTTCCATGAGCTCTTTATTTATGTTAAGCTATTCCAACACATTTAGGTCACATTTACAATATAATAATATAAAAAGTTTATCTGTTGGATGGTTTATGTTGTATTTGTTAGTATATAACTTCATTTTGTATTATTATTATTTGATGATTTTCATACAATGTATTTTAACTAATGTCTTTTCAATTTTCCAACTACTCCCAGATCTTCCTGTCTCACTGCCAATAAAGTTTCATCCACCCTTGGTTGTGTACAAGGTAATTATCCCTGTGTAAGTCTCACCCCTTCCAACAATAAAAACAAAACAACAAAAAAAATACCAAATTAATCACCCAGCAAAGCAAAACTGTAAAAAAATAAAATGAATCAAATACCCTCAAAAGAACTATGATACAACACATCTGTTTTCAGTGTTCTGGTCTTTGGGGCCTGCTATGGAATGTGGGTGATATAACAAATTGCACTCCATTGGAAAAAAAATGAGGTTTGCCTTTCTACACAGCAGGTAGCAATTACAAATAATGTCTTGGTTAAGGATGGTACTTTGTGTTCACTTTCCCTTCTAAGTACTGGTATTTTTCTCTCCTCTGAAACTTTGCTGGCCCTGTGTGTCCTGCTATAGTCTCTTGACTTCTTATATCCATCACTGGGATGAAGATTGATGAATACATCCCAATAAGGAACTAGTACTCTAGAATTTTTGGATATATGTTCGCTTATATATGTTATCACAAATGCCTTAAATAACTAGTTGTTATTAAAGAGCGAGAAAGTATATAAAGTTAGATGAAATTGTGATACTAGTGTTCTGGAGTAGATATTCAAGGATAGGAAACTTTGTATATTTTTCAAATTCAAATGATTCATATATGATATTTCATCAACTATTTTATCAAGATAGATTCTTACTATCAGTAATAACATAAGTTGCCTGCATAAGCAAGTAAAGAATTGTTGAGAATACACACACACACACACACACACACACACACCACACACGTATCTATATCTATCTATATATCTATTTCTTTTCTAAAACAAATGTTGTATATTATTTTTTTATCATTATATCACTCAGGGATATTCTATTATTCAGTGCTAACTGGATACATTTCTTTCAAAGGGATTGGATCCACAATTATTTTTAAGAGTCCAGGAAGCTTTTTGGGAGGACATTACAATAGAGATAAATGTGTTATATACTGGTATAATTCATGTGTCCATTCATAGCACTTGTGGAAACTGCCATAATCATATCATAAGTAATCAAAAGCAAGTTTCACTTAGGTACCTAGAGTCAAAAATCAGAAAATTGCAGATAGAAATTGATGCAGTCCTATAGATAGCCAGGATCTACTCACTTTCAGACTCCTGATATATGATCAGCAATCAGGCACTAATGGCACTACTGATAACTGAAAAGAGATCTCAGGATAAATAGCAGTTTTTCCTGTCTTCCACAGTTTGTTTGCTCAGGGGGACTTAGCTATAGCTGAATCAGCATTTCAGATCATGATCACAAAGCTTCTGCTTTCTTTTCTTATTTGAGAGCTCTTTCCTGATTGGTTTATAAACCATTCATTTTTGGATGTCCAATCTCTTCCAGTTAAATACAAGGAGATCCAGTAAAATTCTCTGTAGTGAGAGTTTTTACCAGTGAATCTCTTGAGTATAGTCCAAGACTCAACCAGTTCTCGGTATAACCAAAGCCTGACTATGAGATGCTCAAGAGAAGGAAGACAGTTTCTGAAATCTACAGTAGACAGAAAAAATAAGAAGTAGAAATAGTTCGTTTAATTCACAGGATTACAATTCTAAGTTACTAAGTCCTCTCTCCCGTGCAAGAAAAATGTGTGTGTCTCTCAAGCCACTGAATATGCTTTAAGATATGGCAGGTGTTTTGTGATGCTTGGAGTACTGCATCATCTTCAATTGACACGATTCAATTTCAGAATAAGTTTCTGAAATAGAGCAAGGATTTGCTGCTTGTTACATTCCCTAAGGGAGACCATTGTGAAGAATTGTTATAGGTCTAAGTCCCTCAAGGCACACCATTGTCTAAACCCTGTCTCTGATGAATTCTAACCATCAGGTTGCTTACACAGAACACTAACTGCATCAACAGCTGGATCTTACTCCCTGATTACTGGGTAAAATGAACTACCTCTGGATTTGAAATGCTGGAGATTTCCAGAAAGTTCCACACCCTAATGAGCTTAATCTGTAACCTGTATTCTATTCTATTCAGTTTTTGCTTCTTCTAGACTGAGCACAGTAAGCCAGTCTGTTGGTCTTTCACTTCAAATAAATGTGAGGCTTAGCAGAAGAGGTTTCAGAAGAGAAGAACTTAGTAGAAAGTAGTCAAATGATAGCAACCACCCCCATTCCCTTCTCTTATTGTTTGTTGATAATAAACAAAAGGAAGAATTCTTAACTGCCTGGGTCACACAAGTGTCCACCATCTGTGCCTAATGACCTGCAATCACTGTGTTCCACTCACAGAACACTACCTACCCTAACAGCCAGAACCTATCACAGCACTAGAGAGTAAAAAGCCTAAGCTCTTAATATAAAAATCCACTAATCCCATTCAGAAAATCTCCAGAAAACTCTGTCTTTAAGAAGCCTTGTGTAATCTCTGTTTTCTGCTCAGTTCTCTATTGTTCTTGCCTAAAGAGAGGCTACCACCTTACTGGGTCTTTTCTTTACAATAAATCTCTCATGTGAGTTTTGATTTGTGCTGTGAGTTTCTGGTATGCTTTGATTCTCATCTGCCAGAATACATTCCCCCTTGGAGTATAATATTAATAAGGGTGGAGAGAATTCTTACCTGGATCATAGACACTATCATCTCTTTGAATTGTAGGATTTTTAAACATTGTCATTATATATTTGCATAAGGTAGTCTCAAAACAAAACAAGCAAACAAAAAACCACTGGTAGTCTTATTTGTAATTATTCTAGAGCCAAGAATGGTCTCAGAGATTCACTTTTTCCAGTCTATGTTATATAGTCATGGCACAATTTTCATTTTACTTTGGCAAATATTAGTTTTTATACTTTTTCTCTGTTCCTTGTCTGTCCATCTTTTTCTATGAGGTTAGGCATGTATTGAGAATATTAGAAAATCAATTGCCTCTCTGTGATATAACATTAGTAATTCATACTTATATTGAAAGAAATTTACATACCATACTTGTCATTATTTGAATATTAATCTCCCACTGACTGATGACTATATCTTCATTATCATTCTGTTCCACTAATTATTTCTATAGCATATGTGTTTATGTAGTTATACAGCTTTGTCTGAATGGCTGATGGCAATCACAAAACTTTTATTCAATCTTATATATCACATATTATCTAGTGTTCTTCTTACCATCAGTAATTTTATTCTGTCAAATTATTATTCTTATGAAAGATCTGATATAGAAAATATTTAACATAAAACTAATGATCAATTGATATACAATATAGATATCTCTAAAAACACAAGCACCAAGAGTCTCCAAGATTAGAAGTATCCTCTCATATGGGCCAAGACAAGGCAGTTCTCTGATGCATCATATGTGCTGGGGCCCAGTTACAAGCCCATGTATGCTTTCTGGTTGGTGTCTTAGGCTCTAGGAGCTCTGAGGAGTCTGGGTTAGTTGATACCGCTATTCTTCTTATGGGTTTGCAATCCCCTTCAGCTCTTTCTGTACTTTCTCTAACTTTCCATAGTAGTCCCTGACCTCAGTCAAATGGTTTTCTGTAAGTATTTGTATCTGTCTCAGTCAGCTGGTGGTACAGCCTCTCATAGGAGAGCCATACTAGGCATCTGTCTACAAGCACAACATGGCATCATTAATAATGTCACGGTTTGTGAGCAAGCACCAAACTCTAACATTTCTTTTTTCATAGCTTTGTAAATGATTTACATATTAAATCCCTTCTGTGATTTTATCATAATTGAAAGAAAAAGTTTGATGCATAGATTATTATAGAGATTTATATTTCAAAGGTTATCATAAAACTCAAGCAAGCAATTAGTTATTATACCATGCCTCTTCTTTTCCTTCTTCTATTTCCTATATCAGTAGGAAATCGGATTTCTCAAGAAACACTAGAAACGTAGCATGCTAGTGGCATGTGAAAACAAAAGCTGTGTCTCCATCTATTTACCTATCATCTATCTATCTATCTATCTATCTATCTATCTATCTATCTATCTATCATCTATCTATCTATCATCTATCTATCTATCTATCTATCTATCTATCTATCTATCTATCTATCTTCATGTTTACCTATCCATCTATCAATCTATCTATCAGCTATTTGTTTCTTATAAACCAACTGAGTTCAACTAAGTTCTGATAATAAGAACAAAAATATATACTCATTGACTTGTTTATTGACATCCTAGAAACAGTGTTGCATATACCTAGAAGTATCTATTCCTGTCCAGCACTCATCCAGTGCAAATATTCTCAAAGCATATAATAAAAATTCCATTTACCTACCCCTTCTGTGCTCAGATTTTTATTTCACTTGATTTTGTGTAGGTTTTATGCTGGGTACTGGCTGCAAAAGTTGATAAGGCCCGAGAAAAATGGATTTAGCAAGTAACATGGACAGCAGCTTGACTTTTCCCTGAGCCACTGAGTATCTTTTGTCTTTGTCTTCATTCAGAAGAGGAAGAAATATTTCCAAAGGCCACAATGTTAATTTATATTACTTATAACAGCAATTACATTGTTTTTATTTACATTTCAAAGAATTTGAAATATATAATTATTCAAGGAACATGAAAGAAAACTTTTTTTAAAAAAGATTACACTGTAAGGTTCAATAATCCCATCTCTTATGCCATCTTAGACATATCTTACCTAAGCATGGAACAGAGAACTTGCTCCTTCCTTTCCTCCCCATTACAGCCTTGTAGTTACAAATACTAGACAGTGTAAATTAAATTCTGGAGATACTTATCTTTTACATATGATTATACCAAAGAAAGCAAAATCTTTTTTTTGTCTGTTTGGTTTTTTTTGTTTGTTTGTTTTTAAAGACAGGGTTTCTCTGTGTAGCCCTGGCTGTCCTGGATGTCACTCTGTAGACCAGGCTGACCTCGAACTCAGAAATCTACCTGTCTCTGACCCCAAAATGCTGGGATTAAAGGTGTGTGCCACCACTACCTGGCAGAAAACAAAATCTTAATAATCCAAATTATTTTTTTGTCTTTCACTACATTTTAATTGGCATATAAAGTTTTCCATATTTTTAGAGTATGATGTGGTGTTTAATGTATATATATATTTCACTGTTTAAATTAAGCTAAATATTTCTAATCCTCATGCATTGGCAGAAACATTCACTATCCTTTCATGTAGCATTATAAATGTAGACACACCTATTTCATGAAATATTAAATTACAACTCATGCTACCATTGGCATGGCACTGGAGAGGCTGACCTGTTCTCACCCCAGCAGACTCTCTGACTCAAAGCTCTGAAAACTTTCCATCCAGCTCACTAAGGTTCCATGGTAGACCATTGCCAAGGATGCCCTGTATTTCCAAATTTATATGGCTGGCCGGGGTGCCCTGCTACTATACTTTTCTTTTTTAATTTGATATTTTATTTATTTGCATTTCAGATGCCATTCCCCTTTCACATTTCCACTCCCTAGAAACGCCTATCTCATCTCTCTCCTCCTTTTTGCTTTTATACTATTTTTATTACATGCAAGTATTATGATCAGTTCTAAGTTGAGGAACTAACAATACAATAGATGCAAATAGTCAAAGAACAAGCAAGAAAAATACTATTTCAAACCTTCTTATTTCTTGTTTTTTATTTCTTATATATGTCTCTCTAACATGTTCTTTATATTCATTTCACCATAATGTGAGCAGAGTGTCAGATTCTACACTCTACAAAGTTACTGTTCTTATTGTTTAATATTCTTCCTTATAATGCAACAGGAATTATAATAATTACACTAGGTTCTTTGAGCCTTGGCTTCCTAACTCTTTGGAATATTGTTTCTTCATAATACTTACTCAGAATGATATTATCATTAGATAAAAAGCAGAAAATGATGCCATTTTTATTTGTGGGTTTTCTCCATGTCCACTTCTTGGGCCTCTGTCCCAGCCTCTGGTATCAAGATAAAGACATTCCATTGATGACTTTGCTAACTACGATCTTCTTTTTGATCCAGGTAATTTGTTCCTGTTCTATAGCTCTACCCCAGATCATCACAGAATAACAAGAATTTTAGTATTTACAAAGTTAAAAGCAAATAGTGAACAACAGAAACAGTTTTATAGATATCTTTATTCAAAACAGCATGAGCCAAACAACTCACTGCTGAAAGCTAGAATTTTTCATGAATTCTCATTAGACCTGGAAGTGTGTCATGTAGTCTCATTAGCACTTCTGTCAAAAGCTCTGCATGTCTTATACAGGATTTTCTGTGAATTCACAGGACAATAGGCATGGCAATACAGAAAGACAGGATTTTCTAATTCTCTTACCCATTATCCTGCTATTATATCCAAATTATATCCCATTCCTACTTTCATTCTCCTACTTTTCAACAGATTGATGTAGCTATTTCATCAGGGACAGAGCGAAGTATATTGTCAGATACATTGGTAACAGGTGAAACTCACTGACATGAAAGGTTCTTACTCCTGAAAGACATTCTAGGTCCAATGATGACAAGGCCCTGATACACATCTCTAAATAGGAACAAGCATAAAATTTGAGGACCCCCAAAAATTTTCACACATTTAACACAAATTTTACTTAGAAGAATTCTAAACTTAGAGTCAGTTTGTCCCTAACATAATTAAAAGGCTTGTTAGTTTGGCTCTGTCTACACCCTGTCTTAGTTTTTTCCATAGAAACAAGCTCAGGTACTGTCTAGATGATGAGAATTCCCAATATTATTGTTATTGGGGATTCCCATCTACAAGTTTTAAAGACCTCTACTCTAGTTAAATTGCCTGTTTGATAATCATGGAGAAATTCATGATTGCATAGAATTGTCAAAGACCTTTTCTGACGTGAGAGGCAGAGTTTACCATGACTAGACAGTATTCATCTCCTGGAATATTCAAGAGAAGAGTATCATTCTCTGACCATGGAAGTATGTGGTTGGATCTTTTATTACTGTGAGATTATTTCTTCTGAACAATACAGAGAGCAAGTATCAACCTTGAAAAATATCTCAAGGAACTAATTTCCTTGGAATGGTTCATATAGGATAGAGTACTCTAAAAACACCCAGGAATGGTCGATGTGGACAGTCACTCTTTTGCTTAATTTGTTCTTAACCCATACTCAGATATTTTGGACAATAAGCTGTGAATTGCTAACTGAAGCCATATAAAATGTTTGGTAAAAGAGAAATGTTCAAATTTCTCAATATCTTCAGCTTGCACTATGTTTGATATTTTCTGATAGACTAATAATAAATAATTTCTAGTTGCAATTTGTTCAAGGTTGGCAGGTTCTGACAATTTAAAAGTGGTGACTCAAGTGAGTTAGAAGGGCTAATTTTGTTTTGGTACAGATCAAAATTTTGGGGGGATGACTGCCTTTAGAGGATGTATTCATCCAGAATCACATGTCTACAAGAAGCTATTCCCTGTGCATACAAAGAGGCCTCAGGAAGAGAGGCATGTTTTTGCTTCCTCAAAGATTTAATACCACAGGGATTATACATGATGAGGAACTTGTGCCTTTAATTTCCTGGCGTCCAATTATGAAATAAAATGCAACAACTCCAAAAAAATCTAAATGGAACTGGTTCCTATTCTCTCCTTCTGCCTTCCTTCTTTCTGACTTATATGCCAAGAATCTTCTGGCCTTAGTAAAGACATTAGGAAGAAAATCTTAATAGAATTAGCAAAGCTTGTGACTGAAGAGTGTTTGACTAAATATCTGATTCCTTGTGTTCTCTCTGCATCACTAAAATACAGGGCAATAGGAGAAAATTATTTTATTTCAATTAAAGGAGACAACAGATTTTTTATTTCCTTTGTGACAATGGCACCAAGAATGCTAAATCATGGAAACATTTACAGTAATCCCAAATTATGATCTACACAAACCATGTCAACAGCAAGCAAAAGAAAACAAAAAAATTATTAGCCTATGTTCATGGGAGGCTGGAAATTGTGTTATCTCACTTGTTCTCATGCATACATTTATTTTGTAACAACTCCTTCTACTCCATAATTTATAAGTTAAACTACATTGAAAATGTTTTGTTATGCTAGCTGCTAGGTTTTCTTTCTTCTTTTACAGTTATTTTGAAGTCAATGAGTTAAGCATTCCACTAACAATCAAATCTAGATATATGAGGTGAATTTTTGGCACATTACATATTTGCTTGTTTACATTTTGTAAATTTACTAAAATGAGTGAATGGGAACAATTACCCCCATAATCATCCCTCCCTCCACACTTCCCTATCACTCTCACCAACATTCTCTATTTTCCAGATCAACTATTCTTCCATTTTACTTTAGAAAAAATGCTAGCCTAAATCAAACCTGGAAGAACAAGTTACAATGATATGAGGGCACAAAATCTCATATTAATTCTAGAATATGTAATCCAATAGGAAAAAGAAAAAGCATCTTAATAACAGGCAAAGCTGATAAACCCCACAGAAAATGAGGAAGAAAACATGAAGAAGGAAGTGTGGACAAGGACAGTATAAGAACACAGCCTATAGAATCTACTTAGCAGGAAAAATAGGTACTCATAGAAACTGAAAATACTACAGCATGCTATATGGGTCTGAGTAAGGAACTCTGCATAAACATAATAGGTGTCTAGCTTTGTGTTCCTTTCAGACTCCCAACTTAAAAAATGGGGAAACTTCTCAGAGTCTCTAGCCATCAAAACATTTTTTTTTTCAAATCATAGTTCTTATATAGAAAAGACAAAATTAGGAATTATATAAGGTTAGTGCAATTGGATAAAGTAATCATTTTCTGAGCTTATATATAAGCAAGTGAGAAAGTGCTTCAAAGGTAGAAACAACCAGTCAGTCCAGCACAGTCAGAAGAATCAGAGAGATAAAACTCTGAAACTCTGTATTCAGAGTGCTTTATTCTAAGCACTTGATTTTATTCCTTTATAAATTCTGGACCTCTATGTTTGAGAGTATGGAATATATCCAGTTTCACTTCTATTCTATTCCTTACACTCCATTTCTACCTTTAACAGTCTCCAATAGTGTACAACTTTTCTGATATACAAGTTAAGACTCAAAAAGATAGGAACTTACTGTTATATTTTGGTGAACAGTGGTACTGCTAATGTCTACATGTTATATCATGGATTGCTGTACCCTGATGACCCTTAGAACAGTTATAGCTTTCACAACCAATTAGATACTCTTTTACAGTACAAATTATATTTTTTCAGCATGAATGTTTCATACACTTTGTCATTGCTAACTGTGCAGATTCAACTTGATCTAATCTTGTATACTCAGATCTGTGGTTCTGCAGTAAAATATAATAAGGAATGTGAATATCAATACATATTTTACTTTTTAAAGTGGACAAGTATGAGCAAATAGCAGAGGCCCAAATGCCTGACAAAAACATGTGTTTTTATAAGTTGATAATTAGGTTTGAAAAAATAGTGAGCTGCAAATAACTAGTTTCTTTTCACTAGTTCTATAACTTCTCCTGAGATAAATGTGTGAATTTCTAAGAGGTAGCAGGTTCTTCCCTGAAATAACTTCATTATCTTCATATAACAGGTAAATGGCGAACACCAAACTCAATACTGAGATAGATGACCAAAGTTGTCCATCAGCTATGGATGGCAATTCTATTATTTTTTCCTCTGAGATTTCTGGAGTTTGCTCTGTAAAGCAGGAGTATTCTCTATGCAGTACAAATGACATCTTGTGAATTTAGCTGTGCCAGCCTGTGAAATATTATTCTAGCTTAGCTTATTATTTCCATACACATAAAGGTGAGCAAACTGATGCAAGATACACTTACTCGAGTATTCAGTCATACTTGCCCTGCTCTTACTGACAACTCCTCTCTAAATACTACACCACAGAAAGTACTCTATATAGTATTGTAGTGTGTGTGTGTGTGTGTGTGTGTGTGTGTGTGTGTGTGTGTGTTTCTGTATGAAATCCATCATTTCTGTTGGGAAATTACATTCTTGTTCAGTATTTAGGAGGAAACTATTATGCTTGAATAAATAGCCCAACACCTATGATTTGCTATGAACTATGTCCTGGAGCCTCATATTTTTCTAGGAGTGATAGACATGTTATATGGTTTTGCTCTTGTTACCTAATGGGGGAGTTTTAGGTATTATTTACCTCACTCACCAATGAAAAAAATAGTATATCTTTTAGTAGATGAGAAGTTATGAAAAAACTGAGAATGAGTTTGAGAGGTTAAGTGATGAATTATTTGAAATAGCAAATGCTATGATTAAAAGAAGCAATATTGAATATGGGAATGAATTTTACAGAAGAAAATTTTACATACTTTTTTCTATTCTATTTAGTTGTTAACAGTGGCTGGGGTCATGGTTGGTTTAATGGTTACTGAGATATGTCACTTATTTGAGGCAACTGTGGCAGGACTTACACCTTGGTAAATCAAAGGACACCTATTCTTTTCCATGTGGTATTCCTCATTTATGGGAAAATATTTGGCTTATGAACTAGATGTAATAAATTAGGAGAAATATAACATTGAATAGTTAAAAAGGCAATATATCTTCTACTCTTTTAAATATAGTTCTGTTTGTAGGCAATGAGACCGACCTGAGAGAGACTGCTGGGATAAATTTGGAATTAAGTGAGAACAAAATGCTAGGAATACCTCTTTGTCATTTACCTCTAACATATTTGGTAATTTGGATGAAAAAAAAGATAAATTGAGCCACTGGTTCTTTTTAGTTACTGTTGTTTGTTTTGTTTGTTTAAATTATAAATGAACCTAGAAAAAACAAGAGATGCCCCTTATTCCTTAGTTGCCATAGAGCAATTGGAATTAGGAAGGTACTATGTAAAAATAAGATGTAGTTATGATCAGGTTTCAGAGGCAAATCTAGTATAAGAGAACTGAAACTCTAAATCACTAGAAATAAAAAATCTTCAACTAAGAAACAAAGCATCTCTAAAAGTCTAACTTTTTGTTTTGGGAAATGAGACAAAAATGATTCTTCTGAAAGTTGTAAAATCATAGAAACTGAGCATTATTACTAAAACAGTCACCCTTGAAAAATGCTGTATAACCTTAAACAGTGCTAATGGAACCATCCCCTGATGCATGGTTACATAACAGCAATTAGAAGTACTTTGGCATGACAAAAAAATTACACATAGATGTCAAACCTGATGAACAATTGTGATATATCATCATAACCTAGGGAACCTGTATGATACCTATATTTCATATGTTGGCCTCCGTAGACTAGATTTAATGGCTTGGCTGAGTCTATTCTTATAACAGTATATTTATAAACTTGAAAATGTCTTGGTAGATATAGGAGCATCATGTTTCATGTATCTGCATAGTGAAAATGCAATATAATGAATAAAAGTAAAACATTATCAGAAGAAAAGATTTATATCAAAAAGTGGAGGCTAACTGTAAATATATTTGTGTTGAATCTGAGTTTCTAAAGAAAAAATGATGAATATCAAACTCTGTGCTTGTGATGCAGTTGGAGAATTTAAATCCTGAGAAAATGTTAATAGAATGCATCCATTATGAACCATTATATACGTTAAAAGAAGTCTGCTCATCATATATACAATTGTCCAATGGTATTTGTTCATTATGGTGTTTTTTTTTTTTTTACATCATGAACAGCCTATTAATTTCCACCTTCCTTATTACATTATACTAGACAGACATGACACCAAAGTTTCATGATTTCAACAAGTAACACCTATATAGGAAATAGGTGGATTTCTAGTAAGGAGATGCATAAAACTATCCCTAATATTGGAAGTGCAAACTTTCCAAAGAACAATGGAAATCATATAAATATTTCCAGGCACTACAGGTAGTCATATGAAAGGAAATTCTCTGGGTTGCCTTTCCTTCAGTCTCTGCTCCAGACTTTGTCTCCTCATTTGCTCCTGTGAGTATTTTGTTCCCCTTTCTAAGAAGAACTGAAGAATCCCCACTTTGTTCTTTCTTCTTTTGAGCTTCATGTGACTGAGGAATTGTATCTTGAGTATTCTGAGCTTTTGGGCTAAAATCCACGTTTCAGTTACTGCATACCATGTGTATACTTTTGTCATTTGGTTTCCTCACTCAGGAGGGTATTCTCTAGTTCCATCCATTTGTCTAAGATTTTCATGAATTTCAGTCCTTCTTAGAGAAAATATCTTAGTATTCATGTCTCTGTTTGTGTCCTCAAGTATGTGCAGGAACATGCATGCTGGGGCCAGAGGAGTATTATTTTCCATATGATACTTGCCCTCATCCCTTAGGTATTGCACTGCAGCTGTAGATTTGGGGGGCTATAAACAAGTTCCAATGATTTCAGTTTTCTCTTTTGCCCAAAACTCTAGGTACATGCACATACAGCAACATTTGTCTTTGTACATGACTTTTGAAGACTAAATTCTAAGTCTTTATGCTTTCTCAGAAGGAGTTCTTTTTCCCTATTAAAAATAGTCTTCTTGAGACCTGAGGCCTGCTATGTCTGAAGTGTATGTGAGCAAAGATGTACTCAGACTAGACTTTAGCATCTTGATAGCACTGTATGGGTGGACAGAAGACTCATAGAGCCTCACTTGCCCACATACAAAGCAATACAGAATGGAGATGTCTATACACTCACCAGCTGCAATGCAGCACAGACAGAAGAGGTTACACAGAAACCTGCCACATGTGTACCCTATCTAGAGTGGGACAACTACACTGTACAAATGAGAGGTGGGCATAAGGGAGTGAAAATCAAATGAAACAGTTTGAGCATATTTAAGTGATGTGAAACTGGATATATCAGAGTGGAGAGAAATAGCCTGGTAAGAATAGCTAGCCCCAGCACCTGAGAATATGGTGAAGTACCTGCCCATACTGTCTCTGTGTGCCATGTTTTGACTTAATCCTATACAGTGTCAAGGGTCAGTGTCAATATCTGTGGCTCCTACTACCACTGGAAAATATGAGAATCTTAATGGCCTGGACTGCACCAGGGATCATGTGGATTCCACATTCTGTACAGAACTGGTCCTGCCCTTGCAGGCTCCTCCTCACTGGTGGTCATGAAATTAGGTCCCACTTCTCACCTGATGCAGGATTTAAGAGATTGGATTCTCTACCTTGCCAGGCAATCACAGTGGAGTTGGCCTGTTGGTGGGTCCCTGTAGGAACCACATGAATGTGGGAGGCCTTACCTGGTATAGTCTGCAATGGGGTGACCCTGGCAAGGAGGTAATACATCCCTTTCCAACAACCTTGGCAATTATTGCAGTTGGAAAATGTGATCGAAGAGTCATGAGAGTGGGAATGCTGATGTTGTCTCTCACAGGCTACAGCATTTGGAAGAATGTGTTCTGGACCTTGATTAAGCAGGGCAGCAGAACATAGCTCGATCTTGTATCATGGATTTTACTGAGCTAGTCTTGGCCCAAGGGCACGGGAGCTGAATTAATAAAGTACAAATGAAGAAGGTGAGGAGTAGGATGAAGAAGAAGAAGAAGAAGAAGAAGAAGAAGAAGAAGAAGAAGAAGA
>JANHMN010000003.1:56109816-56139259 GCA_030674055.1 Rhabdomys pumilio
TTATTATTATTATTATTATTATTATTATTATTATTATTATTATTATTTCATGTTTTTCTTTAAATCCAGTTATTTTTCCTGACCTAGTCTGCTTTCTGACTCCCCAATCTCCAAGATAATGTCTCCACAACATCCCCCCCCCACACACACCCCTCCAGGTCTCCCCATTCCCTAGGCCCTCATGTCTTGCAAGAGTTACGTGCTACTTCTCTCATTGAGGCCAGACCAGGTAGTCCTCTGCTATGAATGTGTTGGGGAGCCTCAGAGAAGCTAGTGTATGCTGCATTGTTGGAGGCTAAGTGGCTAAGAAGTTTTAGGGGCCCAAGTTAATTGAGACTACTTGTGTTCCTATAGTATGGACCTCCCCCTTAGCTTCTTCCAGCATTTCCCTAAGTACAGGGGTCCCCAGCTTCTGTCCATTGATTGGGTGTAAGAATCTGCTTCTGTCTCACTCAGGTATTTGTTGGGCCTCTCATACTGAAACCATTTTAGACTTCTGTTTGTAAGTATGTCACAAATTCAGTAATAGTGACAGACTTTGAAGCCTCCCCTTGAGATAGGTCCTAATTTGGGCCAGACACTGGACCTACTTTCCCTAAGTTTTCTCTATTTTTGTCCCTGCAGTTCTTTTAGACAAAGACACTTCTGAGTCAGAGATTTTGACTATAAGATTACAACCCAATTCATCCACTTGGTGCCTAATCTTTCTATTGGAGATGGATTGTACAAATTCTTCTCCTCACTGTTGGGTATTTCATCTAAGGTTTCTTCCTTTGAGTCTTGAGATCCTCTTACCACCTGGTTCTCTTGTACATTCTAGAGAGTCTCCTAACTCCCACCTCCCAAGGTTGTATATTTCCTTTCATTATAATGGTCTTTGGGTTTTCACTCCTGGTCCCTCTCCCCAACACCTTATCATGTTATTCTTTCTGCATGCAGTTCCCACTTCCCTCCCCTGTTACTACCTCCCAGTTTCCTCCCTCCACTGCCCTCTAGTTTCTTTTCATTCCATATCTGTCATTGAAGTATCCTAATTTGGGCCCTAGTAGTCCTCTTCAGAGACAGAGTAATGAAAAAAAATTGTTTCAAGGTTCAGTAACATACATTGAGTAGAGAATAGTCAAGCATTTATGTAGCACTGTCCAGTGCTTGGACATTGTTACCAACTTGGGGAAATTATCTAAAAAACAAATATCATAGCTAGAATTGGGGAAAGCTTTTATTCATTCATTAAATAGAAAGAAGTGTAAGGAGACCAGAACTTGAGTATCAATCTTTCTACACTTTCTGTGCAACTGTAAAATAATTAAAGGTTTTGGAAAGCCTGGAGTGTTCAGGGCAAGGGAGCATATAAGTGGGTGGCTCTAGCACTTGGAGATGAGAGGGACACCATATTTTCTCTGTAAAGATTTTCTGGAGCTGTCTTATTGTCAATGAATACACAACACAGTAAACATAAAATCACTAATGTTTTGTAAGTTGGCCAAATAAATTTCTTGTATTCATAGCAAGAAATTTGACAGTATTCTGTTATATTTATTTTGGAGGTTTTCAGTAGAGGAGTTGCCATTGTTTCTACTTCTACTTAGGACATTATTATTATTATTATTATTATTATTATTATTATTATTATTATCACCTTTAGTCTCTTTTTGTAATACGTTCATTATTTTTCCAAGTCCACCCTCTGACAGTTCTTCATCCCATTCCTCCTCCTCCAGCTCTAAGATGATGTCCCCACACCCCTACAAACCTCTACTTCCTGCCATGTCTCCCTATTCCCAAGAGCCTCAAGTCACTCAAGGGTTAGCTGCTTCTTCTCTAATTGACACCAGACCAAAGTGTACTCTGCTGTATATATGTCAGGGGTCTCAGACCAACTAATGTACTCTCAGTCAAGGTTGGTGACTCAGTTTCTGAGAGATCTCTGGTATCCAGGTTTGTTGAGAATACTGGCCTTACTATGGAGTCACTTAAAGAGAGTCTGAGAGAATACAATTGGACCTATATGTCAGAAAGCCTTTCCATAATCAGACACTAGTAAAAGTGAGGACATATATCTGCTTCCATTATGGCACACATAAAAATTGATATTACACAAGAAATAGTTAACCCAAAATCTTTTTTATGGTTTTCAGTTAGCGTTTGGTAAATGTTTTCATTTCTGCTATCATTATTTCCTTGAAATTGTGTAGTGGCGCCAGATCACTTGACATTCCAATATGTATAGAATGCAAAAACAAAGAAGAATTGTTTGTATTTCATGTTAATTCTGTTCTCAATACAGAGTTCAATAAATAGTATGAATGGTGTAATATTTAAGCTAAGGATAAGTATGCCAGTGTGTGTTTCCTAAAAATTGTCAATGAATCAACTAAAGATTTTGTTCAGATTAAGAAGCTATATTTAGTTTCTTAGAGAAACCAATAGAATACACACACACACACACACACACACACACACACAGAAACACACACACTATATATACATATATATATGTTATATATATGTATATGTTATATATATATGTTATATATATGTTATATATGTGTATATATATGTGTGTGTGTGTGTGTGTGTGTGTGTGTGTGTGTGTGTGTGTGTGTTATATATATAACACATAGGTGTTTCTTCTCTCCTTCTACTTAAGAGTCAAACAAAAAATGTCCTGTGATGATGTTCTCCTTTCTCTGATAGGCTGCCACTCTTATCTCTCAAGCAGGAACTCACCACACATCCAACATTCAAAGAGTAAACACTTTGGGATTATGACTATTTATGAAATAATAAAAAAAACCATCAATTGTCCCTGCAACGCCTTCTACTCTTGACTCTAAAGCCAGTGCCAAATGACGAAGCTCCTGCATGCTGGGACTGTAAGTTAACCCCTTTTTCCTATTATATGATCACCAGTTGTCTGTTTTTTTAATTTGTTCACTCCCTAAACTTGGCTGTCCTGGAACTTTCTCTGTAGACTGATCTTGAACTCAGAGATATTTGTGCCCTATCTCCTTCATGCTGGGATTAATGGCATGTACAACTATGCCTGGGTTTATGTTTTTTTTTTCACAAGACATTCAAAAACATGGCCACTATGCCTCAAGATCTGGATCACAGGGATGCCTTCCATTTCTGTATTATAGTTCATTCCTGATATAGTCAAGTTTACAGTCAAGAACAGCCATCAAAATCTATCACTTGCCAATTTGACATGGAGTCATATCTTCTTATATTCAAATTAAAATAATAACCATGTCATAACAATGCCAAAGGTGAGGTAACTATCCCATGTGCAATTGAAAATAAATCGTGCTCTGAAATCATGATTCTGTAAACACAATGTTTTGCATCATGCCTCCTTCTGGTATCCCTTTAAAACTTCAGTCATGCATTTTTTTTTTTTTTACTTTTCCTTTATAAGCTTGCTATGCTTGATCAAACCAATCCTCTCTGCGAGAGCCACTGGACCAAGTTCCTACTAGGTTTTTTTGAGACTTCCTTTGCCAAAGCAAATAATATAAATCCCTTTACCTTATCCTCAGGCAGACTCTTTGACCAGGGCAAAAAGCTGCCACATTCTTCTCCAACATATCATAAAAGTAATCTCTTATAAACATACTAAAATTCTTCTCCTCTGAAAGATATTGATCAGGTCTCCAGAGTTAAAATGAGCCTCAGAACCAATGTTTACCATATTCTTACTAAAATGACCCTTTAAACACAACTTAAAACATTTCATTGTTTTCAAAATTCAATGTTCCCAGAACCACATTCCTCCAAAACACATGGTTTGGCCTACCATAGCATTAACCCAGTCCCTGATATCAAGTTCTATTTTAGTCAGGGTTTTGCTACTTTGAAAAGACACCATGACTAAAAAAATTATTGTAATGGAAAACGTTGCATTGGGTCTGTCTAACACTTTTACAATTTCAGTCCATTATTTTTATATTGGAAATCATGGCTGCTTGCAGTCATACATGGTACTAGAAGGGCCAAGAGTTCTTTATCTTGATCTAAATGCAGACAGAACGATACTGTCTTCCATTTGCAACCAAAAAGAGATTCTTCTTCACACTTAACAACTTAACATAGCTTGGGCATATACAGGACCTGAAAGCCCAAACCCACAGTGATACACTTTCTCCTACAAGATCACCCCTATTGCAAGAAGGCTACATCTCCTCATAGTGCTGAGTGCCCTGTGATAAGCATATTACAACCACCACAAAGTGTGCTCATTAACATTACAATAATCTAGTGGAGATAATAGAAAATATAAGCAAAGAGAGAGTTGTAACTTAGACAACAGAAGAAAAATTTGAAAAGTTTGTTTTTAATGTGAGTTCTCAAGGATTAAAGACAGAAAGCCAAATTTTGTGCCTACTCAATTGTGGCAAGCATTAAAAACTAATGTAAATGTCATAAACTCTCTCATGATAAAGGAGTTAGAGTAAGACAAGTCTTCATATGTATTGGCAATGAACCAATAATGTTTACTTAACTATACCTATGATTTTAAAACATTAATTGCCTATCAATATCCACATTGCATATTACATTTAGCAACATATTCAATATTGTTTGAACACATAGCTTCTATATGGAAAACCATCTTATAGAATATGGATCTTCAATATGGAGAGCCCTGTGTTTCCATAGTTGGGGAATGTTATCTAATTGGGGAGGAAAATAATAATATTCTCATGGATCATTTAGACATAGGAATATCTTGCATGCCATGCAGGCATTTACAAGGACACTATGTGCCAAAAGGATTATAGTGAATTCTTAATGTTGGAAAAGCTGGCAGTATAGAACCCGCCAAGTATTGTCTAAGTAAAAGGTGTCTAATTTGCAATAAATAAATAAATAAATAAATAAATAAGGAAATAAATAAGGAAATAAGGAAAAGAGAAGCAGAAAAAAGAATCACATCCATCAATTCTATAACTAATGGGGAAATCATGGAGAGACAAAATGAAGGGTACTAATGAATAAAAAGAATAAATAATTCAGAGAGTGACTGAGGAGTTTTTATAGCTAACATGTTTATTAATTCATATTCACTCTATCATTTCCAACAGTGATTTGTGGAAGAAACAACATAAATAGATCATGTCTACATATTCTCTAATACACATGGCTTATATTTGATGTTAACATCTCATTAGTAACTAATAGTTTTTTTCTGATGGCAAATAGGCCAATTAACATGAAATTAAGGTATATAAAGGCAGCTTATTGGTATATTGGTCAAGTTGTTGTCATTTAGCTGGGAGACAAAGGTTAGAGGGTAGAAAAGGAAAGAAAGAAAGTGAAAGAAAGAGAGAGTGAGAGAAAGAAAGAGAGAAAGAAAGAAGGAAAGGAAGAAAGAGAGCATGTTTATACATCAAAATGATATGCAGAGACAGGGACAGAGAGATAGGAGAGAGAGAGAGAGAGAGAGAGAGAGAGAGAAAGAGAGAGAGAGACAGATGAGATACAGACAGCAAAATCTTACTATTAATAAAATTCTTCTGAAGACATCATCTTGTAAACATAAATTATAAACATATATATATATATATATATATATATTGCCTTCTACAGTACCACTAGGACATAATAAGAAAAAATTACCATGTGTCTGTTTGGTAAAAGGTACATGGCAAATATGTAAAGATTTTCTTTCCAGACAGGCAGACGTGGATCAAGGTCCAGTCTGAGATCTACACTTCAGCATTAAAAGTATAGGGTCAACTTCCAACTTCATGTGATTGTTCTTTATCGATTTTTGTTCATGCGATTGTTCTTTATCGATTTATTGTTCCTGACCACTCAGGATGAGTTCACATGTTAAGAAATGAAATATTGAAATAATTAAGTTTGAGAGTATATATCTAAATAAAACAATATTTCTGACACATCACATAGACAAAGACACACACCTCATCCCATATATATGTAAAATATCTATCTATCTATCTATCTATCTATCTATCTATCATCTATCAATCTATCAATCTATCTATCTTCACATATATATTAATTATAGTCAAATATCTATACATATATTCATTAATTTTGGAAGAATCCACTAAAATTTTGACAAATATTCTCTGGGCATTAGTGAAAATGGCTTAGATAGATTGTCAGATCATTTATTGTAATCAGATTCAACTGTACTGTCCTCTCCAAATACTTTTATTATATGTGTATGAAAAATGATTTTATATATGTTTGACAAGAATCTTCCATATATTCACTTTCAACCCACTAAATCAAGGAGTCACTATCAAAATTATTCCCTTAATCTTCAAGCTTACATTTATATATTTGTTCATTTGTTTGATTTTTTTTTGTTTTAAGCCTACTACATCTACTTTTTTTATACTAACAATTTTGTGTAGTAATTCACTTGAAATCGGTATTCCAGAAAGAATAAGAAATGTGACTCACTCTTACTTGCATCTGTACACTGTATGTATTCTTTCAATATGCAACATGACCTCCATCTACTTCCAATTACTTACTGAAGTTTTTGTGTCATTTTATTTTGTGAAGCATTTATGCAGGTTTTTATGTGAGTTCACCATGAAATATACATGGCTTGTCTAGAAAATATTATTTTATATGCTGAGATTTTTGAAAACTTACATTTAATAAGGCTTCTCAAATACTTAAACCCTTCTTATAGCCCACCATTGAAAGATATGGAGAAAGGATGGTAAATAGGAAAAGAGAATGTGGACATGCTTAGAAGTACAACATTGGTGAAATTGTAATCTTTTGTTTCTTTTCTTTTTCTGTTTTTAAATGCATATTTGTTAAACATATTCACATAGAAAAATATACAATATAACTTTCACTACATTATACATTCTTTTTTTTTTAACCAATGTGCTTTTATACCATTTTAATTACTTGCAAGTATTAAGGTCAGTTCTAGGTTGAGGAACTAGCAATACAATAGATGCAAATAGTCAAGGAACAAGCAAGAACATAAACACTCATAGTCAAAGAACAAGCAAGGCAATGAACAAAGTCCCTTGATCACTCCCTGATCACTGTTTCACAGGGCCTATCAGGATAAACAAAATATCTGAGCCTATTTCCCTGTCCTAGCCCATAAGCATGTGTGTAAAGAGAAAGAAGGGAATATTAGATAACTTAGGAACCTTTTGTGACATCTAATACAAATCTCAGAGAATCCAAGTTTTCTGCCATTACATCTCTAACCAATAATGGGAAACTTTAAAAACTAATTTTATTCAAGGTTTAGTTTTTTGTCATTCCCTTGTAATTAGTTCATGTTTCATCCAGAAGACTACTTTCCTTAATTAAATTTCTGGGGGATTTTCTTCAATTATTATTTCATGTTTTTATTGGTTATTTTACTTATTTCCATTTCAGTTGTTATCCCTTTCCCAGTTTGCCTCCCACTTGCTTTTATGAGGTGCTCCCACACACACCCACAAAAACCCACCTCACCTCCATAGTATTCCCCTACTCTGCGGCATACAACCTTCACAGTATCAATGGCCTTCTCTTTCATTGATGCCAGAAAATGCCATCCTCTGATACATATGTATGTGGAGCCATGGGTCTTACCGTGTATACACTTTGGTTTGTGGTTTAGTTCTTGGAAGCTCTGATGTGTCTGGTTGGTTGACACTTTTGTTCTTCCTATGGAGTTGCAAACAACTTAAGCTCTTTCAGTCCTTCCTATGTTTCCTCCATTAGAGTCTCCATGCTCAATGTTATGGTTGGCTACAAGCTCCTTCATCTGTATTGATCAGGCTCTGGTAGATCCACAACACTGCTCCTGTCAGCATGTACTTCTTGGTATTCACAATAGTGTCTGGGTTTGGTGTCAGCATATGGGATGGATCCCTGGGTGGGATGGTCTCTAGATGGTTTTTCCTTCAGTCTCTGATCCACTCTTTGTCCCTGTATTTCCTTTATACAGTAGCAATTCTGGGTTAAAAATTTTGAGATAGGGTAATGGCCCTATCCCTCAACCAAGAGCCATGCCTAATCTTGGAATATGATGTCTAAAGGTTTTCTCTCCCTTTTTTTTTTTTGTTTTTTTTTGTTTTTTTTTTTTTTTTTTTTTTTTTTTTTTTTTTTTTTTTTTTTTTTTGCTAAGGATGTCATACCTGTTGGATCCTGGAAGACTTTTTCTTTCCTGGTATCTGGGACTTTCTGGTGGCTACACCCAGTTTCCAATACACCACTGTTACAAACATGTGTTCAATTTCCTGACTCATTGTACATTTCCACAGGCTTGTCTCACACTTGATCTAGCCCCCTTCCTCCCCTTCCTTTTATCTCTCCCTTTCAAGACCCTTCCTATCTCAACTTCTCATCATTATTTTGTTCCCCCATCTAAGTAGGACTGAAGCATCTAAACTTTGCTCTTATTTCTTCATATGGTCTGAGTTGTATAGTGGAAATTCAAAGGATATTTTCTAATATCTACTTATCAGTGAGTACATGCTAGGTGATTTCTTTTGTGATTGGGTTACCTCACTCAAGGTGATACATTGTAGTTCCATCTATTAATTGAAAACCTTTTAAATTTCAGTCTCTCTCCTTCTGAAAAAATTAGTTCAGGTTTCTTTCTGATGACTACTTTCCATAATTATATTTCTTGGGGATATTCTTCCATGATTTTAGAGGCTTCTACTCAAGGTAAAGTAGATGAATAGCAATTGCCTAAAAAAACTTTGATGTGGAAATGACTGTCCTGCATTCTTGAGAGCAGCTTCTGAGTGAGGGGATGACATTACCTGAAGAGAAGAGTTGTAATTCACAATCCATTTTCACCTCATGCAATACTAAATAGAATATGATGATTGTGTATCCATGAAGTTGTGAGGTTTTATCTTTTATGTCTATTAGAGATTTCTCCTGTATAAACTATAAAGGACTAATATGCCTTGGAATGCAGGCCACAGAAACAATGCAATTCATGTAACAGATTCCATTTTGAAACATTATGGAATTGTCAATGTGGACAGTCACTTTTCATTTTAGTCACCTCTTATTCCACACTCAATTCCTGGGATATGTATTATGAATACGTAAGTACATGTCTCCAAATCTAGGCTGTGTTACTAAAATGAAAAGATCATATTTTGATTTTCAATTAGAGACTGTCTTCAGGGTTTTTGATGTACTGAAAACTATTGATAAAAATGGGGTTTTGAATTCAAGGTGGTTAATGGCTCAAATTCAAAAAGACTTGGCTTAAGTGAATTAGGCGGAAATGCACATATTTGGGGCATACATGCCTGAGGGAATTTCAAACTTTAGTGAGAAATCACAGGGTAGCTAATAGATAGTCCTTTGTGTCCTTCAAGAGCTCAGAAAACAAAGCATGATCCTGGTGCCTGAAAGTTTTGTCACTGTAATACTGCTACTGCAATGTGGGAATTTGTCACTTTATTTTGATGTGGGTTCAATATGGGAAGTGAGGCTTATTCTGTGAAGAAAAACTTGGTTCCACAAAAGTAGAGTCTGTTTAGCTAGACTGTCTAGCAGATAACAACTATGCCCATGTAGATGTTCCAACACTTACATGAACTCCTCCTTTATTGTATGTAAAAAGAACTCAACTTGCCTTCAAAGAACTAGGCTTTACAGTTCCTCATAATAATTTTGGAGAAGTGGATAAAAGGGTAAGAAAAAATAACTGTAGAGCCAATGAAGGTAGCTCAATGGTAGACAACTTGACTAAATAAACTAAGTTATAGATTCTTTGGCAGCAAAATAACAGTCTGTCCACTTGAATATAAACCTTTCTTGTTGAAAGTAGCCATAACTGTTTGCCCAGTCTTGTTACTCTAACACAGTGATTGTTAAATAATCATAGCTCATATTGATTTGTATCAGCTCACAGTCATGTGATAGACAATCTTTTTCCAGAAAAAATTTCAGAATAAAAATAATATTTACCATGCTTGATTGGGAAGTTAAACAATTAGGGACTCATGGGATATTAATACTTATTTTCTCTTTCTAATACTTTCATGAAATCCACCATTTCAAAAATTTAAGTAGCATACAATACTTATTTTCTCTATATGGCATGTTGTACTTTTTTTGTCCCATAATACAGCATTTACCATTTTGTTTTTATTTCCCAGTTTCTGTGTCATAAACAATTGCATCATTCCAACATTGATAGAATCTAGATAAATGAATTAAATCATGGTGTTAGTGCCTATTTGAGAATATTGAGTCAAGTGAACACATCTTCATTTCTTTTTTGTTTGTTTGTTTGTTTGTTTTTTACTTGTTTTTGTTGTTTTAACTGTAGCTCGTATACAGCCAATGAAAGATTATAAATTATTTAAAATTATGGGAGATAGATGAAGAAATATATTTCAGAACATCCCCTGATAGCAAAAGGTATGTTCATCAGGTTATAGTTACAACTGTTCAGTCTTGAAGTATGAGGTCCAGAAGAGGTTAAAAACTGGGTCTGTGAAGTAAGCGTTCATAATTCTGAGCACCAACGAAGATCATTTTCCTAATTTCTTGATTCCTCTGTTCAGGAGTGTTTTGGAATAGTATCGTTTCACTTTTCTCCTGATCCTCACACTATGTTTTTACTTTAAAATTCATCCCAAACCTTACCTCCATTGTAGTAGTGCTTTTCCAGTGGTGAAAAGTCACTGATATTGTACTTGTATATAGAATACTTGAAAATGTCTGAGGGTCATGTCCTAGATAAAACTTTCTCTCTTAATGATAAAAGCAACTGTCACCTCTCACTACAATTTAGTCATATCCTTTCAGTCTGTTGATAAATTTGTCCTTGTAGAGGTTCTATTTTAAAGTGATTGCTGTCTGTACAGGTGAAACTTGATCTAATCTTGAAACCTTGTACTAATGACTGAGTAATAAAATATAATAGGGGATTTCAAAATTAAGAGAAAATATATTTTGAAACCTGGAGAATTGTGAACATATAACAATGGCTTGAATGCAAGCATACCATTTTTGAAACATTGGTGATTAATTTGAAAGGACCAGTGAGCTGCATGTAATTAGTTTGTCTTGACTTTGTCTATATCTTGTGCCTGGATACATGTTGGATGATAGTAAATGTATCTGTTGTCTTTCAAAATGACATCCAACCTGCTTTTTTGGTGTCCATACAGGAATTTGATGAGCTCCAAATACAAACATGTGAGGAAGAAAAGCCCTACCTTTCTATTGATAATTCTTATAATTTTCCAGTGATTTTTGAAAATGATTGTCTTACACAGGCCTTTTGTCAAAGCTTTTACACTAATAACTCAGGAAATTCATCTGAGTCATCTTATGAAAGATCATTACAGTTTCAATTCTTGACTAGTTTTATGTACACATAGAAGATCATTCAGTTTTAAGAAATGGTTTTCTTAGAGTCCAGCTTTATATTCCCAATAGTTATATGCAAGTCTTTCCTAAAATAATATTGTTTCTAAGAGGCATAGCATATGCTTGTCAGGAAATCATAGTGGAGATAGTTTCCATAAATACAACTACTTGAAATCCATTATCTATAGTAATGAAAGACATTCTGGTACAATTTTTGTGTTGGAGGTATAATGATCCAGTAAATAGCCCATTACCTTTGCTTTGTACATAAGCCCAAGAATCTCATTTGTTCCGCAGAGCAAATTTTAGTAAAATTTTAAATTGGTTAGCCATTAAATGCAGTATGAGACATGATTTATGCCTTTACCTAGAAAAAATAATTTTATTTACAGCTCTCAAAATATTTTTGTAATAATTACAAATTCACAGATGAGTTTTATAGGAGAATTCATGCTATACTTGAGGTGGGAAAAAAGACAGGCAACTGAAACCATGTTGAATGAGGGAGTTTAATTTGATAGGAAAATGTTTACATGCTTGTTACTCTAATTTTAGTTAAGATTAATATTGACAGGAGCATGATGAATATGTAGAATAAAATGTGCCACTAGTGTAAGGCCAACAGGTCAGAGGATGTCAATACATTAAATCACAGTGAGGCAGTCTTTTTTCATATTGTATGTAGTTGCAGAATTCATTGATCCAAATTTCAGAGTCCCACATCTGGGAAAGCATCACTGGTAGCTACCTGAGACACCATAAGTCCTATACCTTGTAAAAAAATTATTTGCCACCAGAAAAGATAAAAGTCAAGAAATAAGTGTTTTTAATGTTTTTTTTTTTAATCATATCTACCTGGAAAACGACAGAAATGTACCAAGATTTAAAAAAAAAAAAAAAAACAGAAAAAAGCCAGGTGGTGGTGGCACATGCCTTTGATCCCAGCACTTGGGAGGCAGAGGCAGGCAGATTTCTGAGTTTGAGGCTAGCCTGGTCTACAGAGTGAGTTCCAGGACAGCCAGGGCTACACAGAGAAACCCTGTCTCGAACAAAACAAAACAAAACATAACAAAACAAAACAACCGAAAAAATAGCAGATTGACATAATGCTGCTTACATTCTCTTGCTAATTTTGGGACTCCAAGACTAGCTATCCCAGAGAGGAGATAGTTCACATCTTCTAACCTACATGAATGTGACCTTTGAAAAACCTGGAATATATAGGACATAAAAGTATGTGGAGAGATGTGGCTCTATCAGTAGAGTCACAATAGATTCATAATCTTTGTTTGGGAAAGACTATTCGTGCAGCCTTTTGATCAGAACTCACATACCACAATAAGGAGACAGCTACAAGTGCTCTTTGAGTTAACACAATAAACTCGTCCCAAGAGAGAACCTAGATGGTATGTTGTTTCTACATGTTAGGACATTAGATGGAAATGTAAATACTAATTCCATTACAATGTAAATGTAATGTTTACTATTCCCTCTTTAAACATTAATATAGATACTTTTGCCTTCCTGTTTCTCCCTACATTTTTCCATTACACACTTCCTTGTTATTGCTTATCCTTCTTTTACAATGACCCTGAGGTTTACTGCATAAGATATTGTGTAGAAATATTCAGTGACTGCATTACACATTTTATATAGATTTTTTTGTGTGGTTTTGGTTCTTTTTGTAGATAGTCTGATTGTTTAAATGACCAATGTTTTTACCTAAAATAAAAAGGTAACTGAAATATTTTTGTTGATTTGTATAATGACTTCTGTTTATTATAGGTACTTCTTAGAAATCTACTTAATATGACTACTGCTGATATTTGCAGACATCCTTCTATAAATTTACATTCCTTTTTCTGAGTTTATCCCCCTTTACCTTGCTTAATTCTTAATTCTTAATTGCCCTGCTTTCTTCTCATTTTCCACATGAAATCGCTTATAAACAAATTTGCTCCAATTTATTTCTTTCGCTGTCATTCACATAGATAATGTTTCCTTACTCCTTTCCAGTTCTTCCCTTTGAAGCATGCACAGCCTATTTGCATGTTAAATGAGGAGATTCTCATAAAGCGTGTGTCCAAGTCATTTGCAATTCAAATCCTTTAAACAAAATGTCTAAAGTGTGCACTGTATTCGGATATTGGATTCTGCTCTTAAGATCATTATGATCACAAAATAATTGGAGAGTACAACATAGTATTTTGCAAAATTGTTCTGGTCTTCTTACCATCAAGCCTTTACAAATGAGGCTTCACATATTAGAAAAAAAAAGGTTTTTTGATTATTCTACTATTGTAGTACATTATATTAAAACACAACTTAAGATTTTATATTGTTTATACCTGCATGCATATACACCTTCATGCATGAGAGGCAAAATTTAAATAAAAACATAATAATGTTTACCTATGCCTTTTACACTCATGGTGTGTTCCTTATTTTGATCCCTTCTTAACCTTAGTACAGTCTTCTTTTTTATTAAAACAAAAACTTCCATGTCATATTTGTCATTTACATAATTTTAGCTGTGTGCATCTACAATTTTTTCCTCAGCCCATGACCCATCAACTATTTTAGACCCTGTAGTTATCACAATTTATCTATTTACATCTAAGATTCAGTACTAAATGTAAAAGAAACATCATGCTCTATTTATTCTTTGTGATGTCAATAACATTACATGTAAACTAATTAGAGTACCTCATGACAATTTACCAGTATTGCAGTATACCATGTAGTTTCAGCAAAAATAGACAAATATAGTGTTGTTTTAAAGTAAAAGTAAATTGCTTACTCAACTTCTTTATCTTTTTCTTATACAAGCATCAACGGAAAATTAACACTGTGATTTTAGGTACTCAAATTGTTATCTAAATATATTCAATAAAATTCTTGGTACATCACTCTCTAGAACTAAAATAACTTTTATTCAGAGATTAAAATATTATCCAATATTAAATTTATACCCAGTAATCAAACAATTTTACTCCAAGCATTTTGAAATATTCCTCATTATTTGTACTACACATAGATCAGAATCTCTGTATTGATGAAAGACACATAAAACTTTTTATGGCATGTTTTGTACCATGAGACATTTGAAGGCAGAATCTATGTAGTAACTGACTCCCTCCTCATCTTGTAATATTAGCTAGACAGAATACTATTGACAAGCCTAATTATTCCAACCATGAATTATAAACTTTCAGCTTATACTGAAAGGGACCCTGGGCAGCCTAAATTCTGTCTATGAAAAGATCAAATGAAAGAACTTTGGTTGTTTTTACAAAACTCCCTTAAAGTACTTCAAAATTGCAGCTCATAAAAGTTCCCATTTTCTGAGATGAACATTCTCTGTAGACCAGGTTGGCCTTGAACTCAGAAATCTGTCTGCCTCTGCCTCCCAAGTGCTGGGATTAAAGGCATGTGCCACCACCGCCCAGCCGGGATGAACATTTCTAAGACTGGTTTGCAAGCTCATAGGGCAGATACATATCAAATAAAATGCATATCAAACACTTACATTATGTTTCTAAATATTTGCAAAGTATTGACAAAATATTTTCATGGTTCTGTGTCACCTCAACCTTAGGGTCTATATTAACATCCTAAAGCATTAGGAAGGTTGAAAACCATTCTCCTAGATAGATAAACCCTAGACACTTCCCATTAAATTCTTTTTATTTTAATTTTTTAATTTTTTTTAATCTTTTAATTTTTTTGATCTTGTCTTTATTGTTTGTCCTGTAAAAACAAATGCACAGATTTTAGAAGACGTTAAAAATTTTGCTTGTGAATATATTAGCCACTTCTGAGACACTTCTTCAATTTGAAAGATATCATAAAGACTTACTGTGTTTTAAATAATGTTCTCGTATTTGCATAGATAAACCTTTTGTCCTGGAATCACTGGTGTTCAGTTTATTTTCACATTATTTTATTAACCTTGGAAAGCCTGAGATAAAGGAAACATGGGTTCAGAGTGTTGGTTCATGTGGGAAGCAAATCTGATAAAATATTTGAAATAATATTATTAAAAGAATATAATTGATTTGATTTCTATCTAGTGATTAGTACTCTTAAAACATTAATCAGAGTGTCACTATGTTATCACTATAACTATGTTAATGATAGTATGAGTACCAACCATTTTAAACTACCTATACATCATATGAATTCATTTGAATATGAATTTAACAGTACTAATGAAAGAACCTGGGAGCACAAGTATGACTGTTCTCAGGCTTCCCACTTAAACATTCTTCATGATTTCCACTAAAATATTCAGAATACTCAACTGTTACCTCCTGATAAGCATGATATTTCTACTTTCTTTGATCTATTGATAATCTGAAAATTATTTCAAAAGTTTTCTTCTTCAATTAGCAATATGTCTCTTAGAGTCATTCAGTCTGTTATGACTCTCTAGATTTGCACTATAATAAGGCTTAACATGTTGATATGTTTTTTTTTATTTGAATCCTTGCATAGCTTCTTTAGAGAAATTTTTACTCCAAGAATTAATCTTGGAGGTGAGAGGTAAGTTGTTTTGTTTTGTTTTTGTGGTTTTGTTTTTTTTTTGTTTTTTTTTTTTTTTTTTTTTTTTTTTTTTTTTTTTTTTTTTTTTTTTGTTTTTTTTTTTTTTTTTTTGTTTTTTTTTTTTTTTTTTTTTTTTTTTTTTTTTTTTTTTTTTTTTTTTACCATAGGTTTGCATGTCATATACCTAGGGTGGTATTTTCTTCTCATTTGTATGCTTTTAAAATCTGTTATTTTATTGTTTCACATGTCTATATTTAGAAATTCTAAGCTCAAATTTTTCTATTAGTGTTAAAATTGTTATTAATTTTCTTTGAGTATCATAATTGTAGTAGTTCTTGAACTGAGTGTAAAAACTTTCTGGATGTAAGATTCATGAGAGAGAGAATGAACAAAACTGGAGAAACATAGAAAACTTGTGGAAAGGCAGAAGTGCTAAGTGCACCACATCTCCTGTGGGATTTATGAAGGTTAACTACTCCTGTGTTAAGCATTTCCTCATCATGCACTATCTCTTTTAAGTAAATTCTGTCAAACAAAATTGAGATTTTATTTGGTCCATACTGTCAATGTAGTATATACTACATATTTCAAAGTTATTTAATTGTGTAAATTGGAAAATATTTTTCAATCATTACTTCTGTGTCTACATATATTACCAATTATTAATTTATTTGAGGAAATAAAAAGTAACTTACAAGATATTTTGTAATTTGAAATTTTTTTCGAAGTTGAGCTTCATTTTTATGGAAACTATCTTGAATTAATCATTTTACTTTCTAAGTGGGAAAACCAATTTACATTTGTTATTCACTTCAATATATACATACACACACATATGTGTGTCTCTGTGTGATTTACATATACACAATCTTTGTTGGAGAAATGTGTACTCAAAGACTTACTTATGTATGTATAACACTGTCTTGCATTTATAATAGATTTACATTTTATAGAATTAGGATATTACTATCTTTATATATACATATATAAATATATATATACATATATACACACACACACACACATATATATATGCACACACAGTATTATCTATACACATTTCAAAGTTGTATCAGAGCTTTTGTTGTTTTATTTTTTTAGTTTTTTTATTTTAACTTACATACGAGATTAAAATCTGGTAGTTGACTTATTGTATAATATACATTTGAGCAGAAGGACTTTATTTGGGTCTTTTGAATTTGGGTCATATGTATACTCAAGCAAAAATTTTACAAGACATTGTCTATCTTTAATTCTATCTTGGGCTATCTAGTCTATTATGTTTACTGATCTTAGTTTATAGTGACCTAAGTTTAATGATAGACTCTGTTTCAAATATATATGGAGGAATAGAAAAAAATGTGGTTTTGACCTCTTTCCACTACATGCCTGTGTTCATACTTTAAATCTATGCACAAATGAACAAGTCCATGCACATATACTTCCCCATATATAATATATAAATGGACTTTTTTTGGAAAAGAACTACAATATTTCCTAGGATATAGCACTCCATATGTAGCTTGAGCTGAGTACAAACATACAGAGATCCACATGATTTTAAACTTCTCTGGCTAAGATTTAAAAGACAAAGACTACAAACCTTGGCTTAATTGCAGGTTTTTGAGGAGTAAATTTTATTCCATTGAAGTATATACTTAAACATATGAAATAGAAAATATCATGCTTATAGTTATTTCTAATAAAGAATATATATATATATATATATATATATATATATATATATATATATATATAATCAAGTTCAGGATCTTCTTCCAATGTTGACTATTATGGATTTTTTTATGAATTTTAAATTGTTTGGCCATAGAACTAAGTATAAATTATCTGCTTTGATTGTCATGATGTCTAAATAGTTTTGTTTTTTTTTTAATTTTGGGCTTACTCACAATACTAAGACTCGGGTGAGTTAATCAAAAGAATTAAAGTGTACATAGGTATATATAATACTTTAAAATATGTGTTTGTGGTCATCATTAAATTATTAGAATTTGTTCTGTTAACAATTTTTTATTTATGCAGAGATTTTATAATAAAAGCATTTAAAATAATAGGTAATAGTATGTCAAATACAGTCTCCTAAAGGACAACATAGAGTAAAGACTCGTGTAAGGAGGGTTTTTTTTTGTTTTTTTTGTTTTTTTTTTTTGAAAACTGTTCATATCACAGAAGTAAAAACCAGTGTCTGATATATGAATGAAGTTAGCACATGAAATTAAACTGATTTTGAAAGGGGTAAAAATGTTCAAAAACTCCTAACAGGCTGAGCAGAACCAAGAGTATAGGTCAGCTTGGTTGTGAGCTCTGTGTTTCAACAACTTGGCTGACCACAAGATAGATGGTTGATTACTAATAGGCTTTTTGAAAATAGCCTATACAAAATATTCCCCATGACTGTTCCTTGAACCCAGTCACAAATTAAATAATGGGCTGGGACTTTCCATAGGTACTATCCAATAACCTTTCTTCACTCTCCCTTGGTTGTGGTCCCCCACCCCCGGGTTGTAGTTTTTTCCTTGTGGATTTTGCCTTTAAATTTTCTCTGCCTCCAAAGCCCGGGCTCAGAACCCACTGTCCGTGCATGGGTCATGGGTCTTGACCTCAGCATGCTGATCAAAAATATACGTCTTGCTGATTGCATTGAGTTCAGTGACTTGTGAGTAATTGGGTGGCCTCGAATTCCTGAGGCTTGGGTGAGGTCCTCCCTTCATGGGGATCTTACAATTTTCTATTTTAATATATCAGTGAATTACATGAGCTATCCGTACTAGAAACAGATCATCAAAAGTTTTACATATTCTTAAGCCATTTTAAACAGTACAGTTTTTCTGATGTTAGTTGTTCTAAGAAGTCCAACCGCAGCTCAGAACAGACCACTCCATACCACATGGTTCCGATGGGAAGAGGTTTATTCGGGAGATAGGGCAAAGTTGGGGAGAAGAAGGTGGAAGGATAAGAGAGAAGAGAAGTAGAGACCGGTCATGACCACGTGTAGAGAGAGGAAGTGGGGAGGGGACAGAGAGGCAAGAGAGTAAGAGGGAGAGGGTAAGAGATTAACAGAGTAAGAGAGTAAGAGAGTAAGGGGGTAAGAGAGAAAGGAGGGGGCAGGCAGCCCCTTTCATAGTGGGCCAGGCCTACCTAGAGGTTGCCAGGTAACTGTGGAGGTGTAGTTTAGACAGAATACTAACATCTGGCTTTTATGAAAAAAGGGAGTATGAAATTAGGTAAGAAATGACCCTGTGGGATATTGTGGTGTATTTTGTGTATGTGCCCAAAAGTGGTATATCTTGGTCTTGGCTAGAACTATTTACAGATTCATGTGAGACTGTCAAATGATTTCCAAACTGGTTATAAAGTTTGCCCTCTCACCAACAATGAAGGAATATTCTCTTTACTCCATCTTTACCAGCATGTGCTATCACATGAATTTTTGCTCTCAGGCATTTTGATGGGTATAAGATTGAATTTCTTGGTCATTTGATTTTTCATTTTCCCTGGTGATAAGGAATTTTGAACATTTCTTTAATTTGAACAACATACGTTACAAAACCTCTCAGCATTTACTTTAAGTTTGATTATGGAATATTTATCTACATATATACTTTTGTTTGTAGTTCAATGCTTGACTATTTTACGTTTACCCCAGTGCTGTTTTGAACACATATTAAATATGTCTGATACAGAGTCTTACTGTGCTGTCATCTGAGACTTCAAGTTCATTACTGAAAGCATACTTCCTCTCAGCATCATGAGAAGATGGCTACTTAGGCAGATCACCATATTTAGCTAGTGATATTGTAAAGTCTCTTCATTATTGAATTTCATTTTTGCTTGCTTGGGTATAAAATAAAATCCAATGTTTATATTTTCTCATTTATTACCAATTTGCTTAAATCACCATTAAGTGTAACTATATTTTTATTATGTGTCACATGTTTAATTACAAAATATATTTAAACACTGAATATAATTTGAATATTTTATTTTTCATTATTTAAAACAATAGTTTAAATCAAATATTTGATTTTATTATACCACACCCCCCAAGTTCTTCAGATCCACTCCCATTTCCCAACCAGAATTAAGCTCTTTGTAAAAAAAGTTACAAAAATCCAATTGAGAACAAACCCCTCAAAATCAGAAAATAAAAACACATTCAAAACAAACAAGCAAAAAAATCCAATACACACAATAGTAAATAAAACAACTAAAAGGAAAAAAAAAACCACCAAATTGTAATCATCTAAAAGAACACTCAAAAAAATCAGAAAACTGTGGAGTTGAATTATTTGTTGATCATCAACTACTGAGTCTAAGGCCTGTCCTGGTTTGTGTATCTAGTTTCAATCTTTTTGGAAAATTAATTTTGTTATTTCTGAGTTGTATGTGAAAGTTCACTTGTTAACCTTTACTCTCGTGCCTACATTTCACACACACACATACACACACACACACACACACACACACACACACACACACAATTTATAAGGTTTTCATTGTACTGTTTCTCTACTTCCTATCCATAAAATACCTCAACTGGAAATCATAGTACATGTGAGAAGGACGTAGTACATTAAAAAAGACCCTGGAATGTATCAGTGTAAGTTTTATGTGGACACTGGTTTGAAATCTCCTTTTAAATAAAATTTTTAATTACTGTCATCAACAATTGGACCTTGATGTCAGTGTGGGGAGAGAACCTAATAGTTATGGTAACAACTTGGATTGTTTGAAAATTTCTGTTCTATTTATGATAGACCATTTGGCCCATAACTCAATTAAATGTAAACCAAAGACCCTGGAATGTAGCAGTTTAAGTACTGTGTGAAAACTGACTTGACATGTACATTTTAATGAAATTTCTAAGGACTTTCATCAATAATAAAGACTTGTGGTCAGTTTGGGGAAAGGACTCTACAGTTTTGGTAAGAATTTTGGTTGTTAGAACATTGATGTTCTATTTCTGACAGTTTATTTTCTCATAACTCAATTAAATTCCAGTGCTGGAAGCTTTGTTTGGTGACAAATGATGGCCAGTTGACATCCATTATTTGATTATTTCATTTAGATACACAAACACACACATAGAGAGACACACATATACATATAAACTTAATTTATAAGGATTTTATTGTACTGTTTTACTACTGCCTGTCCAGTACCCCACCAGGTTATTTTTATCTGTTCCTCCTGTATTTTTTTCCTCAATCCACTCTCCTAACTCTAGCAGTTTTTCCATGTTTTGGTTTCTGTAGTTTCCTCTCTTTTTTTATTCTCCACTTCATTTCAGCCTCATTCCCAATCTGTTAGTTTTGTCTAGTCTCTAACCTCTGTCAGGATATGCTTTATATGACTTATACATTATCTTATATAAAAGAGAACAAAAGCCTAGTATTTACTTTACCTAGTGACTACATTGAACACAGCATCTGGGACAATGTCAGATGGAAGTGGAATTAATGTGTGAGAGATATTTTTTAAAAGGGCAGATATACTGATGTATTTATTATCTGTATATATTAGTTTTCCACTTATGTTGATGGAATTTCATTTTTGTAACTATTATTTGAATTATTATTTCAAATCATGAAAGTAGCTCGAGATTTTCAAAGATTTTTATTTTCTTTTAGTCATCAGTGAAAAGATTGTGTAGTCTTTCATCTTTACTTATTAATGTAGTACTTTACACAAGTTCTTTATATGTTACACTATTCCTACATATTTAGGTCACATTTACAATATAATAGTAAAAAACTTTTTTATCTGTTGAATGTTTTCTACTATATTTGTTAATATATATCTTCAATTTTTATTAATTAATGATTTTCATACAATATATTTTTAAAATATTTATTTTATGTATTTAACAACACTGTTGCTGTCTTCAGACACATAAGAAAAGGGATTAGATCCTATTACAGATGGTTGTGAGCCACCATGTAGTTGCTGGTAATTAAACTCAGAACCTCTGCAAGAGCTGTCAGTGCTCTTAGCCACTGAACCATCTCTCCGGCACCATACAATATATTTTAACTCAACGTTTTTCCAGTTTTCCAACTACTCCCATATCTTTCTGTCTCCCTGCCAATAAAATTTCATACACTTTTGGTTGTGGACATGGTAATTATCTCTGTGTCTGTTTCACCCTGTCCCAAAACAATAAAAACTAAACAATCAAAAATTACCAAATTAATCACCCAGAAGAGCAAAAAAAAAAAAAATCACAAAAATAAAATGAATCAAATACACACACACACAAAAAAAAAAACCCACAATGAAACAAATATAGATCTGTTTTGTGTTTCAGTTTTTGGTTCCTGCCCTAGGTGTGGATGATAAAACCTGTAGCACTCCACTGAGAAAGAAATGAGTTTTGGTTTTCTACATGATAGATATCAATTACAAATAGTGTCTTTGTTAAGGATGGTACTTTGTGTCTATTTTCACTTCTTAATACTAGTATTTCTGTCTGTTTTATACCTGTGCTGGTCCAGTGTGTGCTGCTATAGTCGATTGACTTCCTATATCCATTGCTGGGTGAAATTTGATGAATAGATCCCAATAGGGAACTAGTACTCCAAAGTCTGTGGATATAAGTATTCTCTTATCCATGTACTCACAGATAGTTAAATAACAGTTGTTATTAAAGAGTGAGATAATCTATGAGGTTATATGGAATAGTGATGCTACTGTTATGGGGGTAGATATTCAAGGATAGGAAACTTGATATATTTTTCAAACTCAAAGTTTTCATATATGCTATTGAATCTACTACTGTATCAAGATATATTCTTACTAATAGGTAATAACATAATTATGTGCAACATAAAGCTGCATACACACATAAGATTTGTTGAGAATTTATATACATAATTTCTTTTCTAAAATAAGTGTCTTATATTATTGCTTTATCATTATATCATTCAGGGATATTCTGTGTTAATTGGATGTATTTCCTTCAAAAAGATTGGACCTAACATTTTTTTTCTAGAGTCCAAGTAGCTTTTAGAGGACATAATAATAGAGATAAATGTTATATTCTGGTATAATTTATTCTTATATTCATAGAACTTGTGGAAACAGGCACAGTCATTAAAAGTAATTAAAAGTATGTTTCACTTGGGTATCCAGAGTTAAAATCAGAAATTTGCAAAGAGAAATTGATGTATTTCTGTAGATATCCAGGATTTACTCACTTTTAGATTCCAGATACATAATCAACAATCAGGCACCAATGACTATTTTTTCTCTTCTTTTATTTGAAAAGAGAGCTCAGGATAAAAAGCAGTTTTTCCTGTCTTTTCATTTCTATTTTCTTAGTGGGAGGGAGTCATAGATGAATAAGCACTTCAGACCATGATCAAGAAGCTTTTGCTTTCTCTTCCTATTTGACAGCTCTTTTCTGACTGGTTTATAATCTAATCAAATACAAAGAGAGACAATAACATTGTCTGTTGTGAGAGTTTTTGCCAATGAAGCTACTGGGTATAGGCTAGGTCACAACTGTTTCTTGGTATAACCAAAGCCAGCCTATGAGATGCTCAAGAGAAGAAAGACTGCTCCTAAAGTTTACAGGAGACACAGAAAATAGGAAGTAGAATGTCTGATTCACAGGATAAAGTTTTGAGTTACTAAAACCTATCTCCTGTGCAAGATGTGTGTGTGTGTGTGTGTGTGTGTGTGTGTGTGTGTGTGTGTGTGTAGCCATTAATTCTGCTTTAAGATATGGTATGATTTTATGAATCTTGTTGTACTCCGTCATCTTCAATAGTTCAATAGATATGATTCACTTTCAGAATAAATTTCTGAAATAGATCAAGAATTTTCTGCATGTTATATTCCCTAGGGAAGATCATTGTGAAGAATTGCTATAGGTCTAAGTCCCTCAATGCACATCACTGTCAGGCCATATCTTTGATGAACTCCAAACATCAGGTTGCATAAACAAAATGCTCTAACTGCACTAACAGCTGGATCCAGCTGCATGCCTTAGTGAGTAAAATGAACAATATCTGAACTTGAAATGCTGGAAATTTCCAGAAAACTCTCCCCCTTATAAACCTAATGAGAAATTTTCTCCTGTTCCATTCAGTTTTTGCTTCCTCTAGACTGAACACAGGAAGCCAACCTGATGGTCTTTCCCTCCAAATAAATTTTATGGCTTGACACAAGAGGTTTCAGAGGAGAAGAATTTAGCAGGACAAAGTTACATGATAGCATTACCTCCAATTCCTCCAGTTATTGCTTAATAATAAACAAAAAAGAAGAATTCTAAACTGCCTGGGCACACAATTTCCCAGCCTGTGTCTCTAATGACCTACAATCACCATGTTCCACCTACAGAATGCTCTACCTACCCTAACACCCAGAACCTATCACAGCACTACAGAGGAAAAAGCCTAAGCTCTGGACTTGAAAATCCACTAATCCCCATTCTGAAAATCTCCAGAAAGTCCTGCCCCCAAGAAACTTTATGTAATTTCTGTTTTCTGATCGGTTCTCTGTTGGTTCTAGCCTCAAGAGGGGAATACATTCTCCTGGGTCTTTTTCTTCCAATAAATTTCTTGTGTGCATTTTAGTTTTTGCTGTAACTTTCTGGTATGCTTGGACTTGCAACTATAAGGATGCATTCCCCCTCAGAGTTGTAACATTTGCAAAGGTAGGGGAAGTACTTACCTGGCCCACAGGCAATATCATCTCTTTGAGTTGTAGTATTTTCACACATTATCATTATATTTGTTGCATAAGGTCCTCTCAGAACAAAGAAAAATAAGACTGGCAGTCATATTAGTAAATATTCTAGTGCCAATAAGGGTCTCAGTGATTCAACTTTTCCAATCTATGTTATATAGTCATAGCTTAATTGTCATTTCACTTTGGCAAATATTAGTTTTTATATTTTTCTCTGTTTCTGATCTGTCTATCCTTTTATAGGAGGTCAGGCAAGTATTGAGAGTATTAGAAAAATCAATTGCCTCTCCATGGTATAAAATTAGTAATTCATACTTCCATTGAAAGATACTTACCTTCCAGATTTTCTAGTCATTCTTTGAAAATTAATCTCCCATTGACAGACGACTATCTCTTCATTATCATTCTGTTTACACAAATTATTTCTATACCATATGCAATTATATAGTTAAACAACTTTGTCTGAATTGCTCATGGCAATCACAAAACGTTGTTCAATACTATTTATTACATATTATATAGTGGTCTCCCACACCATCTGTAATTTTATTCTGTCCAATTTTTCTTCTTAAGTAACACCTGATCAGGAAAGAATTTAACATAAAAACTAATCTTCAGTTTTTATATAGAACTCTACAAACACAATCAGCAATGCAATACTATGTTCATAATAAATATTAAAATAAGACATTTCCAAGTCTCACAGAATGTCTCACTGATATCAAAACCTGGCATTAGTAAGTTTAAGTTGTTGTAAATATAAAGAAGAAAGAGAGATGAAGAAAGAAGAAAAGAGGGAAGTAAATATGATATGATTTATTATTTTGCACAGCCTGACAATAGTTCTCTTTGTAATAGCTTTACTTACACAAGGAAATCATAAATTCAGGAGGTCACATGTAGTCTAAGCAGGAACAGAAGGAACTAGGCTACTTGCACAACTCAAAACATGGAACTAACTAGCACTAGGAATCAGCTAAAGGAGATAGGTCCCTAGATGGATCAGTTTGATGTAGTTGGAAGAGGCAGAAACCAAGAAATTGATAAGGTTTTCTGCACTGTTTTTACTTGGATTTGATCCATCATTCAACTGTGATTACATTAAGCCAGGTAACGACTTATATTTTTAAAATACATAATTATAAGGATTATATATTTTTAAAAACACTAAGTGTCTAATCATGATTTTTTAACTTAGACAAAATTTTCTAAAACATGTTTTATCATATCATGCCATATGGTAGCAGAACAATCTCATTTTTAAGAAGAAATACATAGCACATAAATATTTTATTCAATAAACCCTAATATATATTATGTAAGTAGAGATGATACATTAGGCACAGAGAAGATTTAATATGTCTATTCATATGAAATCACACATAATCTTTTATTAAACATCTCACCACTTCTTTATTATAACCAGAAATATTATTGGGGCCTCTAAAATCCATGACCTCAAAGAATTATGAAATCTTTCTAAATAAAACCCTACCTCTACACTATGAGATCTGTATAGACATTGACTGTATATAGGCAACGAGGAAAAATGTAATTTTAAAAGACTTAAAAGAGTTGTAAGTTAATGAAAAGTATAGAATTATTCCATGGTTTGAAATTTAGATTATTTAACTATTATGCTTAGAATTAAATGTGGATATTATGTAAGAATCTATTAAAATTTATTTATTTCTTAAATTTATTGTTATTTAGTTAATTTATTTTTATTTATTTATTATTTATTTCTAAATTTATTATTTCTTTCTGGTACCATTTTTCTCTTGTTTTATACAAACATGAAGTTGATGACTGAATCAAATATCACACACACACACACACACACCTCAACAACAAAACTATTACCACTTCCTTACCTAATTCTTAATGTGAGACATATAAAATATATTTTTTATTTATATTCCAAATATTTCCTCTTCCCAACTCCCCACCCCAGAGTCCTTTGGTTCAGGATGGGTGTTCCCCCAACCAGCCTAACCCACAGCACACCCTCAATATTCCCCTTCCTCCTTCCCTGGGGCACTATGTCTATTTATGATTAGAAGTGTCTTCACCCACTAAGGCAAGACAAGGCAGTCCTCTGCAACATCATACGTGCTGGGGGACAGTGACAAGCTTATGTAAGATCTTTGAGTGGTGGCTTAGCTCTCTGGGAGCTCTGAGGAGTCTTAGTTAGTTGATATTGTTGTTCTTATTATGGGATGGCAATCCCTTTTATTTTCTTTGATCCTCCCCTTAACTCTTCCATAGAAGTTCCTGACATCAGTCCAATGGTTTGCTGTAAGTATATGTATCTGTCTCAGTTGGCTGGTGGTAGAGCCTCACAAAGGACAGCCATGCTAGGCTCCTATTTACAAGTACAACATGGCATTATTAGTAGTGTCAGGGTTTGGGGCAGGCACAAAATTCTAACATTTTTTCATAGCTTTGTAAATGAGTTATATTTTGGCTCCAGTCTGTGATTTTACCTGGAAGAATAGAAAAACATTGATTCATAGAATATTATAGAGACATGTCTCAAAGGTTACCATAAAGCTCAAGCAAAAAGTAAGTTATAACATGCCTCTTTTTTTCTTTTTTTAATGTCCTGTATCATTAGAAAATTGGATTTCCCCAGAAACACTAGAAACATAGCATGCAAGATGCCTGTGAGGACAAAATATTGGGGCTCCATCTATTTTGATAACCATGTACCATCTATCTAACTATCTATGTACCTACCCATCTACCAATATTTCTATCAATCAGGTATTTGTTTTTTTTAAAGCAACTGAGTTCAACTAGTTCTGATCATAAGTACATAAGTATATAGTCATTGACTAGTATATTGGCCTCCTAGAAACAGTGGTACAGAGACCAATAAATATCTATCTTTGTCCAGCATTCATCCACTGCAAATATTCTCAAAGCATATTATAGAAACTTCATTTACCTAACCATTCTATGCTCAAATTTTAATGTTACTTGTTTTAGTGTAGTTTTTATGCTGTATACTGGCTCCAGGATGGTATAAGGCCTGAGAAGAACAAATTTAGCAGATCAGGTGGAAGCAAATTGCACTGGACAACAGCTTGAATTTTCTCTGATCCACTATTTTGTCTGTGTCTTCACTCAGAAGAGGAAGCAACGTTTCCAAAGGGGCACATGGTTAGTTTGTATTTCTGACATCAGGAATTACATCATTTCTTATTTGTACTTTGAAGATTTTTTAAGACTGAATATGCAAAGAGAATGAAAGAAAATTATTTTTAAAAGATTATATTGTAAGGTTCAATAATCCCATCTCTAGTGCCATCTTAGACAAATTTTATCTAAGCAGAGAGCAGAAATCTTGCTCTCCTCCATATCAGAGCCTTGTAGCTACAAATATTAGACAATGTGAAGTCTGTAAATATTTATCTTTTACATGTGATTATAACAAATAAAGCAAAAACACAATAAGCTGAATTATATACTATTTGAAGCCTTGATAATTTTATTTTATTTTCTAATTCTTATATATGTCTCTCTAACTTGTTCTTTTATTCATTTCACCATATTGTGAATAGAGTGTCAAATTCTAAACTCTATAAAGTTACTATACTTATTGTTTAATTTTATTTACTAAAATGCAACAGGGATTCTAATGATTAACCTAAGTTTTTTGATTCTTGGATTGTTAATTGCTTTTGGATATTATTTCCTATAAAAACTTATTCAGAATGATATTATTAACAAAGAAAATGCAGGAAATATTCCTAATTTTATTTGTGGGTTTTCAACAGGTCCACAGCTTGGGCCTCAGTCCCAGCATCCAGTGTCAAGGTAAAGAGATTCTACTGATGATTACATTAACTAAACTTTTTTTTAATCCAGGTAATTATTTGCTATTCTATACCTCCTCCCTAGATGATCCAATATTACCAAGGCTTTAAGTATTAACAAAGTTAAAAGCAAATAGTGAACAACAGAAACAGCTTTATAAATAACTTTATTCAAGAATAAACAGCAGGAATCAGACAACTCACTGCTAAAAGCTGAAATTTTGACATGAAGTCTCTTTTGACCTAGAAGTGTGTTATTTAGTCTGGTCTTTATAGTTAAGATTTTTATAATAGTTACTGTTATCTTTTGGTGAGTAGTGGTATTTCAAATGTCTCCATGTCATATCATGGATCACTGTACAATAATGAACCTTAGAACTATTATAGTATTTGCAAACAATTAGATAGTCTTTTCCAGTATGAATTATATCTTTACTTGTTAAAATTTCACACTTTGTGTCATTGTTTTCTTTGCAGATTCTGCTTTATCTAACTTTGTACACTTTGACTTGTGGTTGTACAGCAAAACTAAGTAGGGAATATAGTTATTTATAATATATATATATATATATATATATATATATATATATATATATATATATTTTAAAGTGGGCAGGCAGGAACAAATAGCAGAGGCCCAAGTGCATACCAACTATGTGTTTTTGTAATGTTCTGACCATGTTTGAAAGAAATTGTGAGCTGCATATAACTCGTTTCTGTTCACTGTTTCTATAATCTGTGCTGAATAAAAGTATGAATAACTAAAAGATAGCTATTGACCAGAAAGAACTCCATCAGAAATAGATGACTAAAATTCACTGTCAGCTACGGCTGACAATTCTCATTAATAATCTGAGATTTCTGCAAATTGCTGTCTAAAGCAGGAATATTCTATGCAGTATTAGTGACATCTTGTGGAATTTTGCTATGACAGCCTGTGAAACATCATCCAATAATACTTTCCACACACACCAAGAAGAGCAATTTGACTCATGATACACTTATCTCGA
>JANHMN010000003.1:56139269-56155596 GCA_030674055.1 Rhabdomys pumilio
GCCTAGTTCTGAAAATTTTGATTTATAACATATTTTCAGAGCTAGCAATTAAGTTGATCAGTATAAAACAACTTGAAAATTCTCCATGTTAAATAACATTCAAAATTCTACTTTACCAAATCCACTGAAGAGGAAGCCCACAAGTGAACCTGAGGTTCTGGTAGTTGGTAATAGGAGAAATAAACAGCATTCATTAAGGCATCTAAGAAGTAAAAAAGACATAAGTATTTAAACACAATAATCCGAGACTTATATATTTGTATGTGAGAAGAATCTAGTATATTATTTAAGACCCTAGAATGTAGCAGTTAAACATGATGAACACTTGTTACATATTGTCATAACCTAGGTAACCTGTATGATATCTATGTTTCTTTTCTTTACCTCTGTAGACTAGATTAAGAATTAATGGCTTCATGGAAACTATTCATAGGACAGTATATTTATACACTTGAAAATACCTGGATTGATGTAGGACTATCATATCTAGTGTATCTGTATAGTTAAAATGAAATTTGGTTAATGTATATAAAACATAACCAAAGGAAAATATTTATCTTTGAATATGGTAGCCAACTGTGAAAAGATTTGTGTTGAATATGAGTTTCTAAAGAAAAAATGATGAACATCAAAATCTGTGCTTGTGATACAGTTGGAAAATTTTAAAGCCTGACAAAATGTTAATAGAAGGCATTCATAATGAACCATTATATATGTTAAAACAATTCTGGTCAACATATGGGAAATTGTCTAATGGTATTTGTTCACTATGGTGCCATTTTTCAACAGGAATTACCTAGTAACTTCCACCTTCCCTATTATATTATGCAAGAAAGGAATACAAAGTATTAATGATTTCAAAAATTAGCAACTGTGTAGGAAATAGGTGGATCTCTAGGTAGGAGAGGCATAAAGCAATCTCTAGTATTGGAAGTGTAAAATTTCCAAGGAACACTCATATAGACATTTCTAGGCATTACAGGTAGCCATTTGAAAAGATCTTCTCTATACTAGGAAAATGACTTCTCATATTGTGGTAAGCAAAACTGTGTAGACAACTCTATAAGTAGTGTGAGGAGAATATGCCTAAGATGCAAAAGTTGTACAAAGAAAAAGCAAGCATCAGGAGCCATATTCATCACTTTAACTATTCGTTGATGGAGAATTGAGTGAAATTTTTTTGAGAAAGCTCTAGGAGATGGAAATGTAATGACTCATAGAGAATGATTGAAGTATTTACCCACATAATTAGGTAAGTTCCTCATACTCATCCCATTTTACCAAATATTAATAGGTGGAAGAATATTTGATGTGAACAGATCAAATTTACACATGCTCTATTTCACCTGGCTTATATTTAGTGTTAATGTCTTATTAGTTATGCTATTTTTGAAACATCCACCGAATGATGGTGGATTCCAAAATAATTCACCAAATTTATCATCCCAACAGTTCTACTATTAATTAGAGGATAGAGGCTCAGGATTTGACTCATTATTCTGTTCATGTTCTGTTTACAGTGAGTTTTTTTTTTGTTTGTTTGTTTTAATTCAGATAATCTAATAATAAACTCTAAGGATTCTTCAGATTTGGAGACTAATTTATTTAAAAGACGTGTATGTGTCCCTGAAGAATCAATCATAAAACATTATTTCAGAAAAGGGCTCACAGGACGGGGTTTGTGTTATTATTCTTCGGAGATTTTGTGGTATGATGTACAAGTGAAGCCTAACAAAGTTATCAGGAAAGATTAAAATATTCTTTGTCTTTAAATATTAAACTATAAATAAAGTTAAAACAAATATTTTAGAGGCTTGTGAGTTGTGAATGTCAATTCTAAGAGTGGTTTATTTTGCTTTTATTTTTTGGCTACCAAGGCTCTAGACATGTCTTAATCAGTAACGCCTAATATCACATTTGTTGGTTGCCTTCCAGGCATTAAAAAATTCCTATTAATGAGGAAGTTGGCTTATGTATATATTTGACTTGGAAAAGTAAAACTAGTAGTAGCCCAAAAAAATCCCATTCTTGGGATCTAGCAGCAAAAATCCCAGTGTGAACCACTAACTATACTACAAAAATTAAGCCTCAGATCCAGAAGCACCTCTTGATTTGAGATCTTTCAAGGTGGATATTAGAGGTCAAGATGTGCTACCTAATGTACTAATGTCCTGACGACCTAATGCAAAGAATCAGAATTCTTATTGGATTAAATGTCCATTACAGTAGGGCAAAAATCACAGATGTTATTAGTCACTAAGAGTAATTTTCACGACAAGAGTCATGGGCTCCAGCGAAGAAGCATCTTCTATAAATTGGTTACATTTTGTACCAGATAAAATACTGTACATTTTCTCTACATTTGTGTTTATAATCATGGGGTTTCCAATACTGATACTCCATGTCAATAAATACAGTTTTCTTTACCTTCATTTTCATCATTTCTGTCATTTATCCTTCATTCCCAAGAAGTGTGGCACTTAGACAAAAAACAGTATCCAATGGAGACATGACAATTTGACTTTCTAGGAAACTTCTTCACAGATCTCCATCTGAAATCCTGAGCAGAGAAACAAGTTATGGTTTGCGTAGCTAAATATTAGAGGTTTTTAAATCTGATGTTTCTATTATCTACATTTCACATTAAAATTTACAGAGGCAGTGGGCAGCAGCAGCAGGAGAAGCATGAGCAGCAGCAGAGCCAAGAGGGGCAGCAGGGGTAGCAGTAGAAGCAGCCACAGCAACAGAGGTGCCAGCATGTAAATCAGCCACAGCTGCTGCAGTGCCTGCAGAAACAGCAGCAGCAATAGGAGGATCAGCAGCTGCAGAGGAGGAGAAAAAGCAGAAGAAGCAGGAGGAGCAGGAAGAGAAGGAAGTGCAAGAGGACCAGGAGGACCAGGAACACCAGGAGGAGAAGAGGAATTAATGAGTGATTGGGTCGACTCGTATGGGAGAGTTTGATGGGGGAGCAATGTTGGTAAATATAATACTCAAACATAAATTCTAATAAAATAAAAGTGGAAGATATTAGAAAGCCTTCCAAGTCCTGCAGAAAAAAACATGTATAGTATATATAGTAAATTACATTGCTAACTCTCCCATCATATAACTTATTGCTCATCTGAAAATTATTTCTAAAATGTTCTTCTCTACATAGCAGTATGGCTTTTAGAGTCAGGCAATCTATGTTAAAACTTTTTTGGTTTGTTCTTTTATAAAATTTAACATGTTGATTTTTTATTTTCTATTTGTATCTTTGCATAGCATCTTTGGAGAAATTTGTACACAAAGAATTACTCATGTAGGTAAGATTTTTTTTTTTACATTTACAGTAGGTTTGCATGTCATATATCTAGGGTGGTATTTTCTTCTCATTTGTATGCTTTTAAAATGTATTATTTTATTGTTTCAGATGTTTACAAATAGTAACAGTAAGCTCAAAATTTCCTATTATTGTTAAAATTCTTATTAATTTTTTTGACTCTCATGATTGTTGCAGTTATTGCTTTGAATGTCATTACTCCTTGAATGTAAAATGCATGAGAGAGAGAATGAACAAAACTGAACCAGCATAGAAAAACTGTAGGAAAACAGTGGTGCTAAGTGTACCACATCTCCTGTGGGATGTATGAAAACTAACTACTCTTGTGATCAGGATTTCCTCCTTATGCCCTATCTCTTATATAAACACTGTCAAACAAAATTGAGCTTTATTTGACTCATACTAACCTTTGTATTATATAATTCATATTTCAAAGTTATTTAACTGTGATAATTGGAAAATATTTTTCAATCATTACTTCTGTGGCTACATATATTACCACTTATTGTTTTACTTAAGGAAATAGAAAGTAGCTTACAAGGTATCATGTAATTTGAAATTTTTATCTAACTTTAGTTTAATTTTTATTGGAACTATTTTGAATTAATTATTTTAATGTCTGAATGGAAAAACCAATTTATATTTGTTTTTCACTTAAATATATACTATATATGTATATATATACATATTTGCATCTGTGAATATATATATATTGACTATATTAGATTTACTTATGAACCTTAAATTGTTTGGTTATATATTATCTTTATCCAAGTATAAATTATCTTCTTTGGAGCTTTATAATAATAGCTTCTAAATAGCTTTTTGAATTTGGGGCTTAGTCACAATACTAAGATTATAGTAAATTAATTTGAACATTTAAAGTATATATTGGTACTTTTAATAATTTTAAATATGTGTTTGTGGTCACCATTAAATTATTCATATTTTTTGTTAACAGTTTCTTTTGCATACAGAGATTTCAGAATGAAAGCATTTAAAATGAATGACTAATTGTATGCCAAATACAGTCTCCTAAACAGCAACCTACTTCAAAAATTCTTGTAACATGCTAATTAAGCTTAGTTTTATAAGTACAAAAATTTGGTTTTATACCAGAGAGTTTTAAACCAGTGTCTACTATATGAATGAAGATAGCACATAAAATGAATAAAGATAGCACATGAAATGAAACTGATTTTCTTTTTTAATAACAGAGAAAATTACATGGGTCATTGGTCCAAGAGCCAGATCATCAAAAACATTAAAACTTCTTCTAATACCTTGTAAAATTATGCACTTTTAATTAGAGTCAGAGGTACTGAAAAAAAAAAGAATTTGAAAAAAAAGCTTATACTTTTAGCATAGTGCCATGTTGCATGTAAATAAAAGAAAATTAAATGAGAAATATATGAAAGTGAGATTTCTGTTGATAGATCAGATATGGTTACCTATATAATGTCAATAGCTAAGATTTTGACTGCTATTTCATTGTACTTATTCATAAAGTATATGGAATTAAATTGATTTCCTATTTTAACAGCAGAGGGAATTACATGGGCTATCGGTCCAAGAGCCAGCTCATCAAAAGCATTACAAACTCTTCTAACACCATTCTAAACAATAAATTTTAATTAGAGAAACAAATCCTGGAAAAAGAATTTGAAAAAATCTTATACTTTTAGCATAGTGCCACGTAAATCAAAGAAAATTAAGTGAGAAATATTTGAAAGTGAGATTTCTGTTAATAGATCAGATATGGTTACCTATATAATGTCAATGGCCAAGGTTTTATTTGCAATTTTATTGTATTTATTCATAAAGTATATGGAAACACTTCATTCACTACTTTATTTTCATATGAATTATTGCAGTTCCCTGTTATTTCAGGTGTCATATGGTATCTTTCTGGGAAGACCTGCAAATTATTTGATTTTCAATTTTTATTTTATTATTCGATTTAAATCCTGATGACAGCCCCATTCCTCCACTGATCCTACTCCCTCTTACAAATCCCTCCCTACTACCACCCACATATTTTGTTATGAGAAGCCGAGCACTGTTGCAGTAATTCTCTAACCCAAATATGATCAGTTAAAGAAAACACATTTCAGTAATTATGAATATAAATTTCAGACATAGATTGGGCAGATTCACCACTACACTACTCTATTCCCCAGCTATGAGGCCCTTATAACTTGAGGGTTTTCCAAATCATGCAACCTCTTTCTCTTCCCACCAACCTTTATTTCTCTACCTCCCCTTCTCTTCCCAATCACTAGCTCTAGCCTTTATTTTACAAATTAAGGAGGGAAGAATGTTCAGTAGAAGTCACCGGCGTACTGATTCACTCTTCCTCTGCAGCCCCTCCCAGAAAAGTGAAATTAACATTGGGGGCTATCCACAACAGAGCACCCCTTGGCTAGTGCCCCACCTTGTGCCATCTAGTTCTATAGTACTAGGAACAGCATCTTCCAATGAGGCACAACTAGGCTGTCTAGGTAGAGGACATGGATCCAATGGAAGGGAACAAAGACCACCATGTCCACATTCAACTTCTTAGGGGATCCACATGAAGACCAAGCTCACACTTGCTACAAATGCATAAGGAATCTAGTCCCAGGACACGCATGGTCCCTGGCTAGTAGTCCAGAACCTGTGAGTGCATATGGTCCCATATTTGATAATTCTACGGTTCTTCTTGTAGTGTCCTTTAACCCTGTCTTGTTCATTTCTCTCTTGCACTCTTCCACAAGACTACCTGTGTGCTTTGCTTGTTTGACTGGGTTTCTGTATCAGTCTTCATCAACAGATGGTTGAGGCCTCTCAGGAAAAATTTATACTAGTTTCCTGTCTCCCAGCATAGCAGAGTATCAGTAACAATGTCAGGATGTCCCTTTCATATGAGATTGTTCTCAAGTTGGGGCAGTCATCAGATGGCTATTCCTTCATTGTCTGCTCCATCTTCATCCTGGAGAATTTGTAAACAAGATAAATTTTGGGTTGAATGTATTTTGGGTGAATTGATGCAACATTTTCTTCTCTAGAAGTCCTAACTTGCTACAGGAGGTGGCCAATCAAGTTTATAGAAACCCCTATCTTAGGTATCTCAGCTAATGTCACTCTCCTATACTCCTTGTATCCTGTCCCATCATAGGCCTCCAGCTAGTCACCAGTGAAGAGCCTTCACCTATTTCCATTCTGATTCCCAGCCCTCTCTCTCCTCCCCTCTTCCCAAATCTGATCACCATTTCTGGTCCCCTCATCACATGCTCATGTACCCTGTATTTCTTGCTATCCACCTCTGATGACTATGTAGTTATCAATGAGATTTTACATCCTGCTTTTGGACTTCCATACTCTTGACTTTCTTTGTGTCTGTGGATGGTAGCATATTTTTCCTGCATTTTATGGCTAATGTCTATTCATAAATGTGTACATACCATATGGCTTTCTGGCTCTGGGTTACCCCACTCATGCTGTTGTTCTCAGGTTCTATTCTTTTCCCTGTAAAATTCATGAAGTCTTTGTTTTCAATAGAAGAATAGTATTCCAATGTATAGATGTGTCTTATTTTTAAATCTGTTCTTCAGTTGAGAACCGTCTAGGTAATTATCAGTTTCTGGCTGTTATGAACAAAGGTGGTATGAATGTAGGTGAGAAGGGTTCCTGTTGTACATTGGGGCATCTTTTGGGTATATGTACAAAAATGGTATAGCTGAGTCTTGGATAAAACTATTCCCAGTTTCCTAAGAGACTGTCAAATTGATTTCTGAAGTGGTTGTACAAGTTTGCACTCCCACCAACAATGGAGATATGTTCTCCTTACTCTATTCCCTTACCAGCATGTGCTATCACATGAGTTTTGATCTTGGGCATTTTGGTGGATATAAGATTGAATTTTATGGTCATTTGATTTGCATTTCCCTGGTGATAAGGTATTTTGAACATATCTTTAATTTGTACAACATACTTTTCTAAAGCTCTGAGTACTTAGTTTTAAGTGTGTTTATGGAGTATTTATCTACATATACTCTTGATTGTTGTTCAAATTATGCATATATTATATTTACCACAATGTTGTATTTAATTTATATCATAAATTTTTCATACAGTGGTTCACTGTGTTGTCTTCTGAGACTTCAAGTTCATTACTGAAAAAATGTTCCTCTCATCATCATGAGAAGATCACTACAGATGCAGATCACCACACTTAGCTAGTGGTATTGTAAAATCACTTCATTAATGACTTTCATTTTTGCTTGCTTGTGTATAAAAAGATACAAAATTCCAACCGAAAACAAATCTCTCAAAATCAGGAATATAAAATCACACTCAAAACAAACAATTGAAACCAAACAATAAACAAAATAACAAAAAGAAAAAAAACCACCAAACTGTAACAATGTGAAAGAATGCTCAAAATCCAGAAAACTGGGGATTTGAATTATTTGTTGGTCAACTACTTCTGAGTCTTAAGCCTGTCCTAGTTGATGTACGTAGTTTGACTCTTTACGGAAAACTAAATTTTATCTCAGAGTAGTTTTATGTGAGAGTTCAGTTGTTAGCCTTTACTCTAGTGCCTATATTTTCCCTTACAATTATTTATTTATTTATTTATTTATTTATTTATTTATTTATTATTTATTTATTTATTTATTTACTCATCCATTCATTCATTCTTTTTTTAAATATAAGGAAATAAAATAAAAAAATTAAAATATCTGTTGTAATAATAGACCAGTCGATACTGTCACTGAGTTACTACCTGCCTCAATGTAACTGTATTTTAATGTTAATTGCATCTCCAAAACTTGTTTGCAGGAGAGAATTTCAAGTAGCTTCTGGGAACATGTACCCAGTTAATTCTGATTCGTAAATAAAGATGACAGGAGCTAACAGTATGGGAAGAGATAAAGATGTAGGATTTAACTTTCCCAGGTATAAAACCATGAGGAAGATGAAGGACAGAGAGACACAGTACCTAAGGAGTGTTCAGGGAAGGAAAGCAGAGCCACTATGGAAAGGGGCCAGGAGAATGTAGTCTGGGGGCTGATCAATTAAGTCAAGAGCAACCAAGCCCGGACAAAGAAATTTGTAAGTAGTAACACAGAGCTATCTGTGGGAGGAAAATTGTAACAACATAGAGGTTAGGCAGATGCTAAGGTATTGTGCTGCTTAAGTCATATTAAATATAAAGGCTGTGTGTTATTTATTTGGGAACATAAACCATTAAACAGGTAGTCAACAATGAGAGATGAATTTAAAAATTAATACTACAACTATGATAATGACATTTGGCAAGAAAAATCCACAGAAAGACATGAACCCAAGTCAAATACTATAATCAGAGACACACTTATTTGTACATGTACTCAAACTTTCTATAAAATTCCTTAATTCAAAGTAATAGTATATGTGAGAAGGACCTAGTACATTATGAAACTCTCAGTAATGTAGCAGTTTAAGTATTATGTATACACTGTCTTGCAATATACATTTTAATGAAATTTCTAAGTACTGTCATCAACAATGGGGCCTTGCTGTCAATTTGGTGAGAAGACCCTATAGTTTGGGGAAGAAGTTTGGTTGTTTGGAAATGTCTGTTCTATTTATGAAAGCCCATTTGGATAACAATTAAATTAAATGTAAACCATTTCCTGTGCTGGAAGCTTTGTTTGGTGACAAGTGACAGCCGGGTGAGACCATTTTTTGATTATATATATGTATATATGTGTATGTATATATATATATATATATATATATATAAATTATATATATATATATATAATTTAAAAGGTTTTTATTGTATTATGTTTCCCTACTACCCATCCAGTACCTCTCCTGTTGTAGCTTATTTTTATCTGTTCCTCCTGCATTCTTTTCTTCAATCCACTCTTCTCATAGTAGCTGTTTCTCCCTGTTTTGCTTTCCACTGTCTCTCCTCTTTTCCATTCCCTACTAGATTCCAACATCATTCCCATACTGTCAGATTTTGTAGTCTCTAACATCTGACAGAGAATGCTTTATGAAACTTGTACATTATTCGATATTAAGAAAACAAAAGCCTAGTATTTACTTAAGTTAATGACTACCTTGAACATAGCATCTGAGACAAAATCAGAAAGAAATGGTAACAATGTATAACAGATGATTTTTAAAAGGGCAGATATAAAGAAGTATGTTTTTATCTGTATCAATTAGGTTTTCCCTTTTGTGAATTTTATTTTTGTAACTATAATTTAAATTATTTTTTTCTCAAATCATTATAGTGCCCTGGGATTTTCAAAGATTTTTAATTTCTCTTACTGAATTTAAATTATCTTGTAGGCCTTTGCCACTGCTTGTATTAATGTAGTAATTTACATTAGCTCTTTATATATTTTAAGCTATTCTTACATATTTAGGTGACATTTGCAATATAGTAGTATAAAAACCTTTCTATCTGTTGGAAGGTTTGTATTGTAATTGTTAGTATATAACTTAACTTTTTATTATTATTTGATTTTTTTCCATATAATATATTTTAACTAACATCTTTCCACTTTTCCAACTACTCCCAGATCTACCTGTCTCCATGTTAATAAAATTTCATCCACCCTTGGTTGTGTTCAAGGTAAATAACTGTCTGTCTCACTCCCAACACTATAAACAAAGCAACAATAACAACAACAACAACAACAAAAAAACCAAATAAATCACTCAGCAAAGCAAAAAGTACAAAAATAAAATGAATCAAATACCCACAAAGGTTCAATGAAACAAAAATGGATCTGTTTTTAGTATTCCAGTCTTTGGAGCCTTCACTGGAATGTGGTTGATATAATCAGTAGAGTAGCACTTCATTGGGAAAAATGAATTTTGCCTTTCTACACTATCAATTACAAATACTGTCTACTTTCCTACTTTCCTTTCTTAGTACTAATAGTTCTGTCTGTTTTGAACCTGTTTGGTTCTATGTGTTCTGCTATATCCATAGCCTGGGTGATGATTGATGAATACATCCCTATGAGTATTCCCCAATACAGGCTACCCCACATTACACCCCCAACATTCCTCCTTCTCTGGAGCATCAGGTCTTCAGGATTAGCAGTATCCTTTCTCACTGTGGCAGGAGAAAGCAGTCCTCTGCTACACCATATGTACTAGGGGCAAGTGACAAGCCCACATATGTTTTTTGTTTGGTGGCTGATGGTCTTGGAGCTCTGAGGAATCTGGGTTAGTAGATACTGCTGTTCTTCTTATGGAATTGCATTCCTCTTCAGTTCCTTTAATTCTTCCCCTAAATTTTTCATAGTTGTCCCTGACCTCAGTCCAATGGTTTGCTGTAAGTATATGTATCTGTCTCAGTCAGATGGTGGTAGAGCCTCTCATAGGTCAGCCTTGCTTGGCTTATGTCTACAAGCAAAACATTCCATCATTAATAGTGTCAGGGTTCATGGGCAGGCACCAAACTAACATTTTCTTTTTCATAGCTTTGTACCTGAATTACATCTTAGCTCCCTTCTAGAATTTTACATGGAAGGAAAGTTTACTGTAGAGCTCAAGCAAAAAGTTAGATATTATGACATGCCTCTGTTTTTCTTCTTCTAGTTCCTGTATCACTAGGAAATTTTATTTCCCCAGAAACACTAGAAAAAGAGCATGCTAGATATCTATGAATACAAAATATATTGGCTAAATCTTTTTAGTTATCTATCCATTTATCTATCTATCTATCTATCTATCTATCTATCTATCTATCTGTGTATCTATGCATCTATGTGTCTATGTATGTATGAATGTATCTATCTATCTATCTATCTATCATCTATCTATCTATCTATCTATCTATCTATCATCTATCTATCTATCTTCTATCTACCTACCTATCTACCTATCAATCTTTCTATCTATTAATCAACTATTAGTTTCTTTTAAACAAATTGGGTTTAACTTGTTCTGATCATAGTATATAGATATTGTCTTGTATATTGGTATCCTAGAAATAGTGTTGCAGACCCTTAGAAATATCTATTTTTGTCAAATACCCAAACACTGCAAGTATTCTTAAAACATATAATAGAAAATCCATTTACTTAACACTTCTGTGCTCAAATTTTTATTTCACTTGATTTTTTGCAGGTTTTATACTGTAGGATGTCTCCAAGAAGGGATAGAGCCTGAGAAGGAAAGATTTAGCAGGTAACATAAAGATAAAATGCTATGGACAGCAGTTTAAATTTTTTCTGAGCCACTGATGATATTTTGTCTGTGTCTTCACTCAGAAGAGGAAACAATGTTTCCAAAAGGCCACAGCATTAATTTATACTTCCTACAGCAGCAATTACATCATTTCCTGTTTACATTTCTAGGAATTTGTAATACATAATTATGCAAGGAGAATTAAAGGAAACTTTAAAAACATTATATTATAAGGTTCATTAATCCAGTCTCTTTTGCCATCTTAGAAAAAGTTTAGATAAGCAGGAAGCAGGGACCTTGCTCTCCTCCCAATCAGTGCTTTGCAGTTACAGATACTAGACAGTGAGAAGTCTTGAAATATTTATGTTTTATATGTGATTATAATCAGGAAGTAGAAACTTAATACGTTTAATATCCTGTTAAAGCTTTGGTATTTCTTTTCTTTTTTATATTTCTTACATATGTCTTTCTACAATGCTCTTTATATTCATTTCACCATTGTTTGAGAAGAATGTTGAATTATACACTCTACATAATTACTGTCCTTATTGTGTAATATTCTTTACTAAAATGTAACTGTATTCTAATGATTAACCTAGTTTCTTTGATTTTCAGCTATCTAAATAAACTGCTTTGGATTTTTTTTTTTCTAAAAATTACTCAGAATGATATTTTCACTAGAGAAAAAGCAGGAAATGTTTCCACATTAATTTGTGAGTTTTCTATATGTCCACAGCTTGGGGCTAAGTCTAAGCCTCTTGTGCCAAAGTGAAGATATTCTAATGATGATTTTATCAACTAAGATTTTATTTTGAAACTTTTCTTTTTCCTGGTCTATAACTCCCCCAGACTATCCAAGAACACCGAGGATTTTAGAATTAAAAATAGCAAAAACAAATTGTAAAGAACTGAAGTTTTCCAGTTAATTTTATTTAAACTGCATGAACCAGACAACCCCCTGCTGAAAGGTGCAACTTTGACAAGAAGTCTCATTACAACTGGAAGTGTGTCATGTAGTCTCATTACCCTTTCTGTCAATGACTTTGCATGTGTTATATGGGATTTTCTGTGAATTCACACGGCAACAGGCATGTCAATACAGAAGGACAATATTATCCAATCATCCTGCCAATTTTTATGGTTTGATATCTAAATTATATTCTCATTCCTACTTTCATTCTTCTTTCAACAGATTGGTGTAGCTGTATCATTAGGGACAGAGTGAAGTGTATTGGTAGAGTCTTACATAACAGGTAAAATTCACTGAAGTGGAGGATACTTATTTCTGAAAGATAATTCTAAGTCCAGTGAAGACAAGGCCCTGATACACATCTCTAAATAGGGACAAAAAAAAAAATTGATGACCTTGAGAACTTTTCAGATACTTAACCCTAAACTTACTTGACAGAATCCTAGACTTAGTGTCAGTCTGTCCCTAACTGATAATGAAATGCTTATTTATTTGGCTCTGTCTAATGCCCAGTTTTATGTCCTTCCATAGAAATGAGCTCAGGTATTGTCTAGATGATCAGAATTCCCAATATTACTTTTTGGGGATTCCCATTCAGTATTTTAGAAGACTTCTACTCAAGTTAAAATGCCTGTTTAACAATACTGAAGATATTCAAGATTGTACTGAATTGTCAAATTGCCTTTACCTGATGTATTTGTCAAGAATGACAGGGCTACAAGAAGCTATCCCTTTTTCATCAGGAAGAGTGGCATGGATCTGCTTTCTCAAAGATTTAACATCATGGGGATGGTGACATTTTGGAATCTGTGGCTTTAATTTCCTGGGCTCCTCATATGGGATAAAAATGTAACAACTCTAAATGGAACACAAGCAGGGCTTGCTTTACTCGACTCTCTTACAGTTGAGTTATACCACTGCAAATTCCCTTCTAAGCATAAGCCCTTACTCTCCTTCAGCCTCCCTTTTTACTGATTGTATATGCAAAGAATCTTCTGGCCTTAGTAATGGCACTAAGAAGAAATTTTTAATAAAATTAAATGAGCATGTGCTTCATTGAAGAAAGTTTGATTAAATATTGGAAGCCTTGTGTCCTATCTGGACCAATAAAATATTGAGAATTTGGGGAAAATACTTTTTACCTCAAATAAAGGAGATGACAGTTCTTACCTTTGTGACAATGACACCAAGACTGCTATATCATAGAAATGTATCTAGTAGTCCCAAATTGGACCCTAATAATGCACTTCCAATAACAAACAAACAAACAAAAAACACACCAAAAAATCACCTTTCTTAGATGGGATGTTGGAAATGGTAGCATTTCACTTGTTCTTATTCACATATTTATTTTCTAACAATTCCAAACACTCCATTGTTTGTAATATCTAAACGAAATTGAAAATGCTTTCCTTCTGTTAACTGCTTGGTTTTCTTCCTTGATTTACAGTTATTCTGACATCAACAAGTTTATCATCCCACTAATGAAATCTAGACATATGGGTTGAATTATTGCCCCACTGTGAATTTACTAAAAATAAGTAAATGGGAATACTTACTCCCCTCATTACCTCACCCTCTCTCCACTCTTCCTTGTCCCTCTCACCAAAGTTCTCTGTCTTCCAAATATAATCCTCTTCCATTTACCTTCAGAAAAACAAACAAAACAAAACAAAACAAAAAAAGCAAGAAAAAACAAGCTTAAATCAACCATGGGAGAACAAGCTACAGTGATATGAGGCCACAAAATTTCATATTAAGTCTGGACCAGGTAACTGAGTAGGAAAAAGACAAAATATCTCAAAAACAGGCAAAGCCAGGGGACCCCCACAAAGAAAGGGGAATGAGACATGTAGGGTCAAGTATGGACAAGAGAAAACTAAGAATATTGCCCATAGTTTCTACTTAGCAGGACCAATAGCACCTCACACAGACTAAATTTACTGCAGCAGACTCTTTGTAGGTCTGAGTTAGGTCCTATGTACAAACATTATAGGTGTCTTGTTTTGTGTTCTTTTGGGACTCCCAGCTGCAAAAATTGGGCAATATCTCAGAGTCCATAGCTATCAAAAGACACTGTTCTTCAAATCATGGTTTCTATGTAGGAATGACAGTATTAGGAAGTATGTGAGGTTACTGGAATTGGATAAAGTAATTATTTTCTTAGCTTCCACATAAGCAACAAAGTTGGTGATTCAAAGGTAGGATAATTTGATCAGTCCAGCATGTTCAGAAGAACCAAAAGGTAAAAACAAACAAACAAACAAAAAACTGAAGCTCTGTTTTCAGAGTACTTTGTTCTAAGCACTTGGTGTTATTCCTTTCTAAATTGTGGACACTTATGTTTAAGGGTATGGAGTATATCCGGTTTAACTTCTATTTTATTCCTCACACTACATTTTATACCTTTAAAACTCTCTATTAGTGCACAACTCTTTTGGTCTATATAGTTAGGATTTTTATAAAGGTAAAAAAAAATTACTGTTGTCTTTTGGTGAACAGTGGTATTTCAAATGTCAAGATGTAATATCATGGATTACTGTAACCAGATGAACCACAGAATTATTATAGTTTTCACAAACAATTTGATACTCCTTTCCAGTATGAATTATATCTTTCTGTGTTAAAGTCTCTTTGACTATTTTCTCTGCAGATTCTACTTGGTCAAATCTTGTAACTCAGACTTGTGGTTGTGCACTACAATATAATAGGAAATGTGGATATTGATATATATTTTTTATTTTTTAAAGTAGACATAAAGTCCACTTTGAGTGTGTGTGTTTGCATGTGCGTGTGTGTGTGTGTGTGTGTGTCTGTCTGTCTGTCTGTCTGTAGCTTGCACATGGGCATGGGTTCTGTTGTGCTAAGTAGTGGGTCCCATGTGTCTGCTACCCCAGGTGGCTCAGGGGGGCAGAAGCATGGAAATTTGACTGAGTTCACTTCACGTGGCACCAGTAGGACACCAGGCTAGGGGAAGCCACTGAGTTCCACTCCAAACATGGGGAGATCCCAGTCTGAGGCTTGTGGGGGTGGAATTTTTTGGTTGATGGTCTCTGGGTCAAGGTGGCTGGATCAGCCACAGCTGAGAATGATGAGGGAGAGAAACTCTGGCATTGTCCTTTGGTGTGAATGAGACTCTTGATCAGACTCACTTGGCTGGGTCATAGCTGGCTCAGCTAGTTGGCTTGAGTTGGTGGGCTCCATGGCTGGAATGCAAAGAGGTCCTTGTATGGGAGATTAGGTGTCAATTCATTGGTTGAAGGCCCCCTCTACAGTTCTCCACAGTAGGCCTCATTGACAAGAGGAAGTCCATGGTTCCAAAACATTTATTGTCCTGGCAGAAAATGAATGAGGCTGTACCCTGTGTCCTCAGGGTGGGCCTGAGGTTAAATACCTTTTCTGAGTAGGAGGAGGGTCTGGGAAGAAAAGCGTAACTGGCTACACTTTATCACCTTTACGTATCTCATTAATATGGAGATCTCTTGAGTCTCTGTGGCCTGTAGTCACACCCTCTACTTGTGTTACATGACCAAAGGCCACAAAATTTTCTTTTTTCTTTTTTTCTCAAGATAACAAAATTGCCTTTATTACAAACTTCTAGTTTGGTTTAGAAGGTAATTAAATAGGTCGTTGGATACTCTATTTTGCACAAACTTTTCATTAGGAGGGCCTGTGGATGTCTAAAGCTAAGTGAAGGGAACCGAGAGGTCAAATAGTAACACCAACTTCTACCATCTCTTTAGAGTTTCTGGGATTAGAAACAGACTCAACTGGGTACCTCACTGCCTCTCACAGCCTGCCACCGTGTGTGTGTGTGTGTGTGTGTGTGTGTGTGTGTGTGTGTGTGTGTG
>JANHMN010000003.1:56155606-56171436 GCA_030674055.1 Rhabdomys pumilio
GTGTGTGTGTGTGTGTGTGTGTGTGTGTGTGTGTGTGTGTGTGTGTGTGTGTATGTGTGTGTGTTTGTGTTTGTGTATGTGTGTATGTATGAAACCCATCATTTCTGTTGGGAAAAGACTTTCTTATGTAGCATTTGAGCTAAAGCTATCACACTCAATTAAGTAGCCCATCGCCTATGGTTTTCAAGTGTGTCTTGGAGGCTTCTTTTCTTTTTCACAGAGCAAATATTGGTAGACATTTTATATTGTTTGCTCTTGGTTCCTAATGAAGAAGTTTTAGACATTATTTATATTTCTTACCAATGGAAAAATAGTAGAACATTAGGTAGATGGAAAGTTATGAAAAAACTGATAAGAAGTTTGAGAAGATAAGTGATAAATCATTTGAGGTAGGAAATGCTATGGGCAACTGAAGTAATACTGAAAGTTGGAGTGATTTTACCAAGCAAAATTTTATGTCCTTATTTTTCACTAACCTGTTGAGGTGTGAAACGTAGCTGGGGGCATGGTCAATTTAATGTTCCTTGAGATATATCACTTATTTTAGGCAACTGGAGCAAGACATATATCTTGGTAAATCACAGGACTATAATACTTTTCCATGTGGTATTTTTGGCATTCCTGATTTATGTTTGATTCATGCATTAGAAGTAACACATCAGGGGAAATATAACATTGTATAGCTTAAAAAGGCAAGACATCTGCTTCTGTGTGTAATGATAGTTCTGTTTGTAGGCAAGGAGACCGACCTGAGAGATAATGCTGGAGTAAATTTGGAATTGAGTGAAAAAAAAAGATGCTAGGCTTACACATTTGCCATTGACCTATAACATGTTCGGTAAGTTGAATAAAAAGAAGAATAACTGAGCTGCTTGTACTTTATAGTTACTGTTGTTTGTCTTGTTTACTTAAATTCTAACTGGGCCCAGAAAAAAAACAGGAGATGCCCCTTATGTTTTTAGGTGGTATAAAGCAATGGGAATCAGAAAGGCACTGTGTAGATATAATTTGCAGTTCTGAATCAGGTTTCAGTGGCAAAACTCGTATAAGACAACCGAATCTCCAAATAGCTAGAAATAAAAATTCTTCAACTAAGAAACAAAGCATCTCTGAAAGACTAACTTTTTGATTTTTGGAAATGTAACAGAAATAATGCTTCTGAAAGTTTTAGAATCCAAAAAACTAAGCATTATTACCACAATAGTAACCCTTGATAAATGTAGTGCAAATGTAACCATCCCCTGATGCACTGTTACATAACAGCAATGTTATGTATGGCATGACCAAAGAATTTACACATAGATGTCAAACCTGATGAGTGATTGTGATGTATTTTCATAACCCAGAAAACCAGTGTAATAACTGTGTCTTGTGTTGACCTCTGTAGACAAGATTAAGTTTTAACAGCTTTGTTGAAGGTTTTCATAGAACACTATATGTATACACTTGTAAATGCCTTGGTAGATCTAAGACCATCATGTCTAGTATAGCTGTAGAGTGAAAAAGCAATATAGTGAATAAAAGTAAAACATAAGCAAAGGAATAAATTCATCTTGGAGACTGGAAGCCAATTGTGAAAAGATTTGTGAATCTGAGTTGAAAATCAAACTCTGTGCTTGTGATATAATTGGAGAATCTAAAGTCTGACAAAACATTATATTAGGCATGCATAATGAAACATATAAGTTAAAGCAAGTCTGTTTAGCATATAGACAATTGTTCAATGGTATTTGATCATTATGTTGTCACTTTTCAACATGAATTACCTGTTAACCTTAACCTTCTCTATTATATTATTTTAGATAGATGTAGTACTTAAGTTTCATGTTTTCAGCAAGTAGAACCTGTATAGGAAAGAGGTGGATCTCTAGCAAGGAGAAATATAAAACTATTCACACTATCAGAAGTGCAAAATTTTCAAGAAACACTCATATTGATATTTCCAGGTACTTCAGGTAGTCATTTGAAAGAATATTTTCTACACTAGGATGATGGTTCTCACATAATGAGAAGCATAACTGTATAGACTGCTCTAGAAGTAGTGTAAGTTATGTAAGACTGCTCTAGAAGTTATCTAAGAAACAAATGTTATATAAAAAACAAGTAAGCAACAGGAGTCACATTAATCACTCAACTACTAATGGAATAATGAGGGAGAGCTCTCTAGAAAACCTCTCAGAGATGGAAATGTAACATCTCAGTGAGAGTTATTGAGGATTTTACACACCTAATTAAATAAGTGCCTCATATTCATCACATTTTATCCTACATTAATATGTGGAAGAAAGATGATGCTATCAGATCAAATATGCTTTAGTGTAATTTAATGTGTACATCTCACTAGTTAAAATATTTTTGAAACATGCTCATAATGATGATGGACTCTAAAATATTTCACCAAAGTATCATCTCTGCAGTTTTACTATTAACTGTAAGATAGTGGCTCAGGCTTTTGCTTCATTGTTCTATGCATGCTCTGTTTAAAATGAGGTTTTGGTTTGTTTGAATTTATGTAGATTTCATGATAATAACCTTTGAATATTATGCAGATTTGATACACATTTAAGATACTTGCATGTGTTCCTGAAGAATCAGTCATAAAATATTGATTCATAAAGTGTGTAAAGGACAGGGTTTGTTATAGAATTATTGGGGGCTTATGAAATATGATTCAAAAGTGAAACCTGTCAAAGTTATCAGGAAAGCCTAAAATTGTCTTTGTCTTTAAACATTAAAATATGAACAAATGGCAAAAGAAGTTGTATTTAGAGGCTTGTGAATTGTGAATGAAAATTTTAAGAGTGGTTTATTTTACATTTATTTTTGCCTACGAGTGCTGTAGATATGTCTTAATTAGCAATCGCTGTTATCACATTTGTTATTTGGCTACCAGGCATTCCTATTACTGAGGAAGTAGATTTATTTAAATATTTGACTTGGAAAAGTGAAACTAGCAATAGCCCAAATAAATCCCATACTTTGGAGGGAGCACCAAAAGTCACAATACAAATCAATAACTGTACGGCAGAAGATTAAGCCTCAAATCCAGAAGCACTTGTGGATTTTACATATTTCAAAGTGAAATTTAAAAATCAGACGTGACACCTAATGCAATAATGGCTTAAGGAGGTAATTCAGAGTATCAGATCTCTTATTAGATTAAATGCCCATTCCAGTAAGAAAAAAAAAATACATGTTTTATTAGTTACTAAAGGAAATTGTTGTGATAAGAGAACTGGGCTTGAGTGAAGAAGCATCGCCTATAAATTGGTTACATGTAGTACCAGTTGAAGTGTTCTTATACATTTGTGATTACAGTTATGGGGTTTTTGCATCATCCTTGTCAATAAATAGTTTTCTATATCTTTATTTTCATCATTTCTGTCATTTATTCTTCATACTTTCAATTCCCAAGAAATCTGCTTACTCAAAATGTGGCAATTAGAAAAAAAGCAGTATCCAATCAAGTACCTGAAAAATATCTTATACCTGATTTAAGATTCTATTAGTATTTATTTATCTATTTGTGTCCAGATTTGTGTGCAGGACATGCATGCTAGGGCCAGAGGAGGATGCCTGTTGCTATTCTTTATCATTCTTGCCCTCACCCCTTCAGTATTGCACTGCAGCTGTAGCTTGGGGGCTACCAACAAGCTTCTGTGAATCCAATTTCCTCTCTTTGCCCAAAACATTGGATAAGTGTATATACAGCAACGTTTGTTTTTGTACATGACATTTGGAGACCAAATTCCAAGTCTTTATGCTTTCTCAGAAAAAAATTCTTATTCACTATTGAAAATATTCATTTTGAGACCTGAGGACTGATATGGCTCTAGTACATGTAGGCAAATATTCACCCAGACCAGAATTCAGCATCTCCGCAGCACTATGGGTGGACAGAAGACACATAGAGCCCCACTTACCCCCATGCAAATCAATACAGAATTGGGAAGATTTCCAGACACTCACCAGCTGCCATGAAGCACAGACTGAAGTGTTCACCCAGAGAATTACCAGATGTAATTATGTAATTACATAATTATGTAATTATGTAATTATGTAATTATGCCCTACCTGGAGTGAGAACCATTACAATGTGCAAACGTGTGGACATAAAGGAAGGAAAAACAAGTGGAACAGTTTGAGCACATTTAAGTCGTGTGAGACTGGATTTGCCAGGGTGGAGAGGAATAACCTGTTTTGAATAGCCAGCCCTTCCACCTGAGAATGTGGTAAAATACCTGCCCATACTGCCTCTGAGTGCTATATCTGGGTTTAAGCCTATACAGTGGCAGTGGTCAATGTCAATATTCGTGGCTCATACTAACCCTGGAAAACATGGGAATATTAGTGGTCTGAACTGCACTAGGGATCACATGGATTCCAGGTTCTGTACAGACCTGCTCCTGCCCCCAGCAGGCTCCTCCCCACTGATGTTCATGAAATCAAGCCCCACTTCTCACCTTATGTAGGACTTGGGAAATTGGTCTCTCCACCATGATGATGGCAGGCCATCACAGTGGAGCTGGTCTGTTTGTGGAGCCCTGTAGGGCACATGAATGTGGGAGGGCTTACCTGGTCTAGTTTGCTATGGGATGATCCTGGAAAAAAAAGGTAATGCCACCTCCTTCCAAAAAACTTGGCAATTATTGCAGTTGAGAAAGTTGGTCAGAGTCATGAGTGTGGGAGAGCTGGCCATGCCTCTCACAGGCTACAACAATTGGGAGAGTGTTTCCTGAGCCATGGCTATGCAGGATAGCAGATTGCAGCTGGCTCTTGATTCATGAGTATGGTTAAGCCAGCCTTGGCCCAAGAGTATGGGAGCTAAATTTATAATAAAATAAAAATGAAGAAAAGGAGGAGGAGAAGGAGGAGAAAAAGAAGGATGAGAAGGAAGAGGAGGAAGAGAAAGAGGAGATGGAGGAGGAGGAGGAGGAGGAGGAGGAGGAGGAGGAGGAGGAGGAAGAGGAGGAACATTCTCCTTATCACTGGAATGAGGTCAATCAGTCTCTTTCTTTTGCATATGCTTGTGGTGCCTACTAGCATGCTGAGGTCTATGATAGCTTCTGGACTCTTTCATTCACTATTCACAAGTAACAGTTATACACTTCCAAGTCCTCAGTCATTTTTACAGGTTCTTTTCCTAGTAATCGTTTCTCTTACACTGTTCCTGCACTTCTCTCTGAATTCCTGAGAAATATGCTAACCATTTTGGACTAAACTTTCCCCAATTTACCCAGCAAGCTGCTCTTTTTTATTTCTTTCTATTGTATATTGCATTTTCTTGGTGATTTCAAGCTGGGGAATGACACAAATTATCCATTCTTCAAAGGGATCTGCTTCAGCGTAACTTAACTAACCTACCTATTTTGCTCTATTCTGCACAGATTGTTTGACCAGAATAACTTATGCCACCCACCATATAAATCTCCAAATTCCAGGGTCTACTTCTGGAGTATAACTGCTCTTCTTCAACCTTGTTTAACCATCTCTAAGTCTCCTCAACTATTCAGTGTCTCCCTATATCCTAAGGCCTGCCATGCATGTCTGGTCATCCCTAGATACTATGGTATTTTCTCTCTGTGTACTGAAACCTTTATTCCTTTTCCAAAATATCTTTCCCGGTGTATACCAGTCCAATTCTTTTCTCATCTGCTTAATCTAAACAAACATCTATTGGATAAGTGTCAACCTGGACCTTCCTGATTTGTCTGCTATTACTAAAAATCCACTCTAGTATGCCAGGAAGCTCCTATAGTTCCATAGGTCTCCCATCACAAAAACAAAAAATACATTTCTTGGTGTTTTTATATATTCCTCTTTGACAAATAACTCAGTTTATTTGGGGGATACACCAAACTGAGCACATTTTTAATTGGATATATTCTTTAATTACATTTTAAATGCTATCCCATTTCCAGATTTCCCCCTTACAAACACACTATCCTATCACCCCTCCCTCTGATTCTATGAGGGTATTCCCCCATCCAACAACAAATTACTATCAAACTATGATATCATCTACAATGAGACCCAGGTCCTTGATTATTTAGATCTGTCATCATAAAATGTGTTCATTTAAATAAACAAAGAATATATTATTTTGAATCTGTTTTGTGAATTTATCTCATTTTCAAGTCTGGTGGCAAGGAACTTAAGTCTTGACATAGTCATACCTAAAGAAAAGTAAGTTCTGATGCCTACATTTTACATAGGAACAGAACTCATAAGACAACTGAAACCTTAGTGTAAGAGCTGTTATACTTGTCACTATAAAGCTGACCAGTGTATACTTAGCCAACTTGTCAATGCTATCAGAGATTTAATAAAGGTATATTTCATTTTAGTAAGCAGGAAGTACAAACCAAGCAGCTCCTGAATATAAGACAAATGAAACTATTTAACTATTATGTTTCTCTATGATAGTCTCAGTTTCATTGGGGACAGAGGTACCAGGGTATCATCAGTCATTGGCCAACAGACTAAGAAGATCTAACAGACTTTCCTGTGAAGTAGAAACTTGGGGGCCTAGCATACCTTGTCTAAGTAAAGCAAGGCAAATAAATTCTCACTCCCCTGTCCAAAGTTTGACTTATGTCCTGGATTCAGGCAAGACAATGGGAAGATTTTCACCTAGTGGTCAGCTATACCATGTTTTAAGCAATGTGCAGGTGGAGTACCTTGTGTGCTCCATCAATATTTACTTGTTTATTTATTTATTTAGTATTTTATTTTTTGTTACTAACATTTCAAATGTTTTCCTCTTTCCTGTTCCCCCGTGGAAATCTTATATCTCCCCCCACCCCCGCGCTCGACTTCTATGAGGGTGTTTCCTCGTTCACCCATGTGCTCCTGCCTCCTTACCCTAGCATGTCCCTATCTTGTGGTATTGAGTCTTCACAAGACCAAGGGCCTCTCCTCCCATTGATGCCTAACAAGGCCATACTCTGCTACATATGCATCTGGAGCCATGAATAACTCAATGTGTACTCTTTGTTTGGTGGTTTAGTCCATGGTAGGTCTGGGGAATCTGGCTGGTTGATATTGTTGTTCCTTATGAGGTTGCAAACACATTAAAGTTCCATCAGTCCTTTCTCTAACTCCTCCAATTTGGACCCTGTGCTCAGTCCAATGGTTGGCTGTGAGCATCTGTCTCTTTATTTGTCAAGCTCTGGCAGAGACTTTAAGGAGAATGCTATAACAGGCTCCTATCAGACTTCACTACTTGGCATCCACAATAGTGTTTGAATTTAGTGACTGTAAATGGGACAGATCCTCATGTGGGACGGTTTCTCTTTGGCTTATTTTTCAGTCTCTGATCCACATTTTGTCTCTATATTTTCTCGCATTTTTGTACCCCATTCTAAAAAGAACCGAAGCATCCACACAGTGTTCTTTCTTCTTCTTGAGCTTCATGTGGTCTGCGAGTTGTATCTTGATTATTCTGAACTTTTGGGTTAATATCCACTTAGCAGTGAGTGCATACAATGTGTGTTCTTTGGGGCTTGAGTTACTTCACTCAGCATGATATTTTCTAGTTCCATCTATTTGTCTAAGAATTTCATGAAGTGATAGTTTTCTTTACAGCTGAGTAGTAGTATATTGTGTAAATGTACCACATTTTCTGTATCTATTCATCATTGAAGGACATCTGAATTCTTTCCAGCTTCTGTCTATTCTTCATACAGCTGCTGTGAACTAGTGGAGCATGAGTTCTTGTTATATGTTGGGGCATCTTTTGAGTATATGGCCGTGAGTGGTATAGCTGGGTCCTCAGTCAATATTATGTCCAATTTTCTTAGGAACAGCCAGACTGATTTCCAGAGTTGTTGTACCAGCTTTCAATCTCATCAAAAATGGAGGAGTATTCCTCTTTCTCCACAATTTTCTACCAGCATCTGCTCTCACGTGAGTTTATGATCTTAGTCATTCTGACTGTTATGAGGTTGAATTTCAGAATTGTTTTGATTTGCATTTCTCTGATGACTAAGGATGTTCAACATTTCTTTAGGTGCTTCTCGAGCACTTCATATTCCTCATTTGAGAAATAACATTCAAATAACATTTGTAATATAAAATGTCAATAAAGAAAATATCTACTAAAAAGAAATGAAATATTAAAAGAATTAAGTTTGAGAGTAAAAATCTAAATAAAATCATATTTCTAACATCATACACACACAGACACACAAAATGACACACACACAGAGTGGCACACACACAATATATATGTATATATATATATATATGTATATATATATACATATGCCAAATATCTTTATATTTGATATATATGCCAAATATCTTTTTATATTCATGCATTTTGGAGGAATACCCACTAAAATTTTTCAAATAGTCTCTGGGCATTAATGAAACATGTTTTAATGGATTGACAGAATAATTTCTGTAATCAGATCCAACTGTTTGTATTCTCTAAATATTTTTATCATGTGTGAATGGAAGATATTTTTTATACAAGCTAGGAAACAATCTTCCATATATTCACTCTCACTCCACTAAATCAATGAGTCACCATCAAAATTACCACCTTGATCTTCAAGCTCACATTTATATGCTTGTTCATTTCCTTTATTTTTGTTTTACGCCTACTTCATCTAATTTCTTTGTTTATATTAACATGTCTCTGTGGTAATTCCCTTGATATTGGTATTCCACAAAATGTAGAGTAGAACTCAAGAAATGTGGCTCACTCTTGCTTGCGTCTCTCCACTGCATTTTTTCTTTCAACATGTAACGTGACCTTCATGTACTTTTACTTACTTACTGAAGTTTTTGTGTCATTTGATTTGGTATAGGCTTTATACCAGTTTTTATGTGAATTCACTGAGAAGTCTAGAAGTCTAGGCTGCAACTTTTCAAAACATGCTTTTAAGAAGGATTCTCAAATGCTTAGACTCCTCTTCTAGAACTCCATTCAAAGTTAGGGAGAAAAGATGATAAATGGAACACAGGAGTGTGGACCTATTTAAAAGAAGATCTTTCGAGAAAATTGTGATCTCTCTCAGGATACTAGCAGACCAATTCTAAATTCAGTAGCATCAGAATATCAAAACAGAGTCAGCAACAGTGGAATGATCCAACAGAAACAGCCACGCTTCACGAAATTCAGCACAATGTAGCAGGAGAGGCCAGAACCACAAAGGACACCAGGAGAAGTTCCCTACTGTGTCTCATTCAAGGAAGTGTAGATCAGCTAAGACATGAGACAATCAAAGTACTGCAAGTCTAGCTTGGCAAATGTCTAGTTACTCTCTTATATTTTCTTTCTCCAAACAAAATATCATAAGAGTCTGTATCAGAAAAAAAATACAAAAAAACCCACTTGAATATGCATTACATGTCATAATTATATTCTTGAATTTTCTACTTCTCATATCCCATAGATAGAAGTAGAGGTGTGAATATTATTGGAAATGGAGGACCTAGGTTACATTTGAAACAACTGACACAAACAATTTAGAAAAATTCTAGATTTGGGATGGTGTCATCTCTAACTAATACTGGAAAAAAATGTTAATTTTACTTCTCAGAAAGTCTTATTTCCGTAACATGGAATAAAACTCATGATCATCCATATCACTAATATAATATATCCACTTCCTTGGAAACATTAATCACAGTGATCCCTGCAATGAGTTATAAATACAAAGTTTAATAAATTATATTGAACCTTAAGAAAAACTTAGATATTTTCATGTATCCAATTTTTATGTTGAGTGAACAGAGTAACACCTCCGTGATGAGTAAAGAGAAATTCCCCTGTTAGTATCCACATTCAGCAGGAATAGAGTATTAGGATTCTCCACCTGTATATCTGTGAGGTATAATTTTGTTTCTCTATGTACAAATCTTTCCCTAATAATTCTAGGAAGAAGAGTATGCCAGGGAATAGATTCCAGCATTTCAATACTTTTTTGGAGGGTTGGATAACAGTGTGCAGGTGCCTCCTACATATATCTGGACATTCTCAAGATGCAAATAAACTCATATCTTAATCCCTTTGTATTGTATTCTCAGATCAACAACATGTCACTTAGGAGTACATATGTGTAGCCACCAATGTATAGATTGTCTGGACAATTGTAAACTATCACAATTTTCTGTTTCTTCACCCTGAAGTTATCTTGTCATTTTCTGATAAGCTGAATGTAGACATTACCAATTTTGCTTTAACTTCATTGCAAGCTGGGTATGAAATCAAGACTTATAGTTTCTGGACATATCTTATTGAACTATGTTTATGTTGGTTCATGGTGTATTTTATTTATCTGTTTTTTTTTTTTTTTGATGGCCTTTGATAGAAAATCTCATTTGAATTCTGCATTTTTATCTGTACATTATCTTGTATATATTCTACAGTTGAACAATATAATAGGTTTATTTTTAGATTTTTGGTAACTCTCCACACTGATTACCAGTGTGGCTTAAAAATTTATTGTCACATCACAACAAAATGAGTGATCTATTTTCTTCACATACTTTATACCGTTTCCTATTAGTTTTGTTAATCTTTTTCCTTTTGATTTAGTTTAGTTGAAGTCCCAATTTAGTTTGGTTAGCATTTTTTCACAAAAATATTTATACATCTGACTAATAGTGGGGAAAAACAGTAGATGCTTCTTTGGTATTTCAGGCAATAAAGAAAAACACAACATGTACTTATTACTTGGACCTCATTATGAATATTGGCTTCCAAATTCTACTCTGTTATTCACTGGTATTCATCACACTTTTTTTTTCCCACTTAGACCCTAACACTGAGAAATTGATTGAGTTATTGAACATTCAAACTGTTTTGTAGCTTTGGATTTTGGAAACATTTTGCATTGGAATTCAGCATCACTCTTCACTGAGCATGAAATTAGATATTTAACATTTTTTTTTCTAAGCTCCTCTAGTTTACATGGCAAATTACCATTTTAAGCAACTGGCTAAACACATCATGGCTCTAAACAGAGAAATCTGGAACCTGGATTAAGATCCCCTCCAAGAAAGGCAGAGAGTGAGATGGTGAAGATATTCAATAGGAGAGAAATGTGAGGCCATAGTATGCTGCTACATGTATAAGAATAAGTCTCCCAATTTGTCTCCCAACAACTACACAGGACAGACTGGGTCACAATGTGCACCAGTGCTGAAAGAGTTATTATTAGATTCAATTTGGGCTAAAGATGTAGTAAAGGAATGAACAACCACAATCCCTATTTCTACCTCAATGTTTTCATATTGAAATTTTCAAATTACATTGGAAAGTGTTTTCAGCTAATTTGAACATCATGATCTCAACTAATATACAAACTTTTTAGTCTGATACACAAATAGAATTTTCTGGGTGCATGGCTGTCTATCCCTTGAGATATTTTTGTTTTGAAAAAGCAGTGAGGTGTCAAGGCTTATCTAGAGTCCCACACACATTTACATAATCAATGAATACACTAAAAGAAAGGTATATCTATGATTCCATTTAGAGGTACACAGAGTCATACAACATTGATGATATTTCTTTAATCTTGTGTGTTGAGTGCCACTCACGTGCCTTTCATAATCACATAGAATCCCATAATTTTTTCATGCAAATCCCTGTTCCTGATATATGGACAAATAAGTGAACGTAGACTTTTAAAATTTAAATTTATTATAAATTTGACAGGTGTAATGATCATGCATGTTTCAGCAAATTATCCTGTAATTTTTTTATAGACATGTTAAATTGTTCTTTGCTTTGTGAACGCAAATATTAGCTGGTTAACTTGTGATTATGAGAATAAATACTGATTAAAAAGTAATTTTAATATGCACTTATATTATTATTTCATACCTGAGCAGTACAGTTTCATCATACATATGGCATATATATGTATGTATACTCATATATTTGTATATATGCATTTGCATTGGTGTGTGCATAGGTATGTTTGGGCATGCATGTATACTTGTACTTACACATATGTGTATGTGAGCTTGTGTCTGTTGCTGCATAAGTTGTATTACATCTAAATCATTATATTCTACTGAGAATCATTAGTGTTATTCATATGTGTTTAGTTCTGCCCAGTTGGAATTAAAATTCTAATGATTAATTAATGAATATTTATTCTCTCTTAGCAGAATGTATTTGGTTATAGTTCTTTTTCTATATGTGGAGGATTTTTAGATTCTCTCATTTTATTCTGGCACCGTGTTATCACAATGAATGCCTTGAATAGGGTATGTATATAATCATGATGAGTCAAAATATATACCACATGTATAATAATGTATTTCATAGCAAAGTTTTATCACATGGCTCTGAAAACTTTTCTTTCTCTGATCTCATCTTCCTTTTTCTGTTCTATAGGAGTTTTTATTTCTGATGTGTCTTATATAATTGAGTATTTGTCAGTAATTCATTATGTTTAATACAGTATACATCTACTGAAATAAAACTCGTCTTTAAAGAAATGTGAGAAATTTTCCATTTGATAATCTTTTAAAAGTACTTGTGAAATATACTCATGTAGCAATTTCTGTATAAATATATCAGAGTAGGAAGTTCTCCTTGAAGATATATCATTTCCAGACTAACAGGACTTTTACTTCAAATTCTTCATATCACATATAATATCATATATATATATATGGCATTATATTTAGAAATAATATGTGCCCTTCAAGATCTCAGAACCAATCCAACACTCCAGTTAATAATATTGTTTTCTTAGTCTCTTGCAATCCTCTTGTCATCAACTTTTGAGAGAGATTTTATTTATCTGAAAAATGAAGTTTATTGAATAAATCCATTTTTCTACAGTAGAATTGTCTGCTTCAGACATAACTTCAGTTAGTTTACATATACATATATGCACATAGGCTTGTAAATATTATAGGTGTACATTTATGTAAGACTAAAATATTATTTACCTATGTCTTTTTAAATAATTCTCTACTTTATTTCTCCCCCTTCTTTATTCTCACTCTTGTCTTTCCTCCTCCTTCATTACAATAACATATTTCTCATTTCCATCTTGTGAAAAGTTTACTTCCCATCCACCTCTTTATTAAAAATTTCCAAACCCTTAACTATCCTGGTTTCAATGGTTACTTCAGCCGATGTACTTACTTGTAACATGCAGAACTGGGCTCTACAGAATGTGACATCATAATTATTTTAGTTTCTTTGCATGTAGAATTCCTAAATATCTAGACATGATAAAAATGCAGAGTAAATTAGGGCATTAGTTGAGTGTCAAACTATTTTACTGATTGATAAGTCCTATGTTTTTATTTTTGGACAAGTATTTCAATTGAGGAAGATATCACTATTATGAAGTAATATTTCAATGAAGAAGATGATGGTGGATGTCTATTTCTTCATGGGATGGGTTGATTAGATAACTATCTCGAATGGTATTAAATTTCTACATACTTTCTAAAGACAGTACAAATGAATAATCTGAGTACCAAATCAAGTTCTGTCTGTAATTTTCAGGAGGCAAAGACCTGAAAACCTTTAAGGTTACAGACTCTTCCTTTATAGGTCTTAAATAATATTTGAAAGTTACATCACCACAAAAAATGACAGCAATCTATCAAGTCATTCACACTGTTATTGTGATGGTCTGGTAATTGTTTAAATGTATAATCACTAGAGACACAAAACTAAATTTTATTAATTTACTAAAAAATATTTTAAATGTTTATGATATATATATATATATCATAAAATATAGCAGAAAATTCATAGTTTTACATGTGATATTAGACATTATATAAATTATATCATACTAACTATGACACTATATATTAACATAAATAGGAATGATATGATAACTCTGTGCTCCTTAGATTCCTGAGAAATAACTCACCACTATAAATTTTTGGAGTCTATTTTGCATGGATCAGAAATTCTTATCTTGTATTATTTACAATTTATCTTAACAATGTATTTAATAAATACTGTTTTTTTTGCCAACTTCATCAAATTATATATATATATATATATATATATATATATATATATATATATATCCTTATCTTTAAAAGTTTTAAGATTGGAGAGATCAATTATTATGTAATCTCCGTGCAGTAGAGAACTTGAGTTCCCACCACTTTAATAAGCATACAAACCAACCAATGTTAATTAATCATGAAAAACTCTAACAGTTGTTATTTTTTTTATAACAAATATTGATCTCTGGTTTTAATGATAAGAGTGTCACATAAATGTATTTTGTGAGTCAATATAGGAAAACATGTGAATCTGAAGTCTTGCCTTTATATTTCTTTGCATAAACCTCAACTCCATGTACATAAGAACAAAAACATACACATCCGCCTTCTCTAACCAGTTTTGTTCTTTGGAAATAAAAAAGCTTATTATCTTGGGTTCAATGATCTGATAGTCCTTAGTTACAGTCTAATAGATGACTGGAGAAAAGTTCTTAAGGCTGACTTGTCTCTACATAATAGAAATTCCTCATACTATTATTGATGATGTGTTATGCTTCCAGACAGATGCTTGAAATAGAAGGCTTCTGAGAGGCACTACCCAGAAAGTACTGAGACAGATACAGATACCCACAGACATACACTGGACAGAGATCTATGGAAGAGTTAGGGGAAGAGTTGTAGGCTCTCAAGAAGATGGCAACCACACAGGAAGACCAAAAGTTTCAATTAATCTGGATTCTTGGAAGCTCCCAGAGACTGAACCACCAATCAGTGAGCATACAGGGGCTGGCCCCATTCAAATGTGTTGCAAATTACTGCCACATCTGGATTCAGAGGAATAGGATGTGCCTAATCCTGCAGATACTTGATATACCAGAGTAGAGTGATCTGGCCAGGGCTGCCTCTCAGAGGCAGATAGGAAAAGGAAGAGGGCAAGAACTAGTAAGAAGTCCTTTGAGTGGTCAATAATTTTGATGTATATAAGTAAAAAAAGCAAATAAATTATATACATGCAGAGGACCTAGAGCAATATCATATCCTCTGTGTTTACTACTCCTATATCTCAGAGTTCAAATGAATATTTTTTATTTGATGTAGTAAGCCTAGATCTCTTTGTGTCCCACATCAATTTTTCCTTTTTCATTCTTTCTTCCTTGTTTTCAATGAAGGTTCCTGAGCTCTGAGTGTAGGAACTTAATGGAGACAACACATTTAGAGTAGTATTTTCTAAGTTCTCCTCTTCTCTTCTCTTCTCCTCTCTTCTCTTCTCTTCTCTTCTCTTCTCTTCTCTTCTCTTCTCTTCTCTTCCTCTTCCTCTTCCTCTTCCTCTTCCTCTTCCTCTTCCTCTTTCGTTTCCTCCTCTCCCTCTCCCCCTTTCTCCCTTGCTCTCTCTCTCCCCTCTCTCTGCTTAATATGTTGTTGTATGTCTCTATTTTTCTCATATTCTGCAAAGAAGAAGCTTCAGAAAATTCCATTGCTATAGACAACAATTACACAACTCACTTTAAATACAGAGGTTGAATCAGTGCCTAAAATAGAACATTCAATCCTACATATTAATGTCTTTTGTGGGGAATGTTCTTTGTACACTACAAAAAGAGAAGTGTAAGCTCTAACACAATATCAAAATTTTTGATCTATTATGATGACTGGCATGCAAAATATCTAGGGTAGATATAGTAGAAATCTTGTGAAAATAACTAACTACCATCAGATTTGCCTTAACGTACACTTACTCCATGAGTCAGAACAATTATCTTCCACTGGTTAGGTGAAGAATTACCAGAAAACAGATAGGCCACAGACCTAGGTATTATATATTTATAGATCTCTACCTTACTTAGCCATCATCATTTCCTGGAATCTACAGTATGATATGT
>JANHMN010000003.1:56171446-56198131 GCA_030674055.1 Rhabdomys pumilio
ACCTTACTTAGCCATCATCATTTCCTGGAATCTACAGTATGATATGTTGAAAAACAATCAAAAACCACAAAAATAAAGAAAGTGTGGGAAGTTGAGGGAAGAGAACAACAACAAAATTCAAAAATATTTCAAGCAAAATAAAAGTTGAATGAATGGAAGAAAATGAGGAACAGGGCACTAAGTGGTTGTATTGCAAAGAACTTGAACCATCAGGATCAAAAGAGGTTTAAGGACATTGTAGAACAGAACAAAGTAATTCTTAGCATTGAAATATGTTATCTTTTATATAATAATTGAATAAGTGAATTCTACACTTATTATTTTGGAACATATATTACTTCAAATTATGATAAATTTTAGTCACATTATTTTTTAAAATAAAAACCCTGTGTAATGCAAAATTACAACCTTGCTATACATTTGAATCTGTTAATACATATTACTGTTTCTGAAAGGAAAGGAAGTTGGGATAATTAGAAAGTATATTTATGCCCATCTGTACTTAAGTCAACAGGTTCATTCACTTATGAAATAGAATGTATAAGAGAGTCTCCTGTGTTTCTTTTCTTCAGATACATATGTCATGCTCATAAGAAAACAGCATGAACACAGACATATCTCCTAAAATTTTAGTCAATTGTGAAAATTCTAGAGTTGAAACTTGAGGATAACTTTACAGGAGCTATCAGAGATAAGATGAAAGAAACTTGTACTAGTTGATTTCCTTTGATGAACTGGTTGCAGAGGGAAAGTAATATTTTTCAGCAAAGATTGGCATTAGAGGGTCCTCGTACTCCTTTGTATTTCTTTGGATCTTAGCACATATCAACAGTGCTAAATCAGCTGAGTGTGTATTAAAAAATATCAAATTAAATGGTCATGGATTATTATCCATGTGAATAACTTTATTGTATTTTATGTAAAATTTGTATTTACTACACATTATAGGACATGTATTGTTAAGTTAACTTTATTAAGTTAAATGGTTACAAAATACTGATATCTTAATAACAATTCTAGAAGTTCTCATATACACACCATATTCATATACACAATGTGTTTCTCTGTCCCCCAAAACCAATATTACACATGGTATTCATATACAAAGAAATGATTGTAGTATGTCTAGATTTTCGATATTTCTTTTCAATAATAAACTCCTTTTAATAATTCTTTGCTATCATAATTTAAGATGAGGTGTATTATGTGATAATATCTTTAAAAAAGTCTTTACACAAATATGCCTTAAGATAATTCAAGTGCATTTCTTGTAAGTTGTGATGTACACAGATGTATGAATTACTGTGTTAAATTTCAAAATAAGCATAGCTCCTCAGGATATTGTCACAGGAAGATTACAAAGGTTCAGCACGGGAGTGTATTTGACAGCCCACAATTACAAGCAGCAGTTCCTAAAAACATGTACTGGCTTTATTATAGGTATCATCATAGGTATCATTAGAGAAATAGAAGCTCAAAGACTTAGGCATTACTGGACAGTTTTCTCTGTTTTTAATTAGAGCCAGAAACCAAAAATTAACCACATAACATTTTGGACTTTCTCTTTCTATTAATTTTATTTTTATTCCTGATGCAAGTTAGGGAGACGTGAGAAGACATCGAGGAGCTAAGATGGAAAAAATCTCCATAGTAACAACCGGCTTTTGCCTTCTTTACCATATTTGTGATTTCTCTCCTGATTGGTCCCAAGCCTTTTCTCTATTTTCCTATGTATACCTACCCAGTCTGACTCAACAACAAATAAAGAAATTTATTTACATACAAAAATTTTCAGTAATGCTCTTGGTTGTTGTCTAGCTCACAGCTAGTACCAGGCTGTTGCTGTAGCCTGACAACAAGCTGCTTTTTTCCAAGAAGGAGAAGTCCTCTGCAAACCGGCAGTTGAAACTGCAAAGAAAAAAGGAGCCTAGTCAGGTAACTTGCTGTGATTCTTCACAATCCTATTCTGAATGAAAATGCTTCTGTTTGCTGTGCAAGGTATTTTTTATTTTTTTGCTTCTTGTCATTGCTTCAGTTTTAAGATCTATCATCAGTTCTCAGCCTGGGAGTTTTGCTTCATCTGCAAGGATGGTGTATAATGTCAGACAACAGTATCTAATAGAGACAGGAGAACTATTGCTCTTTAAACAGCTTTGGGGGATCAGAGCTGTAAAGGATTTTTATATCAGGACAGCAGGTCTCACTGAGCACCTTGAGTTGTTCTGGAATATTTTCTTACAGCAACTAGTATGCCACTGTCTTTTGAGAGTACTAAAACCCAAACTGCATTCTCCTTTGTTATCATCTTGTTACCATCAAAGGTCTCAGATATTTTATACTACATTTCAGTCCATACTCTAAAATCATGATTACATTGTTATTGTTGGGAACAAACATAGTTCTTTGTTCATACTTACATATCTTCATAATTCATTAATTAAGGAAATTCAAAGCAAAGAGTTTGCATGCTCTCCAATAAAATATTTTAGCATAAGACAATGTCATTTTTTTACTTTTGACTTTGAATCTCAATGTAGTAATGTTTCTAGCCACCGCCCAGTTTTCATGAGCCCTAGAATGTATGATATTTTAGTTACATTGCTTTTCATAATTATTCTTTAGTATCACAAAGCATTTTTTAAATTGTGATTATTATATATCATCCTGTTTCTCTTATATGCTCTCTGGTAATTTCATAAAATTTAAGTTTTTGTTTTGTTCATGTGCTTAATCAAGAAGCCTCAATCGAATATAATTTTATCTAAATGTTGATGTGTGAAACAATCAATTGCCATAATAGGTTGAATCTATCATACTAGGTCATATCTGACTTGTTTTAATGTTGGTATCCCATTAGTTCTGAACTTATTAACTATGAGGTTATCTATAAAATCACATTTATTTATTATAAGAATTTTTAGGTAGACATTTGATATTCTGGTGATATTTTGCCTGATTTGTTAATCTATATTTACTACATTTTATATGTCTATATAAAGTCACTTTTCCCTCCCCAATTACTCCATCAGATCACTTGAAAACTAGTATGCTCCACCTTATTACTCTTTTTATTCTTCACCCATGTAATTGCCGCTTTTAATTTCATTGTTTTTGCAGTTACCTTTGTGTAGGTGTCCTGATATAAAGGGTTGGACCTAGGAGCCTCCAATGAGACAACTCATTTGGCATCTGTCACTAATGGTACCGATTACAGTTACTGTAAACGTTTTCTAGTTTTGTGTGTCTATTATAAAACACTACTTTCTATTACTTTTCACATTGTATACTTATTCATTTTCAGCATACTCTCACCCACTGAGCCACAGTTAGATTTTTTTCTTTTCTTGTGTATTGTAAATATATAGCTAGCAAACATACCTCAAGAAAGTAACCATGCAGAAGGCTACTATCTTAGCACATATAACAAAAAGTGATATAACTGTACCATATGATATTTATATTTAGCTTTTTCGTATATCTGGCTCTTAATTTCTATATATAATGAATTACTTTCCTATAACAACAACAGTGAGTGAATGTTCCCTTTCCTACTTACTCCAAAGCATTTGATGTCAGCTTTTATTTTTGTTCATGTTTCTTAATTTTTGTGGGTGATAGGAAATTTCAAACTTCTGTGTATTTGAATCTCTAGGTGAAATGTTTTTCTGCAGCAGGTGAAATCTCAATGAGTAGTTGTTTAGAACCAAGAAAAAGGCAGAACACAAACTGTGCAATTCTTTAAAAGGAACTCAAGATAAATAATTCTGTCATATTTTATTTTGTCATCCCATGAATATTTGAAAAATCCAACAACAAGGTAGAGTCAAACTGCCACTTTTATATCTGAGCTTTGACTCTATGAAGTGGAATGAGTTATTGATCACTGAAAATCAATAGATTTTAAGATATTAATTAATTAGTTAATAGATAATAAGCCATAGAATTTGAAATTAGGGGTGGTTAAAGTGTAACAGAACCATCAGTTAGCATAAAGTAAAATAGTTATTAAATTGTTTTTTTCTGAATACCTGTGGTTTGAATGTACAATCTAATGTTTCAAGGAAAGTTATTATAAAATACCTTAGTTAAAGGGGAGCTACAGAAGCCTGGAAACAAGGATGACACATGAAGTTTCAAACAGTTAAATGGCATAAAAAAAAAAACCTATAGTAGTGAAAGGGAATGTGGTAGTGCTTTGTTTCTTGTGTAAGTATAAAACTTCCACTATTTCCTCTGAACACTTCACAAGACAAATAAGAACACAATGGCTATACCCTGTTGACAGGATAGCTATCAGATTACATGTAGACTAAAGTATAGTTGAATATAATTGTACTCTTCCTAATAGAAATTTATTTCCTGATCTCATATTTCTTTAGGTGTCTAAGATATTGTAATGAATTTGGAGATTTCTTGGCCTTCTATATACAAGTTTTTATATGGATTGTGTTGACATACTGTTAATATTTTTTAGGTACATATGGTTTGGAGATTTTATGTGAGAAAATTGTGTATGTTACACAAAAGACAATTTACAAACATCAGCTCTCCTTTTCTGCTGGATAATATAATCTTTCTGGGCACATTCTGCAATATTGTCTAAGTGTTAGAATAATGGTATATTTTTGGATTCATCAGTCAGGGTTAGACCAGACCACTGTAAATTCTCTGCAGTTTAATCTGGACAGTTATTCACCTTTAATGCTCTAAAATGAACAATTCTGCTGAAGCTGGCAGTTAAAATCTGTTTGTGGGTATAAAGACATTTAGAATTAGAATTTATACTGTTTCGGGGAATTAGCAGGCAGATCTTTTCCTTAACAATTTACAGCATTATCTAACATGTGAAGTAAGGTAGGTTAACTTTATTGGTCAAAAATTCTCTCACATTCTGTGATATAATATACATTACACAGGAGACATTTAGTGAAAATTAAGATGTGAGCACCACTCCACTAATACAAAAAAAAACAAAAAAACAACCAAACAACCAAACAACAACAACAACAACAAAAACAAGCATGCAAAATATAAGTTGAAGGAATCAAAAAAAGGAGAGATGTGCCATTAAGAGGTTTGTGTTGTAAATGACCTGAGCCATCAGGACCACAATAGAATGAGTGACATTATAGATGGGAGTAAAATATTTCTTACTATTAACATGTATTATTATTTTTAGTAATATTTGAATAACTTTAATCTATTCTTATAATTTGGAAACATATATTATTTCAAAGTATAATAAATTTCAGCCATTAACATTAAAAAAATGTGCAAAGGAAAATGGCAACCATGGTTTACATTTGAATGTGTTTTGGTGGGGACATGGTGCTTGACAAGGTGAAGTTTATTTCAAGTAACTGGACAGAAAATTTATTGGATCCAAAACTTACAACACTATAAAATATTACTCTGACAGTTTGTTATCTATTTAGGTTAAAAACTGGCTCTATGAAGTGAGACTTCATTATTCTGAGAACCTAGTCAGATTATCTTCCCAATTTCTTGATTCCTCTGTTCAGGAGTGATGTGGAATATAGAGTTTCACTTTTTGTCCTACTCGTCACAGTATATTTATACTTTAAAATCTATCCCAAGTCTTACCTCTTTTCTAAGAGGGCTTTTCCAGTAATTTTCCACTTGAAAAATTACTGATATGGTATTTGTATAGAGAACACTTGAAAAATGTCTGTAAGTTATTCAGTAGATGTAGCTTTCTGTCTTTAGGGTCAAAGCAACTGTCACCTCTCCCTGAAATTTAGATGTATCTTCTCAATATGTTGATAAACATATCTCTGGAGAAGTTCTTCTTTAAAGTGACTGTTGTCTGTACAGGTGCTACTTGATCTAATCTTGAACCCCTGTACTCATGTTTGTGTAAAAAATATAATAAGGGATTTTGAAATTATGAGAAAATTCATTCTGAAGCCTGGAGAATTGTTAGCAAATAGTTATGGCCTGAATGCAGGAACAATACTTGGGAAACTTTTTTGAGTATATTTGAAAGGACCACTGCGCTTCATGCAATTAGTTTTTGTTATATTTATCTATATCATGTGCCTTGATACAAGTTTGATGAAGAAAATATATCCATTGTCTCTTATAAAAACTTCCTCACTGCTTTTCAAGTATCCATGCAGAAACTTGATGAACACCAAATACAAACATGTGGGTAGGAATAAGACTATCTTTCAACTGATAGTTATATTTTCCAAGATATTTCTGTAAGTGATTGTCTTACACAGGCCTTTTGTAAAAACCATAACACTATATTTTTGGGGAGTTTACCTGTGTCAGCTTATGAACATCACCAAATCTTGAATTCTTGACTAGTTTATGCCCATATAGAAGATCATTCACTGTTAAGATATGGTTATCTGAGAGTCCAGCTTCATACTCCTAACAGTTATATGCAAATCTTCCCCAACATAACATCGTATCCAAGAGGTGAGGTATATATTTGTCAGGAAATTATAGTGGAGAAAGTTTCCATAAATACAACCTATTGAAAGCTGTTATTTCCACTAGGAAATTGTGTTCTGGTGCACCTTTGGTGTGGGAATTGTAATGATCCAATAAATAGCTGAAGTAATAAATAATGCTCAATACTGAATGTAAGAGAAACATCATTCTCTATTTATTATTTGAGGTATGGATATTCTCACATATAAACTACTTATACTGCATCACAGCAGTTCACCAGTATTGCAGCACACCATGTGGTTGCAGCAAATATAGAAAAGATAGTGTTGTTTTAAATTAATCTCTGACTCACCTTCCTTATCTTTTTCTTATATAAACCATCTAGAGAAATATAACACTGTGATTCTAAGTACTCCAATAGTTATCAAAATGCATTCAATTAAATTTTTGGTACATCACTTTGTAGAACTGTAATGACCATTCTTCAGAGACAAAAATGTTATCTAATATTTAATTTGTAACCAGTCACTAGACAATTTTTCTCCAAGCATTCAGAAATATTTCTCATTATTTGTTCTACACATAGCTCAGGACCTCTGTATTGATGAAGGACCCAAAAAAACCTTTTTACAGCATGTTTTATGTCATGAGACATCTGAGGACAGAATCAATGCAATAACTGAGTCCCTCCTCATCTTTGCAGCTCTCAAAAGTTCTCAATTTATGGAATCAATAATTATGGAACTGTGGTTTGCAACTACTTTGGGAAGCTCCATGTCAGATAAAATGCATATTAGATAATTAAATTATGATTCAAACTATTTATAGTGACAAAATATTTTCATGGTTGTGGATCACCTCAACATGAGGATATATATTAATGTTTCAAAGAATAAAGAAGTTTGAAAACTGTTCTCCTAGATGGATGAATCCTAGACTCTGCCCATTAAATTCTTTTTCATCTTGATCTTTGCCTTTATTGTTGGTCCTGTAAGAACAAATTCCCATATTTTCCAAGACTTTAAAGGTTTTACTTGTGGGTATATAAGGCACTTCTGAGACACTTCTTTGTCTTGGATATCATAAGAACTTACTTTGTTTTAAACATTGCCCTTAAATTTACATTGGAAAAACTTTGTTCCTTGAATCACTAGTGTTCAGTTAAACTTTATCATGTTTTAATAATCATAGAGAGCCTAAGCTAAAGAGAACACAGGGTCAGAGCATTGCTCCATGAGCAAAGCAAATATGATAAAATATTTGAAGTAATATTATTAAAAGAATATACTTGATTTGATTCCTATCTAGTGATTAGTACTCTTAAAACATTTATCAGACTGTCACTATGATATCACAATAACTATATTAATGATATTATGAATACCAACCATTTTATACTGTTTATGTATTCATTTGAATCTGAGTTCAACAATAAGAAGGAAACAACAGAGAGCACAAGCATGACTCTTCTTAGGGTTCCCTCTTCAACATCCTTAACAAGTTCCACTCAACTATTAAGGTTATTCATCGATTATCTCATGAGAGCTCCTCAGACAAAAATAAAATATTATATTCTTTTACTTCTCTTATCACATTCTTCCATGAAGTAGCACATATTAATCAGTACTCACAGTATGTCATGGAGTAGATAATGGAACTATTGCGACACCCAATTTGGAATCCATGATGACTCCATTGAAATTATAGACAGATATATATGGAGATAGAGATAGAGATAGAGATAGAGATAGAGATAGAGATAGAGATAGAGATAGAGATAGAGATAGAGATAGAGATAGAGATAGAGATAGAGATAGAGATAGAGAGAGAGGAGAGATGGAGATAGAGATAGAGATAGATAAATAAAGATATATCCTTCAATTATTTGTGTTCTGTTTAAATTTTCATAAACATAAGGGCCTGACAATATATGTGAGACAGAGATATACAGAGAATAATTTATGACTAATTTGTACTATGAGTCAGTTTTGGATTTATGGAAAGCATTTTGTAATCCTGTCAAGTAATCACTTATCATATTTTTATATGTATATTTTTACAAATTGTTTTCTTTTGTAGTGAAAGTTAAATTTGTTTTATACATACATGTGGATTACATTTTGAGTTTTAATTTTCTTGAAATTATTACTATGTTTTCTAAATATATATATATATGTATGTATATATATAATATGTATATATAGCATATATATAGCTATATATGTGTGTATATATATAGCATGTATAGTATGTATATAATATATACATATTTATATATAAATTTATTATATATATATTTATTTTAGTGAACTGACCATGGAGTCAAACCTACAAACTAACATATGGATCTAAATGGAGTCCTGACCATTTGATTTTCTAGAACACTTCTCCACAAATCTCCATCTAGAATTCTGAGCAGAGAAACAAGTGATGGTTGCAGAGTTAAATATTTGATTTTAAATTTTGATGTTCTTATTAACTATGTTTCTCAATTAAATTACAGAAGCAGCTGCAGACTTAGCCGCCGCAGCAGCAGGTGCAGCAGGAGCAACAGTAGTGTCAGCAGCCACACCTGCAGCAGTGCCCGCATGAACAACAGCAGCAGACGCTAAGAAGGAAAAAAAAGTAGGAGGAGCAGAAGGAGCAGGAAGAACAGGAAGATCAGGAGGACCAGGAGGACCAAGAAAACTAGGAGGAGGAGGAGAAGAAGAAAGAATCAGTGATTTTGTCTATGTATATGGGAAGAGTTTGATGGGGTAGAAATGTTGGTAAATATAATATTCAAACGTGAATTTCTAAGAAAATTAATGAAAGATACCAGAAAGCTTTCATTGTCCTGAAATCAACATATATAGAATACATATATTAAATTACATTTCCAACTCTACCATTTTAGAAATATTATTCATTTGAAAATTGTTTCAAAAATGTTCTTTTCTACATTGCAGTATGGCTCTTAGATTCATGCAGTCTATGTTAAGACTGTTTTGATTTGTGCTTTTATAAGACCTAATATGCTGATATGTTTTATTTTTAATTTTCTATTTGTATCTTTGCATAGCTTCTTTGGAGAAATTTGTACACAAAGAATTACTCATGTAGGTAAGATTTTTTTTTTTTTTACATTTACAGTAGGGTTGCATGTCATATACCTAGGGTAGTATTTTTTTCTCATTTGTATGCTTTCAAAATTTGTTATTTTATTATTTCAGATGTTTACACTTAGTAACAGTGAGCTCAAATGTTTATATTAGTGTTAAAATTGTTTTTAGCTTTATTTGACTCTCATAATTGTAGTAGTTATTGCTTTGAGTGTAATTACTCCCTGAATACAATATTCATGAGAGAGATTATGAACAAAGCTGAAGCAGCATAGAAAAACTGTAGAAAAGCAGAGGTGCTAAGTGTACCACATCTCCTGTGGGATGTATGAAAATTAACTAATACCTGTTCAGGATTTCCTCCTCATGCCCTACCTCTCATAAGTAAACTTTGTCAAAAAAATTAAGCTTTTATTTTGGCCCATATAAATATTTTTAGTGTATAATTTATATTTTAACCTCATTTAATTGTGCTACTTGAAATATATTTTTCATTCATTACTTTTGTGGCTACATATATTACCAATCATTGTTTTTGCTTAAGGCAATAGAAAGTAGCTTACAAAATATTTTGTAATTTGAAATTCATTTCTAATTTTAGATTCATTTTTATTGGAACTATTTTGAATTTATTATTTTACTGTCTGAGTGGGGAAACCAACTTACATTTGTTATTCACACTTACACACGTATGTGTCTCTGTGCATGTGTATGTGTTTTTGTATATATATATATATATATATATATATATATATATATAAAATCTTCTTTGGAGAAATGTGTACTAGAACTTTTATGTAAGAATGATAGTGTTTCTTACATTTAATATACGTTCATATTTCATATAATTAGGGAAGTACTTCCTTCATATATATCCATATGAAGAAATATATATATGTATTTATGTATATATATAATTATACACAGTTCATCATTGTATAAAAGCTGTTGTTGTCTCAAATTTTTAGTATTATTTATTTCAACTCATATATGAGCACAAAAGGTGGGAGTTGGCATAGTCTATAATATGCATGCATTTGAACAGAAGGACTTGAGTTTGGGTCCCCTGAATCTTCATATGTTAAACCAAACAATAAATTGACAGGACATTTTCTATCTGTATACCTAGCTTGGGCTAGCTAGTGTATTATGTTTACTGATTTAGTTTTTTTATGATAAAAATTTAATGATAGACTCTGTCTCAAAATATATGAAGGAAATTGATTTGAAAAATATTTAATCTTGCCCTTTTTCCACTATATACCTGTGTTTACATCTCATGTCTATGCACAAATGAACAAGTCCATGCACATATACTTCCACACATATGCTATGTAATTAAACTTTTATTTTTGGAAAAGTACTACTATGTCGCCTAGGACATATCACTCCATACATAGTTTGAGCTCTCTTCAAACTCACAGAGATTCACATGATTTTAACACTTTAGGTTAAGGTTAATGTGCTAAGATTTAAAATACACAGACCACTACCCTTGTCTTAATTGCAGGGTTCTGTGGAATAAATTTTATTCAATTGAACTTTATTTAAATGTATAAAATAGAAAATGAGTTAAAATTATTTTAGATAAAGGAAATGTATATAAAGATCTCAGTTCAATCGTGATTTCAGGATGTTCTTTCAAAGTTGACTATCATATAGATTTACTTATGAATTTAAATTGTTTACTTACAAAACCAAGTATAAATCATCTTCTTTGGAAGTGTTTAGTAATAACCTATAAATAGCCTTTTGAATTTGGGGTTTAGTCACATTACTAAGATTCTAGTGAATTAATCTGAACATTTAAAGTGTATGTGGGTATTTTTAATCATTTTTAATATGTGTTTTTGTTCGTCATTAAATTATTCAAATTTGTTCTATTAACAATTTATTTTATTTTATTTTTGGTTTTTCGAGACGGTGTTTCTCTGTGTAGCCCTGGCTGTCCTGAAAGACCACTCTGTAGACCAGGCTGGCCTTGAGCTCAGAAATCCACCAGCCTCTGCCTCCCAAGTGCTGGGATTAAAGGAATGTGCCACCTTGCCCAGCAACAATTTCTTATGCATACAGAGATTTCATAATGAAAGCATTTAAAATGAATGACTAATATTATTACATGTATAGTCTCCTAAAGGGCAACCTACTTTAAAATTTGTGTAAAGTACTAATTCAACTTAGTGTTTTGTGTACTGAAAATTTGTTTTTATATCACAGAATTATAAAAAAGTGTCTGGTATATGAATAAAGTTGACACATGAAATTAAACTGATTACATTCTTTAACAGCAGAGAGATTTACATGGAATATCAGCTCAAGAGCCAGACCATCAAAGCTTTACATAAACTTCTAATTCCATGTAAAACATTACAAGTTTAAATGTAGACACAGATAACCCACCCACCCCCCAAAAAAAAAGAATTTGAAAAAAATCTTATGCTCTTAGGCAGCTTTGCATATGAATACGAGTAAATTAAATGAGAAATATTTGAAAGTGAAATTTTTTGTTTATAGATCAGATATAGTTACCTATATAATGGCAACACCTAAGGTTTTTTTGCAATTTTATTGTACTTATTCATAAAGTATATGTAAACAATTCATTTACTAGTTTATTTTCTTATAGATTTTTGCAGTACCCTGTTAATTCAGGTGTCATATGGTATCTTTCTGGGAAAAAACACAAATTATTTGTTTTTCAATTTTTATTGTATTATTTAATTTATATTCTGATGACAGCCCCACCTGTCCTCTGTCCCTACTACCCCATTACAAATCCCTCCCTACCACCACCCACATATTTTGTTAGGAGAAGCAGAGTCCCCCTTTGCTATCACCCACCCTGAGCCATCTAGTTCTGTAGGTCAAGGAACAGCATCTCTCAGTGAAAAACAATCATCCTGTCAAGGAAGGGAACAGGAATCCAATGGCAGGGAATAAGGACTACCACATCCTCCACTCCACTTCTTAGGAGACCCACATGAAGACCAAGCTCACATTTTCTACAAATCATAAGGTGGTCTATGTCAGGGCATGCATGGTCCCTGGGTAGCAGTCCAGGGTCTGTGAGTCCACATGATCCCAGGTTTGTTAACTATATGCATCTTCTTGTAGTGTCCTTTAAACCTGTCTTGCTCACTTCTATCTTGCACTCTTCCATGAGAATCTCTGCATGTTCTACATATTGTCTGACTGTGGATTTCTGTGTCATTCTCCATCAACAGATGGTTGAGATCTCTCAGGAAACAATTATGTTAGTTTACTGTCTCCTAGCATAGCAGAGTATCAGTAGCAAGGGCAGAATGTTTGTTTCACATGAGATTGGTCTCAAGTTGGGGCCATCGTTAGATGGTTATTCCCTCATTCTCTGCTTCATCTTCATCCTGGAACATTTTGTAGGTAAGACAATTTTTTTTGTTGTTGTTGAATATATTTTGGGTAAATAGATGAAACTTTATCTTCTCTAGAAGTCATGCCTTGCTGCAGGAGGTGGCCAATTCAGTCTCTATATCTGGTAGGATTCATTTCTAATGTCACTATCCTATACTCCCTGTATCTTCTCCTATCCTAGGTATCCATCTTGTCACCAGAGATGCTTATCCACCTATTTCCATTCTCATTTCCAGTCCTCTCTCTCCTCCCTTCTTCCCAAACCTAAAGACTCTCTGTGGTCCCTTCATCACAACCTTATCTACCCTGTTCTTTCTCTCTATCCACCTCTGATGACTATCTAGTTAGGAGTGAGATTTGTATATCCTGCTTTTTACTTCCATATTGTCTAGTTTCTTTGGGCCTGTGGATTGTAGCATATTTGTCCTGAAACATATGGCTAATATCTATTCATAAATGGTTACATACTATATGGCTTTCTGGTTCTGAGTTACTCCATTCACGCTGTTGTTCCTAGGTTCTATCCATTTCCCTTCAATATTCATGAAGTCTTTGTTTTTAGTAGATGAAAAGTATTCCTTGGTGTAGATGTGCTATACTTTTTATCTATTCTTCAGTTGAGGAACATCTAGGTAATTTCAGTTTCTGGCTATTATGAACAAAGGTGGTATGGATGTAGGTGAGAAGTATGTCTGTGGTGTATTATGGCATCTTTGGGGTATATGCCAATAAATAGTATAGCTGGGTCTTGGGTAAAATTATTCCTTGTTTGCTGAGAGACTGTAAAATTGATTTCCAAAGTAGTTGTAAAAGTTTGCACTTCCATAAAAAATGGAGGAATATTCTCCTAACTCCATGTCCTTACCACTATGTGCTATCATATGAGTTTTTGGTCTTGGGCATTTTGATGTGTATAAGATTGTATTTCATGGTCACTTCGATTTGCATTTCCCTGCTGACAAGAGATGTTAAACATTTCTTTAATTTGTACCCCATATTTTACAAAAGCTCTCAGTACTTACTTTAACTTTAATTATGGAATATTTATCTACACATACTTTTGTTGGTCGTTCAAAGTATGTATATGTTATATTTACCTCAGTATTGTTTTTAATTGATATATATTTTCGGTACAATGTCTCACTGTCTTGTCATCTGAGGCTTGAAGTTCATTACTGAAAAACTGCTTTCTCTCATCATCATGTGAAGGACATTGCAGATGCTGATAGCCATACTTAGCTAGTGGTATTGGAAAATCTGTCCATTAATGACTTTCATTTTTGATTGCTTGTGTATAAAATTGAATCTAAAGTTTCTATTTTCTCATTTACTACAGGTTTTCTAAAATCACCTTTGATATAACCATATTTTTTTTATTTCTTGCAATGATTTTTCAATTACAAAACATATTTAAACACAAAATATATTTTATTTTTCATTATTTAAAACAATATTTTTAAATCAAATATTTGATTATATTATACCACTCCCCCACGTTCTTCAGATCCACTCCTATTTTCCACACAACTTTAAGCTCTTTGGCAAAAAAAGATATAAAAATCCAGTTGAAAACAATTCCTTCAAAATCAGGAAAATGAAAACACGTTCAAAACAAACAATTAAAACCAAGGAAACAACAATAAACAAAACAACAAACAGAAGAATAAAACATCAAATTGTAGCAATGTGAAAGAACACTCAAAATTCAGAAACCTGAAGAGTCTAATTATTTGTTAATCAACTACTGCTGAATTTAAGGCCTGTCCTAGTTGATGTATCTAGGTTCACTCTTTATGGAAAACTAAACTTCATATTTCAGAGTGGTTTTATGTGAGATTTCAGTTGTTAACTGTTACACTAGTGCTTATATTTTCACCTATATATTATTTTTATTTATTTATTTATTTATTTATTTATTTATTTATTTATCTGTTCATTCATTCATTCTTTTTTAAAATATAAGGTAATTCAATATAGTATGATAAAATAAAAGATATCTATAATATTAATAGACTAATTGATACTGGCACAGAGTTAATACCTTCCTAATTTTAACTGTATTTTAATTTCATCTCCAAAACATCTTTGCAGTAAAAGTTTGCAAGTAGCTCCTGGGAATATGCCCCCTGTTAATTCTGATTGGTACAAAAGGATCCCAGGTGCTACAGTTAAGGAGGAAAGAAAGCTGGAGAATTTAAGGTTCTCAGGTTTGGAACCATGAGGAATAGGAATGACAGAGAGATGCAGTGCCTGATGAGTGTGAAGGGAAGAAAAGAACCCATGTAAAGGGGCCAGGAGAGTGGGTCACAGAGGGCTGCTCAACTAACTCAAGCGCAACCAAAAAATAACAAAGAAATTAATAAGTAATAGTAAGTAGTAACTGAGAGCTATCTATGGGAGGTAGAGACTAACAGCATAGAGGTTAGGCAGTTGTTCAGCTATTGTGCTGCTTATGGCATGTTAAATATAAAGGCTGTATGTTTTTCATTTGGGAACATAAACCATTGAAGCAGGTATTCACCAAGGAGAGATGAATTGAAAAATTAATACTACAACTATAATAATGACTTTGAACAAGAAAAATCCACAGAAATGCATAAACCCAAGGCAAAAGACAATAATCAGAAACACACTTATTTGAACACTCAAAAATTCCATAAAATCTCTTAATTGGAAATCATAGTATATGTGGTAAGGACCTAGTACATTACCAAAAACTCTGGAACGAGACAGTTTAAGTATTATGTGTGCACTGACTTGACATGTCCAGTTTAATCTATTTTCTAAGTACTGTCATCAACAATGACGCCTTGCTGTAAGTTTTGGGAGAATACCCTTTAGTTTTGGCAACAACTTGGGTTGTTTGGAAATTTCTGTTCTATTTATGACAGCCCTTTTGGCCCATAACTCAATTAAATGTAATTTATTTTCTACACTGGTACCTTTGTTTTTTGAAAACAGATGGACAGTTGAGACCACTTGCACATTATCTGACATTTAAGAAAACAAAAGCCAAGTATTTATTTTACCTGATGACTACCTTGAACACAACATCTGAAACAATTTTAGAAAGAAGTGGTAACAATGTATAACAGATGATTTTTGAAAGGGCAGATATAAGGAGGTATTTATTATCTGTATCTATTAGGTTTCCACATACAATTTGATTTTTGTAACTATTATTTGAATTATTTTTTCTTTTTTTGTTTGTTTTTTATTGTATATTATATTTACATTTCAGATTTTATTCTCTTACCCCATTGCCCCCACCACCCAGTAACCCCCTATCCCATCCCCCTACCTCCTGCTTCTATGAGGATGTGCCTACACCTACCCCCACTCCTACTTCCCCACCCTCGAATTATCCCCTACTCAGTGCTCAGCCTTCATAAGACCAAGGATGGCCTCTCTCACATATGCCTGACAAGGTTATTTTTTCAAATCATTAAAATGCCTAGGGATTTTCAAAAATTTTTAATTTCTTTTGCTGAACATTTAAATTATCTCGTAGTCCTTTTTCATTACTTGTATTAAGGTAGTACTTTACATGAGCTCTTTACATATGTTAAACTATTCCTACATATTTAAGTGATATTTGCTATATAATAGTTTAAAAACTTTTCTATCTGTTGGATGCTTTGTATTGTAATTGTATATAACTTCATTTTGTATTATTATTTGATGTTTTCTATACAATATTTTTTAACTAATGTCTTTCTGCTCTTCCAACTACTCCCAGATCTTCCTGTCTCCCTGCCAATTAAATTCCATTCACCCTTAGTTGTGTGCAAGGTAACTGTCTCTGTGTCTCTCTCACTCACAACAATAAAAACAATACAACAAAAAAGTTACCAAATTAATCACCCAGCAAAGAAAAAAAAATAAAATTAATCAAATACTCACAAAAGAACAATGAAACAAAATGGATCTGTTTTCAGTGTTCCAGCCTTTGGAACCTGCACTGGAATGTGACTGTGATAACCAGTAGCACTCCATTGGGGAAAAAACAGGTTTTGCTTTCTACACAGCATGTATCAATTATAAATAGTTTCTTGGTTATGCATGGTATTTTGTGTCTACTTTCCAATCTTAGTCCTAGTATTTTTGTATGTTTTGACCCTGTGCTGGACCTATGTGTGCTACTGTATCCATAGCCTGGGTGAAGTTTGATGAATACATCCCAATGTGTATTCACTCACAACATCCTCCTTCCTTGGGACATCAATTATCTTCAGGATTAGAAGTATCCTCTTCCACTGTGGCCAGTCAAGGCAGTCCTCTGCTATATCATATGTTCTGAGGCCAGTGACAAGCCCATGTACGTTCTTTGGTTGGTAGTTTATGCTCTGGGATATTTGAGGAGTCTGGGTTAGTTGATATTGCTCTTCTTTTTATGGTATTGCAATTCCTTTCAGCTTCTTAAACCCTTCCCCTGACTCTTCCATAGGGGTTACCAATCTTATTCCAATGGTTTGCTGTAAGTTTATGCATCAGTCTCAGTCAGCTGGTGGTAGATTCTCTCATAAGACAGCCATGCTATACATCTGTATTCAAGAACAACATGTCATCATTCATAATGTCATGGTTTGTGGGCAGGCACTAAAATCTAACATTTCTTTTTCATAGCTTTGTTAATGAATTGTGTCTTAGTTTTCTTCTGTGATTTTACCTAGAATGAAAGAAAAATTTTGATCCATAGATTATGATGGAGACTCATGTCTCAAAGGTTTCTATAAACCTGAAGCAAACAGTGAGATATTATACCTTGCCTCTTCTTTTTCCTTCTTCTAATTCTTGTATCTGTAGGAAATTGCATTTGAACTGAAACACTGTAAATAGAGCATGCTTGATGTCTGTGGGATCAAAAAATTGTGGCTCCATCTATTTAGTTATCTATCTATGTATCTATCTAGGTATCTATCTGTATATCTATGTATCTATCTATGTATCTACCTATCTATCTATCTATCTATCTATCTATCTATCTATCTATCCATCTACCTACCTATCAATGTTTCTAACTATCCATCAGCTATTTGTTTCTTTTAAACCAATTGTATTTAACTAGTTTTGATCAAATGTATTTAAGTATATAGTAATTATCTGGTATATTATCATTCTAAAAGCAGTGTTACAGACCACTAGAAATATCTATCTCTGTCCAATACTCATCCACTGCAAATATTCTCAAAGTAAATAATAGTAACTACATTTACCTAACACGTCTATGTTAAAATTTTTATTCCAGTAGATTTTCTGTATGCTTTATGATGTTGAGCAGCTACAAGAGGGTTAGTGCCTGAAAATGATGGATTTAGCAGTTGACATGGAGACAAATTGCCATGGAAAGCTACTTGAATTTTCTCTCACCCACTAAGGATAATATGACTGTGTCTTTAGTCAGAAAAGAAAGAAATATTTCCAAGGGACAACAGGGTCAATTTTTATTTCCTACAGCAGCAATTACACTATTTCTTATTTACATTTCTATGAATTTGTAAGAAATAAATATAGAAGGAGAATGAAAGAAAACTTTTTTTTAAAGATTATATTATAATGTTCATTAATCCCATCTCTTGTGCCATCTTAGAGAAAGTTTAGCTAAGCAGGGAGCAGAGACCTTGCTCTCCTCCCCATCAGATCTTTGTAATTACAGATACAGAGGTAGAGTTTAAAATGACTAGTATATTTTGAAACCCTAGTGAGTTTTCACCTCCTGCAAAATTCTGACCATGGAGGTGTGTTTGGATCTTTTATTGCTTTAAGATGATTTCTCCTGAATAATCCAGAGAGCAAGCATCATCTTTGAAAAGAAGCTCAAGGAAATCATTTCCTTGGAATAGATCCTATAGGATAGACTCCCCTAGATAAACCTAGGAATGGCCAGTGTCCACAGTCACTCTGGTGCTTGATTTGTTCTTATCTCATATTCAGATTTTTTGACAATAAGCTGTGAATAGCTAAGTGAATCCATATGAGTCTAAGCTGTTTGGTCAAAGAAAAATTATCAAATTTATCAATATTTTCAGCTTGCAGAAATCTTGAAATTTCCAGATGGCCTAATAATGAATAATATCTAGTTAAAATCAGTAAAAGGTGAGCAATCAAAAAGAGGTGACTTGAGTAAGTTAGGAGGGTCAATTTTGTTTTTGTATAAAACAAAATTATTAGAGGAGGACTGCCCTTAGGAGATGTTTTTGTTCAGAAAGAGAGGGCTACAAGAAGCTATTAGTTTTGCATCCAAAGAGGCTTCAGAAAGAGTGGCATAGATCTGCTTCCTCAAAGATTTAACACCACAGTAGTGATGACACTTATGAATCTGTGCCTTTAAATTCCTGGGCTCCACATATGGGATAAAATGCAACAACTCTAAAGGATCTTAATAGAACGTGAGCAGGGTTTGCTTGGCTTGACTATCTAGCATTTGACAGTTATACTGTTGTGGATTCCACACTAAACATATGCTCTTTCTCTCTTTCAGCCTTTCTTCTTCCTGATTGTATATTCAAAGAATTGTCTGGCCTTAGTAAAGACACTAGGAAGGAAATGTTAATAAAAATAACTAGGTATGTAATACATTGATGAAAGTTTGGTTAAATATCTGAAGCCCTGTGTCTTCCTGCAGAACTAAAATACCAAGTATTAGGGGAAAATACTTTTACTTCAACGAAGGAGATAACAGTTATCTTAACAATGTGACTATGGACCAGGACTGCTATATAATAGAAACATTTATAGTAGTCTCAAATTGGGTCCTAGTGATGCCCGTCAAATAGCAATCAATCAATCCATCAATCCATCAATCAATCAATCAATAAGTAAATGAACAAATGAATGAATAAACAAATAAATAAATAAAATAGGTCAGTCTGTGAGAAGTTTCTAATGATGATGTCTCATTTGTTCTTATTCATACATACATTTACTAACAACTCCTGCCACTTGATTTTTTTGGTAACATCTAAATGACATTGAAAATGCTCTCTTTATGCTAGCTGCTTGATTTTCTCTTTTTTTCCCTACAATTATTCAGATGTCAATAAGTTTAATATCCCACTAACAATAAAATCAAGATATATGGGGTAAATTATTTGCTTGCTTACATTTTTTAATTTGCTAAACATGAATAAATTGGAATTCTTACTCCCATAATTACATCACTCTCCCTCCAGTCTTCCTTATTCCTCTCCTCCAAATTCACAATCTCACAGATCCACTTCTCTTCTTATCTTCAGAAAAAAAAAGCAAGCTTAAATAAAACCTGGGAGAACAAGTTACAATGATATGAGGCCCACAAATACTCATATTAATTTGGACAATGTAACCCAGTAGGAAAAAAAATCATCTCAAAACCAGACAGAGCCAAAAAATTCCCAAAGAAGAAGGGTAAGAAGACATGTAGGGACAAGTATGGACAAGGGAACTCTGAGAACACAGCCCATAGAATCTACTTAGCAGGACTATTGGCAGTTCACAGATACTAAAGAGACTACAGCAGATATTGCGTAGGTCTAAGTTAGGTCCTCTTTAGGATCTAGCTTTGTGATCCTTTGGGAATCTCAACTGAAAAAAAATGGGGCAACTTCACAAAGCCTCTAGTCATATTTATTTTCAAATCATGATTCCTATGTAGGAAAGACAAGAATAGGAATTACATAAAGTTACTAGAATTGGATAAAGTAATCATTTTCTGAGTTTCAATATGAGCAACAGAGTAGGTACTTCAAAGATAAGAAAATCCAATCAGTCCAGCATGGTCAAAAGAACAAGAAGAGATGAAACACTGAAGCTCTCTACTCAGTTCAGTCTATTCTGAGTACTTGGTGCTATTCCCTTATTAACTGTGGACTCCTACGTTTGAAAGTATGGAGTATATACAATTTAACGTCTATCCTGTTCCTTACACTACATTTTTATCTTTAACACTCTCTATCAGTGTACAACTCTTCTGGTCTATATAGTTAGGATTTTTATAATGGTAAGGAATTAGTCTTATCTTTTTGTGAAAAGTGGTATTGTAAATGTCTATACATCATATCATGAATTACTGTACACTGATGAAATTTAGAACTATTATATATTTTACAAACAATTAGATTTGCCTTTCCAGAATGAGTTATATCATTGTGTGATAAAGTCTCACACTCTCTGTCATTATTTTCTGTGCAGATTCTATTTGGTCTAATCTTGTACAATCAGACTCATGGTTGTGCAATAAAATATAATAGGGAATGTGGATATTGATACATATATAATTTTTAAAGTTGACTGGAATGAGCATATAGCAGAGGCCCAAATGCATGACAAACGTGATTTTGTAATTTTTTGGCTCTGTTTGAAAGAAGTAGTGATATATATATATATATATATATATATATTACTAGCTTCTGTTCACTGGATCTATAATTGTGCTGAGATAATATGTGAGTCTGTAAGAGGTAGGAGCTATTTCACAGAAATAAGTCCAACTTCTTCATCTAATAGGAAAATGATGAACACCAAGCTCAAAATCGAAAGATATGACCAAATTTGACTATCAGCTATGGCTAGCGATTTTAAGTATTCCTCTGAGATTTTTGAAAATTGCTCCCTAAATCAGGAATATTCTCCATGCATTACAACTGAAACAGTAATTTAGCTATGACAACCTGTAATATATCATCCTACCTTACCTTAATAACTATTTCCATACACACAAAGAAAAGCAAACTGACTGAAGACACACTTAGAGTATTCAGTTGTAGCAGCCCACCTCTTACTGACAACTCCTTTGTAAATGCTATACCTCACAGAAGTGTAACATTCTATATAATATTGTAATGTGTGTCTGTGTTTCTGTTTCTCTCTCTCTCTCTCTCTCTCTCTCTCTCTCTCTCTCTCTGTGTGTGTGTGTGTGTGTGTGTGTGTGTGTGTGTGTGTGTGTGTATGACACCCCCTAGCATTTCTGTTGGGAAAAGACTTTCTTGTGCAGCATTCTGGTTAATGATATCACACTTGATTAAGTAACCCATCACTTATAATTTGCAAGTTTGTTGATTAGGCTCATTTTCTTTTTTTAGGAGCAAATATTGGTAGACATTTATTTTGTATGCTCTTGGTACCTAATGGAGGAGTTTTAGACATTATTTACATCTTTCACAAATGGGGAAAAAAACTACAACTATGGTAGATGGGAAGTTATGAAAAAACTGACAAGGAGTTTGAGAATATAAGTCATAAATCACTTGAGATAGGATATGTTATGGGCAACTAAACAATATTGAATGTAGGAGTGGATTTCACCAAGCAAAATTTTACATCCTTGTTTTTCACTCATCTATTGAGTTATGATCAGTGGCTTGGGGCATGGTCAGTTTAATGGTCCTTGAGATATGTCACTTATCTGAAGCAACTGAAGTAGGATATATATCTTGGTAAGTCAAAGGCCTGCAATACTTTTCCAAGTGCTATTCATTGACATTCCTGATTTATGTGTGGCTTATGCACTAGGTGTAACACATCAGAGGAAATATAACATTGAATATCTAGACTGCTTCTGTGTGTAATGATAGTTCTGTTTATAGGCAAGGAGATCGACCTGAGAGAGACTGCTGGAATAAATTTGGAATTGAGTGAAAAACAAATGATTCTAGGCTTTTGGCATTCTCCTCTGAGATATTTGGTAAGTTGAATAAAAAGAAAAAAAATATCTGCTGGTACTTTTAGTTACTATTGTTTTTTTCAGTTTGTTTAAATTCTAAGTGGACCTAGAAAAAACAAGAGATGACCCTTATGTCCTTAGTCGACATAGAGCAATGGGAATTAGGAAAGTACTATGTAGGTATAATTCGCAGTACTGAACAGTTTTAAACACAAATCTATATAAGACAACTGACACTCTAAGTAGGTAGAAATAAAAGATCTTCAAGTAAGAAACAAAGAATCTCTAAAAGACTAACATTTTAATTTTTGGAAATGGAACAGAAATAATGCTTCTGAAAGTTATAAAAGCAAAGAAACTAAGCATTATTACTACAATAGCAATGCTTGAAAATGCAATTCAAATGTAATCTTCCCCAGATGCACTGTTACAGAAGAGAAATTAGGAGTACTTTGGCATGACCAGAGAATTTACATATAGTTGTTAAATATGATGAATAATTATAATGTATTATCACACCGAAGGGAATCAGTACAATACCTATGTCCCTTGTGTTGACCTCTGTAGATTATCTTAAGTTTTAATGGCTTTGCTGTGGCTATTTATAGAACAGTATGTTTATACACTTGGAAATGTCTTGGTAGATCTAAGGCCATCGTGTCTAGTGTATCTGTATAGTGAAAATGCAATATAGTGAATATAAGTAAAACATAAGCAGATGAATAGATTTCTCTTGGAAACTGAAAGCCAACTGTGAAAAGATTTGTGAATCTGAGTTTCTAAAGAAAAAAATTTTAAAATCAAATTCTGTGCTTGTGATATAGTTGGAGAATTTAAAGCCTGACTAAATGTTAATAGAAGGCATCCATAATGAACCATTATATAAGGTAAAACAAGTTTGATTATCATATGGACAATTGTCTAATGAAATTTTATCATTATGGTGCCATTTTTCAACATGAACTGCCTATTAACTTTCACCTTTCCAATTATACTACACTTGACAGACGTGGTACTAAAGTTTCATGATTTCAACAAGTAACCTCTGTATAGGAAATAGGTGGATCTCTTACAAGGAGGTATAAAACCATCACTACTATCGAAAGTGCAAAATTTTCAAGGAACACTCATATTGACATTTCCAGACACTACAGGTAGACATTTGAAAGGACATTCCTTATACTAGGATAATGAGTCTCACATCTATTCAAGCAAAACTGTATAGACTAATCTAGAAGTAGTGTAATGGGAAGATATCTAAGAAACAAATGTTGTATAAAGAACAGGTAAACACAGGAGTCACATTCATCACTTAACTACTAATAAAGTAATAAGAGAGATCTCTGTGAGAAATTTCTAGGAGATGGAAGTGTGATGTCTCAAAAAGAATGATTGAGGCTTTTACACACCTTATCAAATAAGTGCCTCATACTCATCATGTTTTATGCTGCATTAATAGATGAGAGAATAAGTTGATGCTAACAAATCAAATTTACATGCACATGCTCTAGAGTTCCTGGCATATACTTAATTTTGATGTCTCACTAGTTGTGTTATTTTTGAAACGTGATAATAGACTCAAAATAATTCACTAAATTTATGATCTCTGCGTTTCTACTATTAAATATAGAATAGTGGCTCAGGCTTTTTCTTCATTGTTCTACCAATATGCTGTTTAAAGTGATTTTTGTTTCTTTGTTTGTTTGTTTTTAGATAGATAGGATGATGATAGTCTCTGAGTATTATTCAGATTCATTTAAGACACTTATATGTGTTCCTGAAGAATAAATCATAAAACACTAGTTCACATAGGGTGCAAAGGTTTTTATTTTGTAAAATTCTTTGGAGCTTATGTTTCACTTGGTGCACAAGTGAAACCTGTCATAGTTATCAGGAAAGCCTAAAATAGTCTTTGTCTTTGAATATTAAAATATAAACAAAAGGTAAAAGCAAATACTTTTTGAGGCTTTTGAGTTGTGAAAGTCAACTTTAAGAGTGGTTTATTTTGCAATTACTTATTGGTTACCAAAACTCAAGGCATATCTTAAATAGTAAAGGCTGTTATCTCATTTGCTGGTTGGCTACCAGGTATTAAGAAAACATTTCTATTACTGAGGAAGTTGATGTATTTGTATATTTTACTTGGAAGAATAAAACTAACAGTAGCCCAAAACATTCCATTATTCGTAGGTAACACCAAAAATCCCAGTATGAACTACTAACTATAATATAGAAAATTAAGCCCCAAATCCAGAATTACTTGTGGGTATTGCCTGTTTCAAAGTAGAAGGTAAGGTCAATATGTGCCACTTAATGTAATAATGGCTTGAGGAGTTAATGCAAAATATCAGAATTCTTAATGCATTAATTATCCATTCCAGTATGGCAAAAAACACAGGTTTTTCAGTCACTAAGAGAAATTCATGTGACAAGAGAAGTTATGGGCTCCAGTGAAGAACCATTGGTTACATATAGTAAAATCTGAAGAGTTCTTATATATTTGTGTTTACTATCATGAGGTTTTCTTATATTCTATGTCAATAAGTACAGTTTTCTATATATACATTTTCATGATATCTGTCATTTATTCTTCTTAGTGTTTATTTCCAAAAAAAAAAAATCTGATATCTTAATGTGTGGCATCTAGACAAAAACCAGTATTCAATCAAGTACCTGAGAAAATATCTTATACCTAATATAAGATTCTATTAATATTTATTTATCTGTTTGTGTACACAAGTGTGCACCAGACATGCATGCTGAGGCCAGAGGTGTATGTCTGCTGCCCTTCTTTATCATACTTGCTCTCACTAATGTGGTATTGCACTGCATCTCTAGCTTGTGATGTGCAAACAAGCTTCCCTATTTCCAATTTCCTTTTTTGTCCAAAGCACTGGTTACATTAATGAATAGCAACATTTGTCTTTGTACATTACTTCTGGAGACCAAATCAGAAATCTTTATGCTTCCTCAGAAAGAGTTCTTACTCCCTATTGAAAATAGTCTTTTTGAGGCCCAGAGACTGCTACTGCTGTAGTTCATGTAGGAAAAGAAGCACCCAGATCATCCTTCAGCATCTCCACAGCACTGTACGAGTAGACAGAAGACACATAGAGCTCCACTTACTCCCATGTCCACACACTCACCAGCTGCCATGCAGCACAGACAAAAGAGATCACCCAGAGACCTGCCAGATATGTGCCCTACCTGGAGTGGGAACCACTACACTGTGTATATGTGTGGTGGACATAAGGAAGAGAAAGAGAAGTTGAATATTTTGAGTATTATTAAGAGAGATGGAACTGGACGTGCCAAGGTGGAGAGGAATAATCTCTTGAGTAGTGAGCCCCTTTACCTGAGAACATGGTAATTTCCTGTGCAAACTACATCTGAGGGCTGTCTGGGTCTGTTCCTGTACTGTGGCAGAGTCGGTGTCAATGTTTGTGGCTCATACTACCCCTGAAAAACATAGAGATGTTAGTGGTCTGGGCCTCACCAGGGAACACATGGATTCCAGGTGTTGTGCAGAACTGGCCCTGCCCCTCGCAGGTTCCTCCTCACTGGTGCTCATGAAATCAGGACCCACTTCTCACCTGATGCAGGACTTTAAAGATTGGGCTCTGTACTTTGCCAGGCCATCACACTGGAGCTGGACTGTTTGTGGGAGCACTGTGGGAGGCATGAATGTGGGAAGGCTTACCTGGTCTAGTATGCTATGGGGTAGCCCTGGGAATGAGATGATGCCCCTTCTTTCTAATTACCTTGGAAATTATGGAAGTTGGGAAAGATGAGCATAAAGACATGAGTGAATGAATGTTGGCTCTATCTCCTACAGGCTATAGCATTTGGGAGAGTGTGTTCTGACCCATAATTAGGCAGGGCAGCAGAGTGTAGCTGGCTCTTTAATCATCTGTATGGTTCAGCCTTGGACCAAGGGCATGGGAGCTGAACTTAAAATAAAAATAAAGAAGAGGAAGAGGAAGATGGGCAGGAGAAGAAGGAGGAGGAGGAGGAGGAGGAGGAGGAGGAGGAAAAAGAAGAGGAAGAGAAAGAGGAAGAGGAGGAGAAGGAGGAGGAGGAGAAGGAAGAAGAAGAAGAAGAAGAAGAAGAAGAAGAAGAAGAAGAAGAAGA
>JANHMN010000003.1:56198141-56236248 GCA_030674055.1 Rhabdomys pumilio
GAAGAAGAAGAAGAAGAAGAAGAAGAAGAAGAAGAAGAAGAAGAAGAAGAAGAAGAAGAAGAAGAAGAAGAAGAAGAAAGAAGAAAGAAGAAGAAGCATTCTCCTTATCATTGGTATGAGGAAGCACAGGAGTTCAGGCTTTTTCATTAGCTTATGTCTGTGGTGCCTATTAGCCTGGCAAGGACTATAATAGCTTCTGGACTCCTTCAATTAATTATTCACAAGTATTAGTTATACACTTCAAATTCCTCAGCCACTTTTACTAGTTCTTTCCCCAGTTACTGTTTTTCTTACACTGATCATTCCCTTAGCTTTATTCTGATTTCCTGAGAGATATGCTTAGCACTTTGGATTAAACTTTCCCCTTTTTACCAAATGAGCTGCTATTTTTGGATTCTTTACATTGCATTTCCTGGTGAATATAATACGGGGGGGGGTGGCACAAATGATCCCCTCTTCAAAGGGGATCTGATTCTCATAGTTTAACTAACCTACCCATTTTGCCCTATTGTGTACAGGTTGCTTGACCACAGTGGATTATTCCACCCACCATATAAGACTCCAAATTCCAGAGTTCAGTTCTGAAGTCCAGCTGCTAAACCTTGTCAAACTATCCAACTTTCTTGAATTATTCAGTATCTTTATGGATCCTGGTGCCTGCCATGCCAGTCTGGGCATCTCTAGATACTAAAATACTTTCTTTTTATGTGTGGAAACCTTTATCGTTTTTCCAAAATGCTTTTTCCTATTTAACTGTCCAACTCTTTTCTCATCTCCTTGATCTAATCACACATCTATTGGTTAAGTGTCAACCTGGACCTCCCTGCTTTGTATACCATTACTATAAAAGCCACTATGATGTGCCAGGAAGCACCTATATTCCCACAGGGCTCCCATCAAAAAGCCAACTATACCTTCTCTCTGTGGTTTTAAATATTTCTCTTTGACAAGAATATCAGTCTACTTGGGGGATACCCCATATTGAGATTCTTTTTGTAAGACATACTCTTGTCTACACCCTTACCTAGTTCATACAGCACCATATCTCTTACTTGTTGAACATGATGTCTTCCTATTCAAATCTTAAGTCTATTCCCATGTCTAATCAAGTATCTTCCTTACCTCACACTTAGTGGTGATATTATTAAATCTCACACCCTCACTTTTAGTGCAATATGACATGGTTAAAATGAAGCCTCAACAATTATTCTCAAAGTCCAAAAGATAGCACACTGACTCAAACATTGCCAGTGCATGGGCAAGTGGTCTGAGCATACCAGTTTTGTATATTTTTCTTTCTGACATATCCCTCTGTATATCGTGCCTAGATTACCAGGATTACTTGGCAAAAGCTCAACCTATTCTTAAAACTTGAAAATACTTGAGCCTTTTGCTACCACACTTTTCAACTTCTATATAGATGATATGACCCCTTAAAGCTTTTTTCCTCTAGATCATTATTCTCTCAGCTGGAACTCCCCATCCTAATCCTAGCTAAACTTCAAAAGCGTTCTCCTCCTCACATCCCTCAAATCAGATCCGATTCCACACAGATAGTCACTACCCTATCAGAAAATTATCAGGTCTTGGTGGAATCCTGAATGCCCTTTTCTTATGACTGAGTTCTCTCTAAAAGAAAGTTAGGTGTGTTTTCTTCTTGTTGTTTTTGTTGTTGTTGTTGTTATTTTGTAGTTGATGATGTAGTTGTTGTTGTTTCTGCTGAACCATCAAGTTTCAACAAAGAATTTAAGATGTCTTATTCAAACCTGTAATTTTACCTAGCATAACCTTTATGCCATTCTCTCATCTATTCTCACCACTATAAAAAAGAGAGAGTCTGGTCAGCTCTGCAACCCTACACAGATTGTGGCCACCATAGAGACAATTGTGATCTGGTAGGAACACATGGTTTTTCTCCATTGCCCCCACCTCTGAAATTACAAGGTTAATGCTGATAATCAGTGCACTGGCAGGATAACCTGAGAAAATTGTGATTTCTCTTGGCTAGACTGCAAAATCCTCCCATAAGGAAACTGCTTTCGATAAACTGAAGGAGGACACCCAGATATCAGACAAATAGCCTAGAGAGTTTCCCATCCTACTTATAGAAACCCTACTTCAGTACTCAATGGAAGATACTAATTTTATGAGTGCCTTCTTGTCTTGACTCTCACTACCTCTCCCAGTCAGCTCCTAATATTAAAACACACACACACACACACACACACACACACACACACACACACACACACACACACAATTCTGGTCAGTGGCCTTCAATTTTCCCAAGGAGATCTCTTAAATATTGTTCAGGCTGGGATCAAGCCAAAGGTGCAACAATGGGTCTGTGCAATTGTTGTCATATCAAAATCTAGATGTAGATTTTTTGTTGTGCCTATAACTTATTGGACACCATGAGGAGTGTCACTGCTAGGATTTGGGAGTCTTTGTCATGGTAAGTTTAAGTCTGCTAACTTATCAGAAGTTATCTGACAGTCTTTAACACTAATATATCTGAGTTAGACAATCTTTGTTTATAATTCTCTTCTAAAGTATACTCATTATTGCCTGGCCCTACCAGCCAAGGACTACAGGCTCTCTGTGCTCCTCCAACTAGAGCCACTTGATAGCTCACTCCTTACCTGTTATACCTAGTGGTCAAACCCCTTCCTTGTGCACAGACGTCATGAATATGTTAGACATTTCCTTTTGTTTTTAACTAACTTTCTCTGGAATACTTCCTCCTCTCTCAGTCTTGGAAGAGCTCCTTTCTGACATCCTACCCCCACCAATATATTTGGTTGATTCAAGTATGTGGCACAGTTCTTCTGCCTCATCTCCCTTTTAAAGTTCTACTCTAGCTGACTAACATTTAACCTGTTATTCTCAATACCATATTTCCCAAAAACATAGACAGAGCTTAAATACCGAGAATACCTTGATATAGGGAATTACAAGCTCATTCACTCAGCCAACAACTCTCCTATCTTGATCATTCCAAACCCAAAATCATTTTGAGGAGCCACAGAGTAGCAGGAGCCAAATTGATCACTTCAGTCATTGGTGGGTAAATGAAGAAATGTCAATCTTTTGAGATATAGTGAATTGAAGTGGAAAGTCTCAGGGGAAATGAATCTGGATTTCACACAGCTAATAAAATTAGTGTCCTATAAGTATTGTTTTATAACCAATATTGATATGCTAAAGACACAATTAATGATGACAGAGATAATCTACCCATATTCTAATATTCAGGGCTTATATTTAATGTTGAGTTTTGACATTTTTACACTAACTCATAACAGATGACCATAGAATTTTAAAACAGTTTTCCAAGTTTGTCTTCTCTGCAATCCTACTTCTCATTATTGCATGATGGTTCTGGCAATTGCCCATCCTTCCCCCTCCATCTCTCTTTCTCTCTGTCTCTCACTCTGTCTCTTTCTGTCTCTGTCTCTCTGTCTCTCTCTCTCTTTAGTGTTGTTTGTTTATTTATTTTCATATAGTCTTCATGGGACCTAGCTCCTGTATGCCTAGTAACTACTACTGAAATGTCTTTGGAGAATTAAATTCCAGAGTTCTACTTATTTCTAGAGCTTGCATTTTTTACAGTAAAATGAAAAATTGAGTCAAAATGTGTCATCTATTGCAATAATAGCATGAGAGCTTGCTTATACATAGAATTAATGTTCCTATTACAGAACATATACATTTCATATGTTATATATGTTATATATATATATATGTTATATATGTTATATATGTTATATATATATATATATATATATATATATATATATATATATATATATGTGGCTGGTGATGATGTTGCTTCTGTCTCTCTGACCTGAATTTGGTCTGTTTCTGGAATGTGGGGCATTTCTAACATTCCTCCTTTTTCTTTATTACAAAAGATGAGAAAATTTTAAGGGATGGTTGGTGAGGCTGTAATTGAGCTGCAGTGTACTGTAGATTACTTCTAGCTGATTTTGGGTTCACAAGAAAACTTGCAAGCTGATCAAGCAGTTTCTCTCACAGTTCAGACTTGTGAGGACAATCTGATGTAGGGATGGTTGTTTTAAGTCTGTTTTATTGGGTTCTTATACATCTACCTCCCTTCCAACCCTTATCCACACTAACACCCCAACAGTATTTAGGAGAGAAAAAAAGTTAGAAGGGAAAGGGAATGTGGAACTCTATATTGAACTTCCTCTTGCACTTCCTCTAGGCAAGTACTCTTTTTGTTGTCAGAAAACTCAGCAGTCCAGTAAACCATTAGTAAAAAGGACAGGAGCAGAACAAGACATCAGCAGCAGGGACAGGAACAAGTGGTGCAGCAGCTCCAGGACCTCTGAGGACTCCCACACTTATACCTTCTCAAGTGTGGTTTCAGAATTAAATTATCTGCATCTAGCAAAGATCATACTTCTCCCAGAACACACATGAGGCAAATAGTCTGCTGCTTTGGACAATCTACATCAGCCACATATTTTATACTATGATTACAACAAACACTTAATTACATAACATAAATATGTGTTTTTACAGAAAGCAGAATTCTCACTACAATCTGGGGTTAGGAAAATGCAGGCAGCTTCTGTAAATCTGGACCACATGGGGCTAGCTTGCTGTCTATAATGAAAGTTTTGAGTAATCCCCTGGAGCTGGTGGGTTGTGGGTTGCTGGAGTATACATACGTGTGTGTGTGTGTGTGTGTGTGTGTGTGTGTGTGTGTGTGTGTGTAGATGAGATAGAGTTAGAGATAGAGATAGAGATAGAGATAGAGACAGAGACAGAGACAGAGAGATGGATAGAGAGAGTAAAATAAAGGAGGGAATGAGGAATTATTTTCTTAGGTGTATATTTGAATATTAGGACTAATTCTTTAAGATTTTGGGCAATCCTAAGGCCATGTAGTATCAGTATGGGGAGATATCTTCCCCTAAAAATAATTAATAGCCTGGCTGAGAAAACAGCATCTTGATCAACTGTACTTATCAGGAGTTCTGTTAATAGTTGATTCAAGGAGAGTTTCTGAATCTCACAAGAATATTTTAGTTTATAAAGCTATGTAAATTTTAGATATGTTAGCATAACCACTGATTGTAATCTGTACAGATATCTGCACAAAAATATGTACTGTATTAATGGAAGGAGACTCATAGAATTTAGACATATTAAAAACAAATGAACCCAAAATATTTTGGGGTTAAATGCATTAACACACTTTACACATGTCTTTAATCTGTATTCAGATGAAAACAAAGAAGTTTAATTGTTTTTTATTGGTTATTTTGTTTATTTAAGTTTTGAATTTTCAAGTGTCATCCCCCTTTCTGGTTTCCCCTCTGAAAACCCCCCACTCCACCTCTCCACTTACATCCACGAGAGTGCTCTTCCACACACCCAACAACTCCTGCCCCACTGGCCTATCATTCCCCTGTGCTAGTGCATCAAGCCTTCACAGTACCCAGGGCTTCCCTTCCCATTGATTCTAGAGAAGGCCATCCTCTGCAACATATGCAGCTGGAGCCATGGTTCCCTCCACGTGTATTCTTTGGTTGATGGTTTAGTCCCTGGGAGCTCTAGAGTGTCTGATTGGTTGATATTCTTTTTATTATTATTTGGTTGAAAACCCCTTCTGCTCCTTCAGTCCTTGCCCCAATTCCCCCATTTGTGTTCCTTTGCTCAGAACAAAGACAGAACCTCTGAGGAGACATCCATATTAACCTTCTGTAAGCAAGAACTTCTTGGCTGTAATAACTTCAATAAGTTACAGAGTTTGGTGACTGAATATGGGTTTGATCCCCAAGTGGGGCAGTCTCTAGATGACCCTTCCTTCAGTCTCTTCTATACTCTTTGTCCTTCTATTTCCTTTCGATAGGAATAATTCTGGGTTAAGATATTGTGGTCCCATCTCTCAAACAGGGGCAATGCCTAAACTCTGATCTCTACAGATTCTCTCTTCCTTTGTTGGGCATTTAAACTAATCTCATCCCTGTTGAGTCATGGAGCTTATTTGCTTTTCTGGGATCTCTGGCTTCCTGGTGGCTACCAACAGTTTTTCATACCCCATTGCTTCATGCCTCTGTTTAATTTTCTGACCATCTGTACATCTTGAAGTCTCCTACCAAGACCAGCTTTCCCTTTTCTTCTCCACTTTCTTTCTTCTTCCTCTCAAGTCACACCCTCAACCTCCTATAATTATTTTGTTCCCCCTTCTAAGAAGAACTGAGGCACCCAGATTTTGTTCTTCATTTTTCTTGACCTTCATATGGTCTGTATGTTGTATCATGATTATTCTAAGCTTTTTACTAATACCAACTTATATGTGAGCAAATTCCATGTATGTTCTTTTAAAACTGTGTTACCTTACTCGAGATGATATTTTCTAGTTCCATTCATTTCCCTAAGAAGTTCATGAAGTCATTGTCTTTAATGGCTGAGTAGGCTGAGTAGTACTTCATTGTGTAAATGTACCATATTTTCTGTGTCCAGTCTGCTGTTGGAGGACATCTGGGTTCTTTCCAGCTTCTGGCTATTATAAATTAGGCTGTTATAAACATATTGGAACATGTGTCTTTGCTATATGTTGCAGTACCTTTCGGGTATATTAGCAGGAGAAGTTTAAGTTTTAACTTGTGACTACAATAGTTTAAGAAGCACTTTACCAGAACTAGATTAATAGCTTATAAGAAATTCATTGTGGACTTTCTGAACTTTTGAAGTCTTGATTGAACAAATGAAAAAAATCTAAAGCATATTTTTGCATATTATATATATTTTTATACGTTTAAAACTTGTATTTATACACTCAGATGCTTAGACCTTTATAACTTAAATATACATAGCTTAAACACTTATCATACTTTTATAACTTAATTAAACTTTCATATCCTCAGATATTACATACAGTCTACATCTTGTATGCTATCATCTACCACCAGGTTCCTGTTTATTGGAAGAAGTCATTGTAAAGTGAGTTCTTTATAAAGAAGAAATAATTAAGTATTATATTGAATCTGTTTTGTGAGTTTATCTCATTTTAGAATCTGGTTGCAATGGAAGTTGAGTCAAGAAGAGTATTTCAGGAGAGGTGAGTCTTGATGCCTGCTTTTTCCATAGAAAGAAAACTCATAAGACAATTGAAACATTGGTGTCAGAGTTGTTACAGTTCTTACTATGAAGCTGGCCAATGTATCCTTAGCCTACTTGTTGATGCCATCATACATCTAAGAAAGATATATTTCATCTGAGTAAGCAGGAGTACAAATCAAGCAGCTCCTGAATCAAAGAAAAAAGACACTTAGTGGCTATCTTCTAGGATAATCTCAGTTTCACTGGGGACAGAGGCACCAGGGTATCATTAGTCGTTGACTAACAGGCCCAGAAGATCCAAGAGACTTTCCTGTGAAGTAGAAACTTGGGTGGGGCAGTCTACATTGTCTAAGCAAAGCAGGGCAATCAACTTCTCATTGACCTGCATTTCAACATTTTGGACAGGGTCCTGGTTTCAGGCAAGGCAATGGGAAGAGTTTTACCTAGTGGTCAGTTATGTCACATTTCAAGCAAGCTGCATGTTGAGTACTTTCTTGCTCCATCACCTTCTTTGCAGAAGATGTTAGTGGTAAGGCCAAGAGCTGGTACTTCTCTCTATTAGAGAAAGATTATTTATTAAATATTTAAAAATTTTAATATTCAGCAGATAACAGAAAAATTTGTGAACCATTTATCTAAAAGTATATTTTAACTAAACACACTTTTCTTATTTTTTGTCACTTCTTTTAGGCATAACTTTGAAAACTTATACAGGAGTAAGAATTAAGCTAGCTTAATCTTTTAATCGATTACACACTGAGAATCACTACTATGAACCTAAATTACACATAGGAATTCATGATAAGTATAGCACATTTATCAACCACATGTTTTTCTTATAAAAGTTTTAGGTGCCTGGTTTTAAACAGCAAAGAATTAAGTGTTTAGTTATAAATGTCGATGGCAGCTTTTGTTAAACTCAATAGTTCTTTATTACCTTAATTTTCTAAGATAGTATAGAAAATATTATAAAGCAAACTTGATTGAAGTAAAAATATCCTTAAATTCTGTTGATCATATAAAAATTCATACCAATCCAAAATAATTTTGGAGAAATAATACTTCTTTAGTCTAAAAAATATATAATAATAAGCAAAGAGTTGTTAAGGACTAAGAAAGTTTACAATTGTTCCATGCCAAATTGTCATCTGAAGATGGCAGTTAATTCAGATCTTACATATATTTTAACCGTAGTAAAGATAGCTGATAGCTACCTTGCTGCTTACTTCTTAATAAGGACATCAGCCAAGGTGGTAGGAAAACTATATAGTTATTACTCTGAAATCATCTGTTTTCTAGGCATATCTGCATTTTAAATAAAAAATGAATCCAAGTTATATGCACATATACACACAGAGTGGAATATATTCAACACACACATACACGGACATACACAGTGTTGAATACAAACCAGATACATGCATACATACATATACATACACACAAAATATATTCTAAACAAGTCTTGAAACATAATATTTTGGAGACAACCTTATACATATTTTCATTTATAGATACACATCTTAAGTAAAGGCCTAAAGTTAGAATTTAAACACAATTATTTTTACTGATTTTGTAAATTTTATTTTTAAAATAAATATGGGAGTTGTGATGGCATTAAATTCATAAAGAGCATAGGACTCAGGGCAACAGTGAAAATGTGTCATTTTTGGAGGCTGATGATGACATGGCTGTTGTTACTGAAGTGAGGCTGAAGAAGCACATGGTTCTATCATGTGAGCACTTTGTAACAACTACAGATTTCCAGTTTTTAATAATTATCATTTTCTTAACATCAGTTTCACAGTAGAAATTGTCCTAAATACATTATTATTAATAATTATTATTTTAGTCTTTTGGTGCAATCCAGTTATTATCCATGTCCTGTTCTGCCTTCTGACAGTTCATCATCTCATTCCTCCTCCCCCAACACCAAGATGATATTCCCACAGGCCCACATCCCCACACATACTGCCAGACTTCTCCATTCCAATGGGCTTCAAGTCTCTCAAGGGTAGGTATTTCTTCTCTCATTGAGGCCAGACTAGACAGTCCTCTGTTGTGGATGTTCTGGGGTGCTTTGACAGGTTAGTATATGCTGGATTGTTGTTGGCTCAGTGTCTGAGAGCTCTCAGGGGTCCAGATTAATTGAGACTGCTTATCTTTATATCGTATGGGCCTCCTCATGATAATCTTCAAGCTTTTTCCTAATTCAACCATAGAGTTCGCTGGTTTCTGTCCATTGGTTGGGTGTAAGAAACTGATTCTGTCTCAGTCAGTTGCTTGTTGGGCCTCTTGGATGGTAGCCATGTTAGGATCCTGTCTGTATAATACATCAGTAATAGTGTCAGGCCTTGGAGCTACCCCTTCAGATGTGTCCTGATTTGGGCCACTCACTGGAACTTCTTTCCCTCAGTCTTCTCCATTTTTGTCCTTGTAATTAGTTTAGACAGAACATTCTGAGTCAGAGGTATTGATTACAGGGTTTCAACTCCATCCCTCCACTTGATGCTCCATTTTTTTACTGGAGGTGGATTATCCAAACTCCCTCTCCACACTGTTGGAAATTTCATGTAGGCCTCTTCCACTGAGTCTTGAGATTCTCTCACCACTTGGGGTTCTGGTACATTCTAGAGGGTCCCCCAGCTCCCAATTCCCATGTTTCCTTTCATTATGCCAGCCTTTGGGTCTTTACTACTGGTCCCCCTCCCAAATACCTGATCATGTTCCCCTTTTGCCCTGCCCCTACCACTTGGGTTTCCCACCTCATCTAGTTCCTTCCTCTCCTGCTTTCTGGTTTATTCTCCCTCCATACTGTAATTGAAGCATCTTCACTTGGGCCCTAAAAGTGCTCTTCCTGAGACAGTGTAATGAAAAAATTAATTCAAGATTCAGAAACATACAGGGATTAGAGAATACTCAAACACTTATGTAGCACTGTCCGGTGTGTGAGCACTCTCACCAATTTGGGGGAAAATATCTGGGAAACAAATATCATAGCTAGAATTGGGAAAAGCATCCATTCATTCATTAAATGCCAAAAAACGTCAGGAGACCAGCACTTGAGTATTTGTATAATTTCTGTTCAACTGTGAAATTACTAAAGGTAATTGCTTTTGGAAGGCCCGGAGTACTCAGGACAAGGAAGTGTAAAAGTGGGTGGCTCTAGCAGTAGAGATGAGAAGAACAGCATACTTTCTATGAAAACATTTTCTGGTGCTGTCTTATAGGCAATACATATATAACACAGTAAATAAATAGTCACTAATGTTTTGTAAGTTGGCCCAATAAATTTCTTGTATTCATAGCAAGAAACTTGACAGCATTCTGTTATCTTTCTTTTGGGGTGATTAGGTATAAGAGTAGCTACTGTTCCTACTTCTACTTAAAATATTATTATTATTATTAATATTATTATTATTATTATCTGTAACTTATTTTTGTAGTACATTTGTTATCCCCCTATTAGTCTATCATCTAACAGTTCCTCATCCCATTCCTCCTCTCCCAAATCCAAGATGATGTCCCCACACTCCCCCACTTCCTGCCATGTCTCCCAATTTCCTCAAGCCTCTAGTCTCTCAAGGGTTAGCTAGCTCTTCTCTAACTGATGCCAGATCAGAGCATCCTCTGCTGTATATGTGTTAGGGGCCTCAAACTAATTTATGCTGCATGGTTCATGCCTCAGTGTCTGAGAGATCTCGGGACTCCAGGTTTGTTGAGACTAGTGACCTTTCTATGGAATCACATTGTGGAAGAACCTGGGAGAATACAACTTGATCTATTGATCAGAAAGCCTTCCCGTAGTCACAGACGAAAGTAAAACTGAGAATATATACCTACTTCCATTACGGGACACATAGACAAATTGGTATTACACTTATTAACTTATTATAATTATTAACTTATTAACTTATAATATTAACTTATTAATATTATAATGCCAATTTTTATGGCTTTGTTAAATGCTTTTATTTCTGGCCTCAGTAATTCCTTGATCTTCTGTGGTGGCTCCAGATCACACGACATTCAGATATGTATCTAATCCAAAAACAAAGAACCATGGTTTGTGTTTCATGTTAATTCTGTTCCCAATTCAGGGTGCAATAAATAAGTATTGTAATATTTATGCTTAGGATAAGGATGTTAGTACTTGTTTACTAAAAGTTGTCAATGAATCAACTAAAGATTTTTGTTAAGATGAAGAGACTGTGTTTAGTTTCATAGAGGAACCAATGAATTATATGTGTGTATGTGTGTGTGTGTGTGTGTGTGTGTGTATGTGAATGTTTGTGTATATGTGTGTATGTGTGTGTATGTATGTGTATGTGTGTGTGTATAAGTGTGTGTGTGTGTTACTTATGTGCTCTTTGAGCTGAGAACAAACCGCATCTAGAGGTTTTTTTTTCTTTCATCTAAGTATCAAATACAAAATGTCCTCTGATGATTCTTTCCTTTCCCTGATATGCTTCCCCACATAACTATCAAACAGAGACTCACCAGACATCCAACATTCAAAGAATACAAACCTTTGGAATATGATTATTTATATAATATAATAAAAAAACATGTAACCAAAATATTACAGTTCTGCATTTGTCTGTCTACTGCATGTATGAAAGCAAATTCAAGGGAGCATTTAAATGAATCTCAGTTCTCTAAGGATTGCATTTTGTTGAAAAACATTCCACAATTTATGTCTTTACATACCTTCCCTATATTATATATTTCACTTACCATATATTGTCCTCCTACTTAATGAATTTATTTAATTATAGCTTTATTAACTATGTTATTTACATAAACTTACTCATTATTTTTGTCAATTTTATTATTTCTAAAAACACAAGCCCTGAAGTAATCAGATTTTAAGGATTGTCCTAATCAAGGTTTCCAGTGTCTTGAGGAGACACTATTAACAAGACACCTCTTATAATGAACAATATTTAATTGGAGACGTCTTCTAGGCTGAGATATTCATTCCATTATCATCAAGGCAGAAGCATGTCGATGTTCTGGCAGGCATGTTGTAGGAGAAGCTGAAAGTTCTACATCTTGTTCTGAAAACCTCCAGCAGAAGGCTGGCATCCCCAAGAAGCAAGAAGGAAAGTCTGTCAAAGTCTACCACACAATAGCACCATTCTTCAACAAGACCACACCTCCTAGTGGTACCATTCCCTGGACGAAACATACTGAAACAACTATATTCTAGCCTATGGCCCACATAGCCCCCAAACATATGATACTGTCATGGGCATAGATAATCATACCACGATGAAAAATATATTTAATCCTACTTCAAAATCCTCATATTCTATAGTAGTCTACCAATGTTTAAGAGTCTATAGATCAAAGTATGTTCTGAGACTCATGAGTTTTTTTAAAGTAATCACATAAAAAAATCAAAATTAAAATTGAAATCATATACTTCCAAAATATCAGGGAACAAGGTGTACATTACCATTCCAAAATATCATAGTGATGAAATTTTTGACCAAAGCAATACCAAAAACTATCTGACTTCCTTTGCCAGTGCAATCAATATAATCTCTTTACCTCAGCATCAGGCAGACTCTTTTGACCAGGGAAAAAGCCACCACATTCTTTAACATGTTCACACAAGCAAAAGTATGCACAGAGATGGATAGAGAGAGGAAGAGGAGAGAGAGAACACAAAACAGAAAGACAGAAGAGACAGACACACACAGAGAGAACAGTCTTAGTATTAATAAAATTTTTCTGTTGTCATCTCATGAACATAAATTCTAAACATATATACTAAACATGAGAAAAATTAAATATATTGCCTTCTATAATACCACTTGGAGATACAAAGAAAAAAATACCATGTATCTTTTTTTGGTGAAAGGCTCATGACAAATATTTAAGGATATTCTGGATAGAAAGCTAGACATGGATCATGGTCCACTCAGATCTGCAGTTTAGCATTACAAGTGTAGGGTTAATTTCTAAGTTCATGTAATTGTTCCTTACTTTATTCCTGACCACTCAGGATGAGTTCACTTGTTAAGAAATAAAATATTAAAATAATTAAGTTTGAGAGTAAATATCTAAATAAAATAATATTTCTGACACACCAGCCCCCCAACACACATCAAATCCAACAGTTCTGTCCTCTCCAAATATTTTTATCATGTATAATTGATAGTTTTTTTATATATGCTAGGTAACAATCTCCCATATTCATTCTCACCCCCACTAAATCAAAGAGTCATCATTAAAATTACCCCCTTGATATCAAGCTCACATTTATATACTTGTTTGTTCATTTGATTTTTATTTATTTAAGCCTACAGCATCTAATTTGTTTTATTTATATTAATATGTCTGTGGGTTAATTCACTTGATATTGATAATCCACAAATAGTAGTATAAAACCCAAGGAATGTGACTTACTCTTGTTTGCATCTCTTCACTGAATGTATTTTTTCAACGTGTAACTGAATTTTTTATGTCATTTGATTTTGTGAAGGCTTTATGTATGTTTTTATGTGAGTTCACTGTTCAATATCCATGGCAATTTCAGAAGATAATATGTTCTAGGCTGAGATTTTTCAAAACCTACTTTTAATCAGTATTCTCAAATGCTCAGACCCCTCTTCCAACCTACAATTCAAAGGTAAATAGAGAGAGGAAGAGGAGAGAGAGAACACAAAACAGAAAGAAAAAGACAGAAGAGACAGACACAGATTATCAATATCAAGTGAATTAACCCACAGACATATTAATATAAATAGTAAATAGGAAAAGGGGGTATGGACTTGTTTAGAAGTATTAGGAAATTGTAATTTGTTCAGGATACCAGTAGTCCAATTCCAAGTTCAGCAGTGTCAGGATACCAAACAGGAAGACATGATCAAACAGCAGCAACAGTGGCATGATCCAAAGGAAACCATAGAACTTCCACAAATAAAGATAAGTTAGCAGGAGAAAAAAGTACCACAGGAGACACCAGGAAAAGTTCTCTACTGTGCCTCATTCAAGAAAGTGAAGATCACCTAAGACAAGAGACCAGCAAAGCATTTCAAAGCTACCGTTGCAAGTGCCACAGGCATTATACATTAAGTCGTATTTATTTTTTCTCCAAACAAAACACCATGCAAGTCCACATCTGAAAACACCACTTGAATATGCATCATTTAACAGGATCAGAGTCTTGCCCCTCAAAATTTTCTACCTCTCCTTCTAATTTTTCTATCCTACACCTCTTTGTTACTATTCCTACTTTACTTATGCTTCTCTATTATATTTGACATTCACATATATGTTTCACCAATAGCAGAGTGGAAGAGAAGAAAATAGCAGAGACATGGGTAGAAAAAACAGGCATAACCTCACTTAAATGCTCACTTAAATGTGCTGGGAAACTTCTTCTTGGATGATACTTCAAGAAGAAATGAAGAATAGTTTTATGGATAGAAGTAAAGACATGAACATTTGTAGAAATGGAGAACACAGTTTCCTATATGAAACACCTAATCCAAAAGTGATTTAGCAAAATTCAAAATTTGCTATGGTGTCACCTCTAACTAATACTGGAAAACCATGTTTATTTGACATTCTCTAGAAGTCTTATTTTATTAACAAGGAATAATCCTCATAATTATTCATCTCATAATATAATATATCCACTTCCTTGGGAACATGCATCAGTTCCCAGGTCTCGCTATCAGTTTTACTCTTTTACAGTGACACCTAAAACATATTATCGAGACATATTTGATATAACTGTGTTTATATGGGTGCATATTGTATTATAATTATTTGTTGTTTTCTGAGTTTTTTGTCTGGTTGTCTTTTGAAGAAAATCTCATTTGAGTTCAAGATGTTCATCTATATATGATATTGCATTTATTTTATTATATAGTTGGAATATATAATATATTTATTTTTAGATTTTTTGGTAACTCTCTACACTGTTTACAAGTGTGATTTGAAAATTTTTTGCCACATCAAAACTAAATAAGTGATCTATTTTCTTCACATAATCTGCAGCATTTCTTGTTAGTTTTGCTGATCTTTTTCCTTCTGACTGAGGTTAGTTGAAATCCCAATCTTGTTTTGATTTGCATTTCCAGATGAAAATATTTACATAACTGACTAAGTTACATAACTGGCAAAAACTGAAGGTGCTACTCTGATAGTATAGTCAATAAATCAAAACACTTCTTAATAAGAACTCATTATAAATCTTGGCTTCTAAGTCCTACCATGTTATCCATTGGATATTCATGACATTTTTCCCCCCATCGGTATACTAACTCTGTGAAAATGATTGAGTTATTGATCATTGGAACTGTTTTGCAACTTTAGATTTTGTAAACATGGGGCATTGGATTGCAGCAGCACCCATCATTGAACATAAAATTAGATATTTAGCAATTTTTTCATTAGCTGCTCTAGTTTATATGGAAAATTCCCATTTTAAGCAACTGACTGAAAACATTATGGTTCTAAATAGAGATATCTTGAACGTGAATTAATGTCCCCACAAAGAAAGACAAGATTGTTATGTGGTGAAGATATTCAGTAGGAGAGAAATGTGAGACCATAATATGCTGCTGCATGTATAAGATTAAGAAACCCACTTTGTCTTCTGAGCACTCCACAGGACAGACTGGCTCACACTGTGCACTAGTGTGGAAAGACTAATTGTCAGAATCAGGGTGGACTAAAGATGTAGTAAAGAAATGAAGAACCACAATCCTTTTTTCTACTTTAATATTTTCATATTGAAAAATTTAAATTACATTGGTTAATGTTTTCCATTTATTTGGTCATTATGATCTCAAACTATATTCTACTTTGAAAGTTTGATACACAAATAAAATTTTCAGAATGCATGAATGCATGGCCCTCTATTTTTTGAGACATTTTTTGTAAATTCAGTGGAGAACCAAGGCTAATCTAGAGTCCCACAAACATTTGTACAATCAAAGAATAAACTAAAAGAAGGGTCACTTATGCTTCCATTTACAGGTACACAGATGTACTCAACATTTATCATATTTCTTTAATCTTGTGTGTTGAGTGCCAATCACATGACCTTCATAATTGTACAGAGTCCCATAATTTTTTCATACATATCTTTGGTCCTAATGTATGACCAAATAAATGAAATTAATTTTGTAATATTTATATTCATTATAAGTTTGACAGGTTCAATGATCATGCAAGTTTCACCGAATTACCTAGTAATTTGCTTTCATGGACATATTAAATTGTTCTTTGCTTTTTGAGCTCAAATGTAAGCTGATTAACTTGTGATCATGAGAAGAAATATTGAGTAAGAAAAGTAATGTTAGTATGTATTTACATTATTTCACACGTGAATAATACAGTTTCATCATACATATGGCATATGTGTCTATGTATTTATACTCATATATTTGTATATATGCGTATGCTTTGGTGTGAGCATATGTATATTGGTGTATACATGTATATTTGTATATACACATATATGTTTGTCCTTGTGTGTGTCTCTGCTTATGTTTGTATCACATCTAAATAATTACATTCTGCTTAGTCATGTTAGAGTTGTTCATATGTGTTTAATTCTGTGCAGTAGAGATTAAATTCTTTTGATACACTTGGTGAATATTCATTCTTTCTTTTTCAGCAGATAATATTTGTTTATAGTTTTTTTTCCTATGTGTGGAGCCTTTTGAGATTCTCTCCATCTAGTGATGTTGATATCATGATGTACATCTTGCATTGGGTATGTGTTAATACATGACAAGGCAAATATATACCACATATATAATAAGATATTTCATAGCAAAAGTTTTGGCATATGACCCTGAAGTTGCTTCATTCCCTGATCTAATCTTCTCATATCTGTTATATAAGGTTGTTTTTTAAAGTGGTGTGTCAGACAGAGGTGGGCATCTGTAAGTAATTCATTCTCTGTAAAATAATACACATTTACTGAATAAAATATATTGTTTGGAGAAATGTTAGATAGAAATTTCCCAGTTAAAAATACTTTTAAGTGTACCTGAGAATTATACTAATGTAACAAGTTCTGTATAAATGTATCAGAATAGTAATTTTTTTTCTAAGGTATATAATGGAGATTGTTTTGTTAGTCTCTTGAAGTCTTCTTATCAACAACTTTGACGAGAGATATTAATTATCTGAAAATGAAGTTTATTAAATTATTCTATTTTTCTGGTGTAGCATTATCTGCTTGGGACATACCTTCATTTAGAGTATTTACATGTATTTACATTGATTTTCAAATATTGTTGGTGTATATTTAAGTAAAAGTTAATTATTTTTTCCATGGCTTTTTTATTTTTTCTCTACATTTTTTTCTGACTTTTTAAAAATTATTCTTATCTTTTTTTCCTCCTTAATAACCACAAAATATTTCCCATTTCCATCTTTTGAAAAGTTTGTTTCCCATCTACCTCTTTAGAAAAAAATTCCAAACTGTAAACTATCCTGGCTTCAGTGGTTACTTCAGACTATGTCACTACTTGTTAGATGAAGAGTTGGGCTCTACAAAATGAGACATCATGATTCCTTTTGCTTTTTTGGATGTAGATTCCTTCACATCCAAACCTGATTAAAAGATGCAGAGAAAATTAGTGCATTAACTGACTGTCAAGCTTTTTTTTTGAGTTTGATTTTCACCATATTTTTATTTTTTGAACACGTATTTTAATTGAGAGAGAAGTGTCCATGAAATGACATGCTAATTAAGAAGTTAGTGAATATGTATTTTTTCATGGAATGGGTTGATTAGAAAACTGACTCAATTGTTACATCCTATATATTGCTATGTAGCCTATAAAGATGGAATAGTTAAAAAATCTGAATAGCTGGATGAAGTAGAATATGATGCTTCCTATGAAAATTAAGATTATAGTCAATGAAGAGAACATTTATATAAATAGATATCATTATTATTACTATTATTATTACTATTATTAATTTTAAAAATGTTTGTGGTTGACTTATATTTTTGATAAAACTTATTCTGTTAACAACTTCTTAGACATACAGGGATTTCTCAATGAATATATTTAATATTAGTACCTATATTATAGGCTACTACATACACAATTGATTTAAAGATTCTGGTTTAAATTGATAACAGTGCTATCAGTGCTTAAAATTAGATTTTACAGCATCCAATTTCAGACTTCTCTCTGGTATCTGTACAAATTTAGCATATAAATTTAAACTAATTGATCATTTAAATAACAGGAAGATTTACAGAGCTGATCAATACCAAATGAGGATCACTAGCAGCATTTAATATTCTGACATCTCATATAAAACAGCAAAACTCAAGAAAGAAACAAAAATATCAGAAGGAGACATTTTAAAAAATACGTTTTTAGAATTAGAATTAGAAAAAGAATTAGAAAGAATTGCTTAAGAAATGTAAAGACTCAGAAGGATGGGAACCCCAGCACATTGTCAAAGGGAAAAAAAGAGATATTGGGAAATACAAACCACACTGAAGGTCTGAGAACACATATATAGTGTTGGCAAAAATATGCCTTGTGAATTATTTAGAAGGTTCACGAATTTCATGAATTTCTTTTATAAACTCCAAGTTAATATTTATTCCTTACAGCAAGAAAAAGCAGTGGGCAAGTTATAGAGCTAGTAGTAAAACACTCAACATGCACACTTAAATGAAAACTCACAAACACACGGACATGCATATCTACAGAAAAATTAACATACATATATGCACACATGCATACAAACATATAAGCATCCTATAAATGCACACATACCCCACAACCTGTGATAAAAAAAAAATATGAGGTTAGTCTCTGCTTTGTGAAAATGTTACTTGACTTGTGACAATAAAGGTATAAGAGAGTCTTCTGTGTTGCTTTTCTTCAGCTACATGTGTTCTGCTCACATGGGAACAGCATAAGCACAAGTATATCTCTTAAAATACCAGTTAACTATGCAATTTCTAAAGTTGAAACTTGGGGATAACTTTAGAGGAAGGCATCAGAGTTCAGATGGAAGAAACTTGCAGTCGTTGTTGGTATTTGTTGAACTGGTTGCAAAGGAACAGTAATATATTTCAGGGAAGATTAGCATCAGAGGGTACTCATGCTTCTGTAAATCTCTCTTCATCTGAGGACACATCAACAGTGCTAAGTTGATTGAATGCATATTTAAAAAGGTCAGAGTAATTGGGAACAGATTATTAGTTATAGATATTGTGGTTAACTTTAATGCACTGTATGTAATGGTTGTATTTTTAACACATTAACTGATATATGAATATTAAGATAAATGTTTACAAAATAATATCATCTTAATAACAATTCTATAAATTCTCAAATAGACAACATACCCATGTACACAGTGTGCTTCTTTTCATAAAAAATGTATCCACACACAAAAAAGTGATTGTAGTATGCCTAGATTTTGCATGTTTCTTTTCTAAAATAAACTTCTCTTAATATTTCTTCACCATTGTTTTAATTTAACATATAGTATATTATGTGGTAAATAGTTTTAGGAAACTAGACATAAGTATGCCTTTAGATTAATGAAGTGCATTTTTGTAACTTGCAATGTGCATAAATAAATGAACTAGAATGATAAATTTCCAAATAATTTTCTTTTTGATTAGGTATTTTATTTATTTACATTTCAGATGCCATCCCCTTTCCCCATTTCCCCTTCATAAAAAACGCTATCACATCACCCCTCCTCTTTTATAATTTTATACGAAATAATTTTCTTTGTGCGATCACTCTCACATATTTTATTTGATCCTTTCAAAGTTCATGGCATTTTACTATTTTTTGTTCTAAAAATATGTAAATAAATACATAATTTCATTTTGGAGATGTCATAGCTCCTCAGGAGCTATGAAAGATTACAAACGTTCAGCCTTGCATTTCATTGACAGCCCATGATTACAAGCAGCAGTCCCTAGACACAAATGGAGGCTTTATTATAGGTATCATTAGCCACGTCCAGGCTCAAAGGCACAGGCATTACTGGATCATTTTTTCTGTTTTTAATTAGAGACAGAAACCAAAGAATAACTACACATTATTTTGGTATTTCTCCTTCTATTTCTGTATTTTTATTCCTGATGCAACAGGCAGGGAGGGAGAAGAGATCGAGGAGCTTTGACGGAAAAATCGCCATGGTAACAACAGGCTTTTGTCTTTTTTTTAAATCATTTTTGAAATCTCTTTCCTGATTGGTCCCTAATCTTGTCTTTATTTTCCTACATATATTCAGCCAGTCAGAGTCAGACACACCTGAAAAAAATTATATATAGAGAGAGAAATTCCAGTAATGCCTCTGGTTTTTGTCTAGCTGTTAGTTTATACCAGTCTGTTGCTAGATTTTGACGACAAGCTGCTGCTAGGGGAAGGAGTGCTCCGGAAACCTGCAGGTGAAAATGAAAAGAAAACGTCAGCGTGGTCAGGTAACTTGCTATGATTCTTCACATTCTTTCTCTGAATGACACTGCTCCTGTTTGCTGAGCAAGGTATTTCTTACAAAATGTGCTCATTGGTTCAGTTTAAGATCTATCATTCAGGACTCAGCCGTGGAGTTCTGCTTCATTTGCAAGGATGGTGTATTACGTCAGCCTTCAGCATCAGACAGACAGGATACCTGTTGCTCCTTAATGTGCTTTGGGGGATCAGATCTGTAAGGCATTTTTATAAGACAGCAATTCTTATTTGGCAGCATGAGACATTCACCAACATTATCACCTTACCTAATATGCCATTGCCCTCTGAGAGTACTAAATCTCAAACACTGCAATTTTCCTTTGTTATCATCTCGCTACCATCAAAGGTCTCAGATATTATGTACAACATTACAATCCAAATTCTAAATCAGGTTTACATTGCTACAAACAAAGTTTTATGTTCATTCTTCTATATTTGTGTACTTCATTACTTAAGGACAGTCAAAGCAAAGAATTTGCATATACTCAAATGAAAAATCTTAACATAAAAAAATTATTTCTTTTTTTTTTTTTCCTTTGGCTTAGAATTTAAATGTGCTAAGGTTTCCAGCCACCACCTAGTTTCCACGTGTCTTAATAAGTATGATATTTTAAATATATTGCTTTGTCATAGTTACTCTTTAGTATCACAAATCATTTTTTCAGTTGTAATTATTAAATATCATCCTGTGGCTTTTGAGTGTTCTGTGATAATCTTATAAAATTCGAGTTTTACTTCTTGTGAAGTTTCTCTTTTCTCTTCTTGTAGAAGCCTCAGTTGTATATAATTTTATCTAAATATTGGTGTGTGAAAGAATCTATTGATGCTATTCAGTTAGATTTCTCATACTATATCATACCTGGTTTATATTTAATGTTGGTATCTCATTAATTTTGAACTGACTTACATTTTTTTAGAACAGAAAATGTTCTTCGCAAAATCATTACCAAGTTTATCATCTCTATTTTTCTGGTAACTTTATAGTTAATTATAGGGTTGTGGCTCAGTAATTTGTCTTATTGTTCTGTCTATGTATCTAACAAAATGGTAAATTGTGAGGATTTATCAGACTTTGGGGCTCATTCAAAAGAAATGAACATGCGTCTCAATAAATAAGCAGGGGTTATTAGTTGAAAATTTTTGGAAAGAGTGCTTGAAGTAGAATCCTTGGATGATTTATTGTGTATCTCACAAGTCACACCAAACAATGCTATTGGACAACAGTCTTTGTTTGTTTTTGTAGAAAGTACACACATATAAAATCAGATAATTGTTGAGGCACTAATGTTTTAAATTGTGAATGGCATTAATAAAAGTGGATTGTCATCATAGTAAATTTGAACTCAGCCTCCTTGGAGAAAGAATTCTAAATGAATAAAATCTGTTATCAAATATATTGAGTACATTCCTGGAGTGAATGAGAAGGAAGGTTCTATTTATAAAGATGCTGATTGTTTTGGGTGAGGACCTTGGATAATTAAACGTATGCCCTCCTTAGGAAATAGCTCATATATCCTCTATAGGAACCACTAAGTTCAAATCCTACTCACTCTGGAATCTTTCATGTTTCACATTTAGATGTAGCAGTCAGTAATTATCTGCCACTAATTTTAATAAAGATATAAGAAGGTATGTGTCTACTTTAATTTACAGGCATACAGAAACTCATAATTGTTGCAGATTTCCAAGCAATGGGTGGCCCCTAATATTCGCAGGAGAGTTTCATATTACTTCTTGTTAAAGATTGCTACTTTTGTCACCATTATTTCTTTGAAGTGTGCAACTAATATACTTCTTACATGATTAGGTGACCTGTATGGAATCAGAAAGGAATGAGAGAGGAAAGAATGATTTCTGTGTCATATTTATCCTTGTTCCAAATGGAAAAAATGTTGAGTAATATTTATACTGAATATAAGGTGGGCAAATACCTATGATCTACCAGTTGCCACTGAATAAACTGCAAATTTACTGTGCGGAGTAAACTACTGAAATCAGTTATACATAGGAACTTGTACCTTCAGTGTATATACTAAATTGTCTTATACTGACTGATCTCAGCATCTAGAAATAGAAATATTTCCTCCAACCTTAATATCACACACATATTTCAAAGCATATCCTCTGAAGATGCTGCATTATTTCTCTTTAACAATGTCCTACTACTATATTAACAGGAAGAAACAAACAATGTGCCATTCATAGATTAAAGGTCTTGTAATGTTTATTAATTTATAATATAAAGAAATGCTAGTAATGACTAACTTACAAGACTCATTTTTTCCTCTGGGTGCAATTAAAATTCACTCAAAGGTAAAAATCACATTTAGATAACTATGTTCAACATAAGTATTGCCATTTGTGTGATTATATTTTATGTTGTGGTTTAAAAACACACATATTAGCACAAGAAATTTTATTATGAATTTCTTTATTTCATAAATGAACACCCTAGTTTCTTTATATTAATTCTTGTATGCCCTTCCAGTTCATCAAACGACCATTCCAAATAATGTCAAATTTATCCCCTCCATAAAACACAGTAGATGATGGAAGGGTTTACATGTGTGTATGCATGTGTATGTGTGTATGTCTCTCTCTCACTCTGTGTGTGTGTGTTTGCGTGTGTGTGTTCATGTCTGTGTGTGTTCATTCTATATATTAATATATCCTGAGGAGTAGTTGTTGAGTATTTTAACATATCCATCATCAAGCACTATCTAGTTTGTCTGTTTGTCTATCTATCTATCTAGCTAGCTAGCTAGCTAGCTAGCTAGCTTACCAACTGGGATTGGATTGTATCTTTTCTCAGGAAAAATCCCTAAATGATATTGATTCCCCTTAATTTAGTAGGGAATATTTGCCTGTACTTTTTATCTATGAATGGGGACTTTTGAAATTTTTTCCCTCTAGTTTGACATGGTTATGTTATTGTTGGGTTTGTGATTATTCACAACCTTTCAATAAATGACAACTTGAGCATCAATATGTCCCTATAATTACTATGCAAATCAAATCTAACTTCATGTTACTCTAGGAAAAGTGTAGATTATTAGCCAAGAAAGTCCTGATAAGGTAAGCCTATTGGTGTACCAATAGGACTGCCATAATTTGTGTTGAATAAATTCTTTGTGGTTAAACATTTGGGTCACAGGATACATAGTATAGTAAAGTGCCTATCTCTTGTTTTATATAAGTAATCACAATACACTAATTTATTAACCAAGGAAAACATTGGCACAATTCTACATACATTTGTTTTGCAAATGTTAAGTAGAGTATCAGACATTCTTTACATCTCTGATACTGGAAAATATTTTTATATTATTTAGTGTATTTTTGGAGATTTTCATATAATTATTTTTCATTTTTTCTTCTCTTGCTCCCACATACTTTATTGTATCTCTTTAATTTCCATGCCATTTTCACTAATTGGTGTTACGTACACACACACACACACACACGTATAAGTATAAGTATAAGTATATGTATATATGTATATATACATATATATGCATATATGTATGTGTTATGTATATTATTATATAATGTGATATATATATATATTATAATTTTATTTTTGAGGCATAAATTAAGTGTGATCAGTATATAGTGGTAGTTGTGTGAATTAGTGTTTTAGTAATGACCATTTTGTGTTAGATAACAAACTGAGTGTTCTTCCTTATAGAAGTTTATCTCCTGATCTCATAATTCTTTAGGTGTCTAAAATACTATACTGAATTTGGAGTTTCCAGGGTTTTCCACATACACTTTAATATATTGACTGTAGTGGCATTTTATTAATCCTTCTTATTACTTATGGTTTAGAGATTTTAGTGTGAAGACTGTATGTTACACAAAATAGTTTGAAAACAGCCATTGTCTTCATCTGCTGGATATTAGAATCTTTCTGCGTACATTCTGCAATATTGAATAAGTCGTGGAATAAAGGTGTATTTTTTTGGATTCATCAATCAGGTATAGACAGACCACTCACTGTAAATTCTCTGCAATTTATCCTATGCAGTAATTTGAATCCTAGTGTCATAAAATTAACAATTCTGCTGAAGATATAGTTAAATTTTGTTTTGGGGTATAAGATAGTTAAAAATTATACTGTTTCAAAGAATTAGCAGGTACAGCTTTTCCTTAACAGATGATAACATTACTGAACATGTAAAGTGATGTAGATTTAGTTGATTGGTAATGATTTCTCACACATTGTGTGTTATAATATATATATTACACAAGAGACATATAGTGAAAATGAAGATGTCAGCACCATATCACAAATAGAAAAAAAAGCAAACAAAAAAAAGCACACAGACAAAATAATACAGAAGCATGCAAGACAGAAGTTGAAGAAATGGAAAAAAATTAGGGACATCCACTAAGAGGATTGTGTTTGAAAGGACCTGAACCATCAGAACCACAGTAAAATGAGGGACATTGTAGAAGGGAGTAAAGTAAGTCTTACTTTTAACATGTGCTATTCTTTCAGTTATAATTGAATAATTGCATTCTATTATTATTTGGGAGAATATATTAATTCAAACTATAATAAATGTTCACACATTAACATTAACCAACCTTGAGCTATGAAAAAGGAAAACTATGGTATACATTTGAACCTGTAAATACAAATTACTGCTTCTTAAAGGGAAAAAAAGTTAGGGATAATTGGAAAGTATATTCATTGCAGGAGTGTACTTTGTCAGAAGGTTCATTCACTTGTGATGTGGAGGGTATAACAAATATTAGATGCTTCTTGTCTTCAGCATCATATGTGCTGCTCACAGGGGAACATCATAAACAAAATCATATATCCTAAAATGTCAGTGAAGTATGCGAATTCTAAAGTTGAAACTTAAGGATAACTTTACAGGAAGGCATCACAGTTCAGATGGAATAAATTTGTAGTAGTTGCTGGCAACTGATTAACTTGTTGCAGTGGGAAAATAATATTTTGGGGGAAAGATTAGCATCCTTATATATTATGCTTTTCCGTTGTACTAATGCCCCTGTATATCACTCTGCATCTGTGAACATATCAACAGTGATAAAACAGCTGTCTGTGTATTTAAAAAGTTCAAATTAAGTGGTATTAAATTGTTAGCTACAGATATTATAAAAAACTTAATTTATGGTATATAATGGTCATTTTTTTAAAGCATTATATTACATAAGAATATTAAGTTAAATGTATACAAAATAATGACATCTTAATGAAAATTCTATAAGTTCTCAAATGAACACCATATATATGCACACAATGTGTTTCCCTGTATAAAAAATTACACACACCTGTGCAAACAAAAGGAAATGATTGTAGTATGTCTAGATTTTGGATATTTCTTTTCTAAAATAAACTCCTCTTTATATTTGTTTACCATTGCTATAATTTAACATGCACTTTATTATGTGGTAAATAGCTGGATGAAACTGGACACAAACACGCTTTTAGATAATTCAAGTGCATTATTTGTATGTTGTAATACGCATAAATATAAGAACTACTGTAATACATGTCCAAATAAACATAGCTTCCCAGGATTTTGGGACAAGCAGCCTACAAAGATGCAGCTGTGAAGTGCACTTGACAGCTTTTGATTACAAGCAGCAGTCCCTGGGCACAAATGGAGGCTTTATAATAGGTGCCATTAGCCAGATACAAGCTCAAAGGCACAGACATTTATGGACTGTTTTCTTTGTTTTTAAATGGAGCTAGAAACCAAAGAATAACTGCATAACATTTGGCTCCTTTTTGTTCTATTTCATCTTTTTTTTTTTTTTTTTAATTTCAGATGCAACAGGAAGGGAGGGGGGAGAAAAGATGGAGAAGCTTTGATGAAAAAATCTCCATGGTAACACCAGGCTTTTGCCTTTTTTATCATTTTAAGATCTCTCTCCGGATTGGTCCAAAATCTTTTCTCTATTTTCCTACGTATACTCAGCCAGTAAGAGTTAACCACATCTAAAGAAATCTATTCACATAAAAAATTATCCAATAATGCTCCTGGTTGTCGTCTAGCTCTCAGCTAGTACCAGGCTCTTGCTAGATACTGACAACAAGCTGCTTCTTGGAGGAGGAGTGCTCTGGAAACCTGTAGATGAAAATGAAAAGAAAACGTCAGCGTGGTCAGGTAACTTGCTATGATTCTTCTCATTCCTGCTCTGAATGAAACTGCTTCTGTTTGCCGTGCAAGGTGTTTGTTATTGTTCCTGGTTATTCCTTCTGTTTTAAGATCTATCATTAGAACTCAGGCTTGGAGTTCTGATTCATCTTGAAGGATGGTGTATTACGTCACCTTTCTGTATCTGACAGAGACAGGAGACCTGTTGCTCCTTAACATGCTTTCAGGGAACAGATATGTAAAGTATTTTTATATTATGAGGACAGCAGTCCTCCCTTGTCACCATGAGACTTTCTGGAACATTCTCTGACATCATCTTACCTAGTATGCCACAAACCTCTGACAGTACTAAAACCTAGGCACTACAATTCTCCCTTTTAATTATCTTGCTACCATAAAAGGTCTGAGATGTTTTACATTACATTTCAATCTTAATTCTATCACTAGGTTAACATTTTTTATTGTTGTTAACAAACAAATTTCTTTGCTCATATTTACATATCTGCATACTTCCTTCTTTAAGGTAATTCATAGCAAGGAGTATGCACATACCCCAATGAAAAGCCTAACATACAAAAATTTCTTTTCTTTTTTTGTTTTTAATTTTGATTTTTAATATGCTAAGATTTCCCTCAACCACCCTGGTAGCATGAATCATCATTTGTAAGTTAGTTTAATTGTATTGCTTTGTCTTAATCACTATTTAGTATCACTGAACATTTTTTTCCATTGTGCTTACTAGGTATCCTCCTGTGGCTCTTGTGTGTTCTGTGGTAATTTTATAAAATTAAAATTTCTGTTCTTGTGCATAATCTAGGAGGCTCAGTTGTGTTTAATCTAATCTAAATATTGTTATGTGGGAGAATCAATTGATGCTAATGGGTTTAATCTATCATACTTGGTATCTCATTAGATTTGAACTTATTAACATATGTTTAAAAAATAAAATGTACTTTCAAAGTGCTCCTGTTAACTCTATCATTAATTACAAGGTTGTGGCTCAGTAATTTCTCTTATTGTTCTGTCTATAATCTGTATTGATTTTCCTTCTATGTATCTAATATAAAGGAAAACTTTGAGGATTTATTGGACTTTGGGGATCATTCAAGAGAAATGAATGTGCTTCTGAATAACCAAGCAGGAAATTTTAGTTGAAAATGGTTAAAGACAGAAGTTCTAGTAAAATTTTGGAAGCTGTATTATTTATTGAACAAGTGATTCGTAACAAGTTGATTATAAAGACTACAATACCCTTCGGCTATAATTGGAGAAAGTACAAACATATAAAATCAATAGTTGGTGAGGCACTAATGTCTTAATTTGTGAATGGCCGTGATATTAATGGGTTACCTTCATAGTTGTTTTCTTCTCAGATTCTTTGGAGGAAAGATTCTAAATGAATAACATCTGTTATCAAATTATCGTTTGCATTTCTGGTCTGAATGTAAAGGAAGGTTCTGTTTCTCAGAATTCTGAAAGTTTTAAATGAGGGATATATATATATATATTTGACTTTTCAAAAATATTACCTCATTGGAAGATATTTCATATATCTTCTATATATACCATTAGGAGATCATTAAGCTCAAATCCTAGTCACTTTGAAATCTTGTGTGTTTCACAGCTAGACCTGCCAGTCAATGTGGATCTGTCATCAGGTTAAATCAAGTTATGAGAGGTTTCATAGAAATAGAGTTCTTGTTAGATTAAATATGCCCATTCTTGTGGAGGTAAGAATTGATGTTTATTTTTATGAGTCACTTATACAAATACTTGTGTAAAAACTAGTCACAGGCTTCAGTGAAGAAACACATGATGTTGATTGGTTAAATGGAGGATCAGGTAAAATGCCCTACATTTTTATTTATTCTCATAAGCTATTACTATATTCTGTGTTTATTAATTCGGCTATCCTTTTCTTAAGTTTCATCATTTTCTTCACCTTTGCTTTGTGCTCAAAAAAAATCAACAAATTTTCAATTTTATTTTACCAGTGACAATGTTAAGAAATGTGTTTCAGTATTCAGTATACCACTGTAGTATGAAATTCATGAGCTGTTTATTTAACACTATCTAATTCTCAGAGGATCTGGAGTAAAGAGGACATGAAAAGGAAGTAAGAGATAGAGGAATAGATCAAGTTACTCTCTAGTCCTCTATTTCAAGGCAAACTATGCCCATCTAGGTCAATCATCTGTGCTACCTGGTGAATAGATACTCTAGCTGTGCTTAAAGATTGTTTTCATCTTTTCATTAAATGATAAAAAAATTTGCAGGAGATCATTTCTCTGGTACGAACATGCTCAGATAATTTATTATAGCAAAATCTATATTTACTCAGTTTAGCCTTGTAAGAGGCTGAAAAATACAAGCCAAATATGAGTATTGAAGCTTGTCTCTGTCATTTACACTATAAGAAATTTATTATCCTTGCTAGGTAAAGATTTCCTGGGGAGCCTCATTCTGAGCAAACACAGTACTGAAAATAACAAATTAAAAATGCTCTGCAAATTATTCCAAATAAAATCTCAAAGTTCCAAGAGTGAACATTGGAAGATTTTTTTTTACTTCTTTTTGTTATTTTATTTATTTACTTTTCAAATATTATCATCCTTCCCTATTTCCCCCCCTACAGATATTCTAGCCCCTCCTTCTGCCTCTATAAGGGTGCTTCTTCATATGCCCACCCACTTCTGCCTCATTGCCCTAGTATTTACCATCCCTGGGTCATTGTGCTTCTACCGGACTGAAATGCTCATCTCCCAGTAATGCCTGATTAGGTAATTCTCTGCTACATATCCAGATGGAGCCATGTGTCCCCCCAGTGTGTACTCTTTCTTTAGTGAGTTAGTCCCTAGGAGCTGTGGGAGGTCTGGTATGCTGTCTTGCTTTTCTTCCTATCCGGTTGCAAACCCCTTTAGCTCTTTCAGTCTTTGGCCTAACTTCTCCATTGGGATCTCTACTTTTAGTCCAATACTTGCTTGCATGCATCTGCATAGATGGGCTGTAGGTAGACATTGATTTCACCTCTATTTGGTGAAAGTGAGTTTTTAAATTTTTCTTTAATTTTGATATTACATTACAGTTTATTTCCCCTGTCTTTCCCCTACTCTCCAATATAATTTTCTTTGCTCCTTCTCATATACATTGCTTGCTTTTATTTAATTATTATTACATGCATATATCTGAACACATGTACAAGATTATTATTAAAGAACATAAATACAGCCCAAATAGTTTTATAGTATTACATCTGTATGTTTTTAGGGCTGATCGTTTTCTCTTGGACAACCAATTGTTTTTTGTTGTTGTTTTGGATTTTTTTCTTTCCAGAAAACTGTATTACATGTTGTGAGAATAATTTTCATTGATTTTATTTTGAAAATCAACTTTGCTAGTGTAATAACTGGCATTTATAGAAGACAGTCTTACATCCCAAAGTATTATATCATAGATTTTACCATATTTCTTGAACCCCTACTACAATGACCTCTGAGATTTAGATACAAGATTTGTTTTATCAAATTATTTCATGACTGACTTACACACTGTGTTTTGATTTGTTCTTGTTTTCTGCATTCCTTTGATAGGTAATCTATGAGATTATAAGAAGCATTTTTCAGCTGAGATATAATATTTTAATTTATAGAGTATGTGGTTATCCGAACAATGATGTTTATTAATTATAGGAATTTTTAAATAGAAAGTTGATATTCTAATGATACTTGCTCAGTTTTGTTAATCTATATTGATTAATTTTTCCATTTCTAAATAAAGTCCTGTTCCATTCCTAATTACTCCATCAGATCATTTGAAACCTAGAATGCTCCACCAGATTATTCTTTCTAATTTTCTCCCAGGTAATTGTCCCTTTTAAATGTTATTGTTTCTGCAGTTACCCTCGTATAGGTGTTCTGATATACATGCTTTGACCTAAGAGCCTCTAATGATACAAAATATTTAGCATCTGTAACTGATGGTCTAGATTACCACACTCACTGTGAACTACTCTAGTTCTGTTTATTATAAAATATTACATTCTATTACTTCTCACATTGTATACTTAGTCTATTTTCATCATATTTCGCCAACTGAGGCAGTTAGGTTGTTTCCATTTTCTGTAGATTATGAATATAACTACTAAACTACTATACATATTAAAGGAAGGAACCATGCAGAAGGTTGTTGACAACACTTGGACACATAACAAGGAGGGATTTAACTCTAGCATATGATATTTATATTTAGCTTTTTTATATCTATGGCTAGTTACTAAATTGATCCACTTTCCTATCAAACCCACAGTGAGTGTGTTTTCCCTTTTTGCAAATACACTGAAGCATTTCATGTCACTCTTCTGTTCGTGTTTCTTAATTCTTGCTTGGGGGTTATGAAATTTCAAATTTCTGTGTAATTAGATCTCTAAGGTAAACTATTTTCACAACTATCACTGGGAAATTTTGAGTGAGTAGTTTTTTTAGAACCAAGAAGAAGGCAGAACAAAAGGTGTGCATTTCTTAAAAAGAACTCAAGATGAATCTTTTTTCAAGATTATAACAGATAATCACATGGATCTATAATCATCTATACCAATGATGTGGAACCTAACTGCCACTTTTATATCTGAGCTTTGACTCTGTGAAGTGAATTGAGTTATTGATCATTGATAATCTATTAACCTTGGAATTTGGAATTAGGTGCAGTGAGTGTAACAGCATCTTCAATTAGAATGAAATAATATTGTGTTAAATATGTTTTACTTCTGAATTCCCGTGGTTAAAAGGAAAAAGAAATATGTTTTTTGGAAAGGTATTACACAATAATCTTCTTTAGTTTGAGCTACAGGGGCACAGAAATAAGGACTGTGCATGAAAATACAAATAGTTTAAATGCCAAAAGAAAGGTTATAGTAGTAAAAGTGAATAAGGTAGTATTTTATATCATATATAAGTATAGAAATTCCAATTTTTCCTCTGACCACTTCACTGGGCAAACTAGACCATTGTGTCTATACAAGGACAGTTATCAGATCAAATGTAAACTAAGATATAGTGGAAGGAAATGGGGCCACCATAACCTGAATTGTTCCCATTGTTTCCTCCATCTCTGTGTAGATAGTATAAAATATTTTCATGAACAAATATTGCAGGAAGAAGAAAAATTTGAAACTCTGGTATACACCAATATATGTCCATAGCTATGTCCTAATATTCTCTGAGTTATGTCTCTTTTGTAAGAAAAAGAGAAAACAAAGGACTACTGTATGCAGATAGAAGCTTCTTGTAGTGATAAAATAAATGGAAAGTTATATGTCTGCATTCATATCTAGGCATATAGAATCTAATAATCTTTGCAGTTCCAAGCAATGTATGTTCCTACATATTTCCAAGAGGGTTTCATTTTTCCTCTTGGTTAAAAATACTGTTTCTGTAATTATTTCTTTGAACATGTGTGCAACTGATGTGCTTCTCACAAGACTTGGAGACCTGTATAAAATCATAAAGAAATCAGAAAGGAATGAAGAATGATTTCTGTGTCATGTTTGTCTCTGTTCCAAATCCTGGCCAAAGGAGTAAAAAAGTTGAGTAATATTTATACTGAATATGAGGTGGGCAGATAGATACCTATGATCCAGAAGTTGCCATTGAATAACCTGCAAGGTTACTGTGCTAGGTAAACTACCCGAAAGAGTTTTATAGAGAAACTAGTGCCTTTTATGTATACGTCAAATTGTCTTATTGTGATTGATTCCAGGTGGAAACTGCATCTAGAAATAAGAATATTTTCTCTCACTTTAGTTTCACATACATTTTTCAAAATGTCCTAGATAGATTCTGATTTTTATTCAGTAAAAAATATCCTATTTCTATATGATATGAAGAAACTACAATGCACCATTCAAAAAATAGATGTCTTGTGACACTTATTAGTCTGTAATATAAAAAATGCAAGTATAGAATAATTTACAGCAATCATTTGTTCCTCTGGGTGCTTATTAAAATCACTAAAATTAATATCACGTTTATATCATTCTACATTTAACATAAGGATTGATATTTTGCATGTCTTTTATGTGGGAGTTTAAAAACACATAGATTAACACAAATAATATTATTACACATTTCCTTTATTTCAAAAATGAACATTTTAATTTTTTCACATTAATTTTTCTGTAATATTCCAAATACCGTCAAACTCATCACCTCTACAAACAAAATGGTTTACATATGGGTTTATGAGGGTGTATTTCTCTACCCTCTTTACCTCTATACTCTCTCCCTCTCTCCATCTACACTCCTACCTCAATCTCCATCTCTCTCTCTCCTACAACTCCTCTCTCTGTCTGTGTGTGTATGCGTCTGTTCATTCTATATCATAATAGGCACTAATGAGTAATAATCTTTCTTTGTATAAATTCCTTAATAATATTTATTCCCCTTACCATAGTAGGGAGAATTTGCCTATAAGTTTTTCATCTATGAGTAATGACTTTTGAAACTTTCTCCCTCTAGTTTGATATGGTAATGTTATTGTTGGATTTCTGATTATTCACAGCCCTTCACTAAATGACAGATCTTGAGCATCAAGATGTCACTACAATTTCTATGCAACTCAAATCTAACAGCATGTTACATTAGGAAGAGGTTTGTGAATATTAGGCAAGGAAGTCCTGCAAAGGGAAACTCATCAGTGTACCAGTGGGAGTGCCATAATTTGTGCTGAATAATATCTTTGTGGTGCAACTTTGGCTCACAAGAATACATAACCCATTGCCTGGTTTTTTTTTCACAATAAACTCATTTGATACCCAGAAAGAACATTATTGAAATTTTAAATAGGTTTGTTTTGCAAATGTTAAGTAGAGAGTCAGATAGTCTTTTTTTTCTCTGCTACTAGAAAATATTATTAAATTAATTTGTGTACACTTTGGGATAGTAATATAATTATCTTTATATTTCTTTCTATTTTCTTTCTATATAATTTATTGTATGTCTTTCAAGTTCATGCCATTTTCACTAATTGTTGTTATATATATATAAAATTTCATTTTTGAGACATTTAGTTATGTGAACATGTGCTTTTAGTGATAATCATTTTGTGTTAGATAACAAATTGAAGTGTTCTTTTTTTTTACAAGTTTATCTGCTGATCTCATATTTCTTTAGGTGTCTGAGATACTGTTCTGAATTTGGAGTTTCCTCAGCTTTGCAAATACATATTAATATATGGATTGTGGCGGCATGTTGTTAGTTTTTCTAGGTACTTTGGTTTAGGGATTTTAGTGTGCAGACTGTTTATGTTGCACAAATGACAGTTTACAAAATGCCATTGTCTTCTGTGTATTATAGTCTTTTTGCCCATATTCTGCAATAGTATCTAAGACTTTGAATGATAATGTACTTTGTGGATTCATCAGTCACGGTTAGACAGACCACTGTAAATTCTCTGTACTTTAACCTGTGCAGTAATTTGACTCTTAGTGCTGTAAAATTAATAGTTCATCTGAAATTGACAGTTAAATTTTTTGTGGGTGTAAAGACAGTTACAAATTATACTGGGTCAGAGAGTTAGCAAGAATCAACTTTCCTTAACAGTTGTTAATATTATCTGACATTTAATGTAATGTAAGTTAACTTTATTAATCATAAATTCTCTCAAATTCTGGGATATAATGTACATTAGACAGCAAACATGTAGTGAAAATTAAGATGTGAGCACCATACCACAAATACTAAAAACAAAACAAAACAAACAAACAAACAAACAAATGGGATCAAAAGGACAAGCACACAAAACAGAAATTGAAGGAATGGAGGAAAATGAGAAACATACCACTAACAGGGTACTGATGGAAAGGACTTGAAACATGATAGTTAAAAAAGAATGAGGGACATCGCTGAAGGAAGTCAAATAATTCTTACTATCACCATGTGTCAGTAATTAAGTAATTGTATTTTGTCCATATAATTTGGGAGCATATATTTCATCAAACTATCCTAAATTTTCAGCGATTAACATTAACAAACCATGAACAATACAATATGAAAACCATGATACATATTTAAATATGCTACTACAAATGACTGCTTCTTAAAGGAAAAAAATAGGGATAAATGGAAAGTATACTCATTGCAGGAGTGTACTTTGTCAGAAGATTGGTTCAATTGTAACATCTAGGGTAAAAGAGATCTTAAGGGATTCATGTCTTAAGCAACAAGTGTGTTGCTCAGAGAGGAACAGCTTTAAATGAGAATGAGTTTATTTGAAGTCATGTGATTTGTGGCAGAAAAAAAACTTGCAGTAGTTGCAGGCTATTGATGAACGGGTGGCATAGGGAAAATTATATTTTTCAGGAATGATGAACATCAGAGATGCACCTGTAGAACTTTCTTCTTCTGAGCACATAGCAACAGTGCTAAATCAGCTGAGTGTGTATTCCAAAGAGATCAAATTAAGTGTCACTGAATTATTAGCTATAGATTTTGTGTGTAACCCTAATGTATTGTATGTAATGACGGTATTTTTAAAAAATTATATTGTAGGTAAAATGTCTGGGGAACCACAGGGTATTCCTCATGCCAGGCTGTGGGTAGTTGGCTGGGAGCACCCTGGGTTCCTCCAGCTGGAAGTTAGTCCTGGCTTCTCACTAAAGGCCTTTCCATGGCTCCTCAGGGCACTGCCCCAAACACGAGAAAGTCCATGGTTTTTTACAGGTTTTAATGTCATGGTGGATGTAGATGGATCTGGATGCACCCCACCAAAAAACCCTAAGTTAAATAGGGAGGAAAAGAGGGGGAAGGGGCTGGGGAGGAATGCTTAATTGACTCCACCCTCTGGCCTTCAGGTACCTCATTAGTATGTAAATCTTTCTAGGGCCTGAGGCCTGTTCACACCCTCTACCTGTGCCCTGAAGTGTGCTGGTTGAATGGAGATTAGATCTCTTGTCAGGAGGCTGGGTTCTAGAGGCCTGGCCCGACCCACAACCCAAGAACCAGGACACCCTTGCACTGCAGGACATCCCACTCTCTTTTCTTTCATAAAAGGAGAAGCAAATCTGTGTTAATGAGATGTGGATCACATGGAGTAGTATGGAATCTGGGAGCATGGGGAGATATATGCCTTCCCTAACAGGTAATGTCCTGTTGGGTCCCCAGCTATCTCAAACCCAGAGCTCTACCAGGGAGACCAAACCATCTCTTTATGGCCCAACATGTCACTCTTTTAGTGAAAATTTTGGATGAGGGAGTCAAAAAAAAACACTATGAAGGCCATAGGGTGTGGCACAATTAAGCCAAAGGGTAAGGGAAGCTGGGAGTGGGGGTTAAGAAGGCAAGGGATAACTGAAACAATTAAACACAGGTGGTACAGTTTGAGGGTAATAACATCTGAGTAATCTAGATAGACATTATGTTTTCCTTACCAACATGTAACTTTAGCTATATGACTTTGGCAAAAGAGTTCATTTGTATCTGAAAGGTCTGGATCTGTCTTCTGTAGGAGCATCTCTGTGTCTGGCATGTGTCTCTGGAGTCTTCATTGTGTGTCTCTGGATCTCAGTGTGTGTGTCTGGGTCACAGCGTGTATCTCTGGGGTCTTCAGTCAGACAAGGTGGCTGGAAGAAGGCTGTGTCGCAGGCAGGTTCCAGAAGATGGTGTTGTCTCTGCTGGACTTGTGGGAGCACCTATAGGATAATCAGGGAAGCAGCACCCCAGCAGGGGGATGTCTGCAAAGGGTGTGTAACAAGCTTTAGGCTACTTGGGAGGAAGCATGTCATGGTCTGTCGTTGAAATCCTAGAAAAGCAAAGGTGTTTGAGGAAATTTAGTCTTAGAAGGCACCTTTGAGTCTGTTTTGAATGGCTGAGGAAAATAACATCATGTCAATTATGTATCTGGGGTAGGCAGCAAAAATTTGTCTGTTTAAAGGGAACTAGTTGTTATTTAAGAGCTGAAAAATGTTGATCACCATGCTGATTTAACCTGTGGAAGTAGAGTAGATGACTTTTGAACCTTAAAGAAATCTTAAAAGTTGAAAAAATGTTGGACATATATCATGAGTGTGAGAGAGAAAAGGAGTCATTTAAACTAAAAACTAGAAAAGAATTAGGTTGAAAAGCATGAACGAACGTTGTTGCTTTAGGTGTTTCTGTTAGGGAGAAAAGGAAACATTTAAAATTTTTGCTTGAAAAATAGGAACATTGTTGCAGGTCTTCCTGTTAGGGGGAAGAAGCAATAATGGCAGTTTTAGAAGCAGTGGGAGGAGGGCCTTGCTCTGCCATGTGGTGTCTGGGTGCTCTGGCAGAGAGGTCCTGTATTCCTCCTTTATTTTTCTTAGAAATCTTAAATGTAGAGAAGGAGAAAAAGGCTAACTTTGAAGAAAGTTTAGAGGAAGAGACATATAGGCTTGATAGGAGAGCCAAGAGTCAGAGTGAAAGGATGTGTCTATGGGAGAGACACTTGGCAACCAGGCCTGGCCTAGTGTTTTTAGCTAAGAGGAAGAAACTGTGAGGAACACAAGGGTGAAGGGAGCAAACAGGATTTGCTTCAGGCAAGCTGGCTGGGCTAAATGGCTGCAGCTGGCCGCAAATGATGGGGGAGGTGAAGGTGGGGAAGGGAGCAAGCCTGGTCCTGGACCTGCTGCTTTTCAGGCAAACTGGCTGAACTAAATTGTCGCAGACATCCACAAATGACAGAAAAGAAGGGGGAAAGCCTATGTTAGGCTATGTTAGCAGGCTGTGTGACTCACTGGGGGAGAAACCCTGTGGACTAGAGTTTAGAGCCAGTGCTCTTGAAAAGCTGGCAGGCACCCCTGGGGGGGGGAGAGGCAGAGAGCGAAGATTATGAAGTCGCCACCATCTTGTCGAGTTGGAGAACATGTGGGGTGAGAGAAAGAAAGAAACTTATGTTAACAGGCAGCATGCAAAGACTGAAGTCAGCGCTCATGGAACCTCAAAACAAACTGGGGCAAGGGAAAGAGTCTTAAAATGAGGGTCACAGGAGGCACTGTGGCCTGAAATTCAGTTGTTAGCTGTGAAGGAGCTCACTCTGAGGAGCTGGGGGGGATGGGCAAAATGGAGGCTAAAGAGTCCGCCATCTTGTCCTTGAGCTAGAGAGCACATGGAGAGGGAGAGACAGAGAGAAAGAGGAAAAGAGAGGAGTTAAAGCAGAGAAGCTGACTAGGAACACAATGAGAGAGAAAGAGAGGGACCTAGTCCTTTTGAACTAGGTAGGAGCTAGTGGTAGCTAAGAGTTAAATAGAAGAAGCTAGCAAGGAACATGTGAAGAGAGAGAAGGGGGAGACAGAAAGAAGCCTGCCTAGTCTTGTGAACTAGGCTGGGGATTACTCACTGTCTGGGAGTTTTGTGGAGAGGCTTTTGTGTGGGCACCAGCGGG
>JANHMN010000003.1:56236348-56249263 GCA_030674055.1 Rhabdomys pumilio
GGGGGGAGGCACTCTTGGAGCTGGTTCTGCCCCTGTCCTCTACCACCTGTAGGAAATGATGTAGGATTGTGTGTGGGCGTGTGTCTGTGTTGTCTTGTGGGTCCATGGGTCAGTCACAGCTCAGTTGACTGAAACTGTGGCTCAGCATGGCAGAAGCAGAAGTGTGGGATCTTTGATTGTGTTGGTTCCATGCTATACCAGGAGGCACTATGGGCCCTTTCTGGTGGAGAGATTTCTCACTCAATCTGAAGTTTTGAGTGCAGAGCTCTTGGATGAGGATCCCTGGAGTTGACCAGAGACCGACTGGTCTCAAGCCCTTGAGCTCTCAGACTAGCATGTGGGATCATGATAGGCTAGCCCACAGCCAAGAGAAATGTGATGGAGGTGAGAAAAAAGAGGTTCTGGCAGCACCCGATAGAAGAAAGGTTATTCTACTTGCTTGGTTGCATGGATGATAGAGTCCACATTGGTCAAGCCATATTTTGTCAAGGGTGGAAGTCTCAGGAAAGCAGGGGCAGGCGCAGGGCTCTTAGTGAGAATCTCTGTTCTGGGCCCCAGCCTTCAGTTGGTTGGGCATGCAGCAGGATGGAGATTGTGGGGGTGCATGGCAACAGGTCCATGCACCAAGATTGGCCACCATCTTGGTCTTGGTCTAGCTCAGTTGGTAGAGCATAAGACTCTTAATCTAAGAGTCCTGGGTTTGTGCCCCACGTTGGACACCAGCTATAGGTAAAACCGCTGGGGAACAGCAGAGGGTTCCTCATACCAGGCTGTGGGTAGTTGGATGAGAACACTCTGGGTTCCTCCAGCTGGAAGTTAGGCCCGGATACTCACTAAAGGCCTCTCCTCAGCTCCTCAGTGCGTGGCCCCAAACACGAGAAAGTTCATGGGTTTTTACAGGTTTTAATGTCATGGTGGATGTAGATGGATCTGAATGCAACACCCCCCCCCCCCAAAAAAGAAAAAAATCCCAGGGCATACCTGAATTAAATAGGGAGGAAAAGAGGGGGAAAGGGTTGGGGAGGAATGCTTAATTGACTCCACCCTCTGGCCTTCAGGCACCTCATTAGTATATAAATCTCTCTGGAGCCTGAGACCTGTTCATGCCCTCTACCTGTGCCCTAAAGGATGAAGGTTGAATGGAGATTAGACTTCGTGTCTGGAGCCTGTGTTCTGGGGACATGGCCAAACCCACAACCTAAGAACCAGGATACCCTTCCATGACCCGACATTATATGACATATAAGCATTAAGTTAAATGTTTACAGAATAATGACATCTCAATAACAGTTTATATGTTCTCAATTATACACCACACACACACACACACACACACACACACACACACACATATATATATATATATATATATATATATATATATATATATATTATGCATGTCTGCTATAAAATCAAAATGTGTGCATACACAAAGAAATGATTTTAGTATGCATAAATTTTAAATATTTCTTTTCTAAAATGGCTTCCTCCTCATATTTGTTAACATTACTATGATTTAAAAAGTAGGGTATTATGTGGTAAATAGCTTGATGAAACTGGACACAAGTTTGCCTTTAGATGATTTAGGTGTATTTTTTGTAAGTTGTTATGAGCATAAATACATGAAGTATTTATGTGTGATAATTTTCTGAACAAACATAGCACCATAGAATATTGGCACGAGAGATTAGAAAGGTTCAGCTCTGGAGTGCACTTGACAGCCCTTCATTAGAACCAGCAGTCCCTAGACACAAATGGAGGACTTAATATAGGTACAATTAGCCAGATACAAACTCAAGCACACAAGCATTACTGGAAAGCATTTTCTGTTTTTAATTAGAGCCAGAAACCAATCATTAATGACATAATATTTTGGCTTTACTCTTTCTATTTATTTTTTACTCCTTATACAAAGGCAGGGAGGGCAACAAACATGGAGGAGCTTTGATGGAAAAATCGCCATGGTAACAACAGGCAATTGCATTTTTCTTTCTTTCTTTCTTTCTTTCTCTCTCTTTTTTTTTTAATCACTTTTGAGATCGTTTTCCTGATTGGTCCCAAATCTTTTCTCTATTTTCCTACTCATACTAAGACTGTCAGAGTCAATCACAGTTAAGGAAATATATTCACATAAAAATTTTTGCAGTAATGCTCTGGGTTGTTATCTAGCTCTCAGCTAGTACCAGGCTCTTGCTGGAGATTGACAAGCTGCTTCTTGGAGAAGGAATTGTGCTCTGGAAATCTGCAAATGAAGTAAAAAGAAAACATCAGAGTCATCAGGTAACCTGCTATGATACTTTACATGCTCTGAATGAAACTGCCCCTGTTTTCTCTGCAAGGTATTTCTTATTGCTTCTGGTCATTGTTTTAGATTTATGATCTATATCATTCAGGATGCAACATTGGAGGTCTGATTCATCTGCAAGAATGGTGTATTAGGTTAGCACAGTTTCTAGCAGAGACTGAAGACCTGTTGCTTGTTAAGGTGCTTTAGGGAATCAGATCTAGAAAGGAATTTTTATATCAGGACAGCAGTTCCCACTTGACAACATGAGACTTTCTGGAACATTCCATGACATCATCTTACCTAGTTTGACAATTCCCTCAGAGCACTATAATCATAACACTGAAATTCTCTTTTGTTATTATCTTGTTACCATCAAAGGTCTCAGATGTTTTACAATACATTTCAATCTAAATACTAACATAAGGTTTATGTTATCTCTGGGGAAAAAAAAAACCATGGATATTTGTTCCTACTTACATATCTGCACACATCAGATTTTAAGAACAATAAAAACAAAGATTTTGCATATACTCCAATGAAAATGCTTAACATAACAAACTTTCTTTTCTATTTCTTTTTGTGTTTGTTACTTTGATCTCAGTGTATTAAGGGTTCCAGAAACCACCCAGTTTCCATGAATTGTAATATGTGTGTTAGTTTAGTTGTATTGCTTTATCCTAATCACTATTTAGTATCACTGAACACTTTTTTCAATTATATTCATTAGATATGATTTTGTGGCTCTTGTGTGTGGTAATTTTATAAAATTCAAATTTATATTCTTGTGCATAATCTAGGAGTCTTAGCTGCATTTAATTTTAACTAAATATTCATATGTGGAAGAATAAATTGGTACTAATAGATTGAATCTATCATACTATATCATACCTGCTTGTATTTAATGTTGGTATATCATTAATTTTGAACTTACTAATATTTGTTTAGAACAGAAATGATCTTATCAAGTCTTTACCTTGTTTTTCATCTCCATTGTCCTGGTAACTCTATAGTCAATGATATGATCATGGCTCAATAATTTATCTTAATTTTCTTTCTATCATCTGTATTGGTTTTGTTTTTATGTGTCCAACATAAAGCCAAACTTTGAGAATTTATAAGATTTTGTGGCTTCTTCAAGACAATTGAATATACATCTGAATAACCAAGCAGGGAATTTTAGTTAAAAATGATTAAAGATCATGTTTCTCATAGAATTTTTGGACACTTTATTGTGTATTGCACAAATGATGCCTGGCAAGTGGACTGGGGATGATTACACAGTAGCCTTTGCCTGTTATTAGAGAGTGTACACACACAAAAAGCAGATAATTGTTGAGTCCCTAATGTTTTTAATTGTGGATGGCCATGATAGTAATGGGTTGCCTTTTTAGTAGAATTCTTCTCAGATTTCTTGGAGGAAGGTAGTTAAATTAATAGAATCTGTTATCAAGTTTATTTGTTACATATTTGGCCTGAATGAAATGGAAGGTTCTCTTTCTCAGGGTTCTGATAATTTTGGATGAGTGGCTTGCATATATTGCTATCATACTAGTCAAAACACACTCTCATTGGGAGACAGCTCATATATCCTCTGTATGTACCAGTAAGAGACCACTAATCTCAAATCCTAGTCACTTTGGAATCTTGCATGTTTCACATTTAGAAGTGCCAGTCAATGTGTATCTGCCGTCAAGTTCAATCAATATATGAAAGATTTAACCAGAAATAAAGTACTTATTGGACTAAATGTCCATTCTTTCAGAGGTAAGAATTGTTGCTTATTTTTATGAAACACTTATACACTCACTTGTGAAAGAAGAAGTCATAGTCTCCAGGAAAATCACACCTGGCATTGATTTGTTAAATGTAGTACCAGATAAGATTCTCTACATTTGTGTTTATTCTCATAAGCTATTACTCTATTCCATGTCTTTTAATTTGGCTGTCCTTAAAATTCTTCATTTGATTCCTTTTTGCTTTGTACTTAAAAAAAATCAAATAGATTTTAAAGGACAAGTATTTGAGCATGTCTCTGACATTTAAACTTTAATAAAGTCATCATCTTTGCTGGGCACCCTGGTTCTGAGCAAACTTAGCCCTGAAAATATCAAATTAAAAATGCTCTGTATATTTTGCCAAATACATTTACCAGGTACATAAGATAAACATTAAAAGATTTTTTCAATTTTTATTTTATTTATTTAGCTTTCAAATGTCATCACCTTTTCCAATTTTATCTCAATAAACTCTTTATATCTTCCCACTTCCCCTGCCTCTATTAGGGTGCTCCCTCATCTGCCCTCCCAATCCTGCCTCAGTGCCCTAGTGCTCAATCCCCATCTGTGGGTAAATTTATTAAATGAGTTTTATTTTTGAGTTCCTGTGGTTCAAAGGAACAAACTAATGTTTCAAGAAAATGTACTATAAAATAATCTTGTTTAGTTGTAGCTACAGAGGCCCAGAAACAAGAACCCCACATGAAAGTGAAAACAGTTTAAATGCCAGAAGACTGATTATAGTAGTGAAATTTAATAAGGTAGCACTTTGTGTAATTTGTAAGTTTAGAATATACACTGTTTTCTCTGATGACTTCCCTGGACAAATAAGAACATTGTGGCTTTACATTGTTCCAGGACAGCTTTCAGATTACTTGTATTCAAGGATATATGGAAAAGAAATGTGCTGTCAAAACTTGAATTGTTCATCTTTTTCTTCCAGCTCTTTGCAGATGGGACAAAATATTTTTTGAATAGTAATTGTAGAACGATGAAAAATTTGAGACTCATATATCCATAACTATGTCCTATGTCCTAATATTCTCTGATTTGTTTCTCCTGTGTAAAAAAAAAAAAAAAAAAGAAAGAAAGAGAAAGTACAGGAATACCTGTACGAAAATAAAACCTTCATACAAAAAGAAAATAAATAAGAAAATATGTGTCTACTTTCATGTCCAGAAATACAGAAACTGATAATTGTTTCAGATTTCTAAGCAATGGGTGTTCCCAAATATTTACAGAAGAGTTTGATTTTACTTCTTGGTAAGATTGCTACTTCTATATTCATTAATTTTTTGAATATGTGTACAGCTGATGTCCTTCTCACATGACTATGTGACCTGTATACAATCATTAAAGAATCAGAAAGGAAAGATGAACAATTTCTGTTTCATGTTTATCCGTGTTCCAGCCATGCCCCAAAGGGGATGAGTAATATTTACACTGAATATAAGTTGGGCAGATACCTATGATCCAGATGTTCCCACTGAATAAACTTCAAATTTACTGTGCAGAGTAAACTACTATAATCAGATTTACAGAAAACACAGTGACTTTGATGTATATAACAAATTGTCTTATCCTGATTGATCTAAGAATGAAGCTGCATCTAGAAATAGAAATATTTCCTCCCACCTTAGTTTCATACGTGTTTTTCATAATGACCTCTGAAGAGGTTGCATTATTTCTCATCAACAATATCCTACTATTATACTAACAGGAAGAAATAGATGATTGATGTGTTATTCAAAGATCAAAGGCCTTGTAAAACTTATTATTTTATAATATAAAGAAATGCAAGTAATGGATATATTACAGTACTCATTTTTTTCTCTGGGTGCTATTTGAATTCACTCAAATGTAAAAGATCACATTTAGTTTACTCTATATTTAACATGAGGATTTTCTTTCTGTGTATATATATTTTTATGTTGGAGTAAAAAACACAGAGATTTATGCAAGTAATTTTATTATGTATTTCATTTATTTCATAAATGAACACTCTAGTTTGTTTATATCAATTCTAGTATGATCTTCCATTTCATCAAATGCTCATTCCAAATACTGTCATAATCATCACATCTACAAACACAGGGGTTTGTGTATGGATTTCTCTATATGTGGAACACTGTGTGTGTGTGTGTGTGTGTGTGTTTGTCTATGTCTCTCTCTGTTTTTCTATGTGTTTGTGTATGTGAATCCATTCGATATATTAATATATAGTGGAGAGTAATCTTAGAGATATTTACTTATCTGTCATCAGTATCTATGTATGTATGCATCTATCTGTCTATCTATCTATCTATCTATCTATCTATCTATCTATCTATCTATCATCTATTTGTCTTACAAGATGGAATGGGATTGAATGTTCTCTCAGGATGAATCCCTAAAAAGTATTGATTCTTCTTAACCTAGTAGGGAGTATCTGCTTGTAATTTTGTAGTTATAAATGATGAATTTTGGAATTTTCTCCTTCTAATTTGACATGGTGATGTTATTATGAGGTTTATAATTATTCACAACCTCTCAATAAATAACAGACATTGAACATCAGTATGTCCCTACAATTTCAATGCAACTTAAATAACACTTCATGTCACATTAGGAAAAGGGTTGTGTATGATAGCCAAGAGCATCTCTAAATGTAAGCCCATCCTTGTGTCTATGGATATGCCATAATTTATCATCTATAATGAATTTGTGGGTCAGCCTTTGGATCACAAACTACAAACTACATTACATAGCACATTGCCAGTTGTTTTTATAAGTGTGCACAATAAACACATTTGTTAACCAGAGAGAATATTAGTGAAAATGTGCAGAAGTTTGTTATGCAAATGGTAAATAGTGGGTCAGCTAATCTTTATATCTCAACTACTGAAAATACTTTTAAATCATTTCGTGTATTTTTTGAATTTTAATGTAATAAGTTTTTATATAATTTTTCTCTCCCTTCCATATAGTTTATTTTATCTCTTTAAAGTTTATGCCATTTTCACTAATTGTTGTATGTACAAATGTACATATATACATAATTCATTTTGAGACAAATTAAATGTGATCAGTATATAATGTTGTGTAAATATATGCTTTTACTGATGACCATTTTGTGTTATGTAATAAACTGGAGTCCTCTTCTTTATAGACATTTATCTCCTGATCTAATATTTCTTTAGGTGTCTGAAATATTTTACTGAATTTGGAGTTTACTAGGCTTTCCACATACACATTAACATATGGATTGTGGCAGGATTTTGTTAATCTTTCTAGGTACTAGTGGTTAAGAGATTTTATGTTTGCAGACTGTGTATGTTATGCAAAGGACGATTTGCAAACTGCCATTGTTCTAATCTGCTGGATATTATAATCTTTCTGCCCATATTCTTCAGTATTGTTTAAGACTTAGAATAATGTTGTATTTTGTGGATTCATCAATGAGGGTTAGACAGGCCACTGAAAATTCTCTGCAGTTTATCCTGTGCAGTAATTTGCATCCTAGTGTTATAAAATTAATAAATTTACTGAAGGTGACAATTAAAATTTGGGTTGGGGTATAAAGACAGTTAGAAATTATACTGTTTCTTAGAATTAACAGGTAGAGGTTTTCATTAAGAGTTGTAAACATCTGCTGACATGTGAAGTAACGTAGGTTTACCTTATTGGTCATAATTTCTCTCATATTGTTTGTCATAAAATACATTATGTAACACACATGTACTAAAAATTAAGATGTGAGCACAATAATACAAACAAACACAAAAAAAAACAAACAAAAAATACACAAGCATGCAAAACAGAAATTAAAGGAAAGGAAGGAAATGAGGGATATACCAATGAGAGAGTTGTGTTAGAAAGGTCAGGGTAACAGTAAACAGTCATGACTCCTAAAATTTCAGTCAAAGTACACAAAATATAAAGGTAAAACTGAGGATAACTTTAACTTAAGGCATGAAATTTAGGATGGAAGAAGCTGGCAGTAGTTACTGGCAATTGTTGAACTGGTAGCAGTGGGAAAAGTATTTTTCAGGAATGATGAACATCAGAATGTACATATTCTCCTGTAGATCTCTCTACATCTGAGCACATATCAAAAGTACTAAATCAGCTGTGTGTATATTTAAAAGAGATCAAATTAAGTGCCATTGAATTATTAACTATAGAAATTGTTGGTAACCCTAATGTATTGTATGTAATGGTGGTATTTTTAAAACATTGTATGAGATATGAGCATTAAGTTAAATGTTTACAAACCAGTGACCACTTGATAACACTTCTGTAAATTCTCAAATAATCACCATACATATGTACACAATATGCTTCCTAGCATATAACTAATCTCACACTTGTTTGCACAAAAAAGAAATGATTGTAGTATGTCTAGCTTTTGGATATTTCTTTTCTAACATAAAGTCCTCTTCGTATTTGTTTACCATTATTATAATTTAACATGCAGTGTATTGTGCTGTAATTAGCTTGATGAAAATGGACATAATTCAAGTGCATTTTATGCAAAATGTAAAGTACATAAATATATGAACCAATAAGATAAATTTTACATAAGCGTCACTTCTCAGGATGCTGAGACAGGATTGGAACAGGAAGATTACAAAGGTTCAGCTCTGCAGTGCATTTGACAGCTTGTGATTACAAGCAGCTGTCCCTTGCCACAAATGGAGGCTTTATTATAGGTGCCATTAGCCAGATACAAGCTCAAAGACACAGACATTTATGGACTGTTTTCTCTGTTTTTAATGAAAATGAGAAAATACAAAATATTTTTGTCTTACTTCTATTTCACCATTTCATTTTTTTTTTAAAATTCTGATGCAACAGGCAGGGAGGAGGGAGAAAAGATGGAGGATCTTTGATGGAAAAATCTCCATGGTAACACCAGGCTTCTGCCCTTTTTATCATTTTTGAGATCTCTCACCGGATTGGTCCAATTTTTTTTCTCTATTTTCCTACATATATTCAGCCAGTCAGAGTCAACCACATCTAAAGAAATCTATTCACATAAAAAATTATCCAATAATGTTCCTGGTTGTCGTCTAGCTCTCATCTAGTACCAGGCTCTTGCTAGATACTGACAATAAGCTGCTTCTTGGAGGAGGAGTGCTCTGGAAACCTGTAGATTAAAATGAAAAGAAAACGTCAGCGTGGTCAGGTAACTTGCTATGATTCTTCTCATTCCTGCTCTGAATGAAACTGCTTCTGTTTGCCGTGCAAGGTGTTTGTTATTGTTTCTGGTTATTGCTTCTGTTTTAAGATCTATCATTAGAACTCAGGCTTGGAGTTCTGATTCATCTTGAAGGATGGTGTATTACGTCACCTTTCTGTATCTGACAGAGACAGGAGACCTGTTGCTCCTTAACATGCTTTCAGGGAACAGATATGTAAAGTATTTTTATATTATGAGGACAGCAGTCCTCCCTTGTCACCATGAGACTTTCTGGAACATTCTCTGACATCATCTTACCTAGTATGCCACAAACCTCTGACAGTACTAAAACCTGGGCACTATAATTCTCCCTTTTTATTATCTTGCTACCATAAAAGGACTGAGATGTTTTACATTACATTTCAATACTAATTCTATCATTAGGTTAATATTTTTATTGTTGTTAACAAACAAATTTCTTTGCTCATATTTACATATATGCATACTTCCTTCTTTAAGGTAATTCATAGCAAAATTTTGCATATACCCCAATGAAAAAGCTTAACATACAAACATTTCTTTTGTTTTTTGTTTGTTTTTAACTTTGATTTTTAATATGCTAAGATTTCCCTCAACCACCCTGTTAGCATGAATCATCATTTGTAAGTTAGTTTAATTGTATTGCTTTGTCTTAATCACTATTTAGTATCACTGAACATTTTTTTTTTCATTGTGCTTACTAGGTATCATCCTGTGGCTCTTGTGTGTTCTGTGGTAATTTTATAAAATTCAAATTTCTGTTCTTGTGCATAATCTAGGAGGCTCAGTTGTGTTTAATCTAATCTAAATATTGATATGTGGAAGAATCACTTGATGCTAATGGGTTTGATCTATCATAGCTGGTTTCCATTAGGTTTGAACTTACTAACATATTTTTAAAAAGAAAATGTTCTTTTCACATCTTTCTGATAACTTTATAGTTAATTACTGTGTTCTGCCTCAGTAATTTTTCTTTTTGTTCTACCCTTGATCTGTATTAATTTTTCTTCTGTGTATCTAATATAAAGGAAAATTTGAAGATTTATCAGACTTTGGGGATCAATCAAGAGAAATTAATGTGCTCTGAATAACCAAGCAAGAAATTTTAGTTGAAAATGGTCAGAGACAGAGGTTCTAGTAGATGTTTTGGAAGCTTTATTATGTATTACACAAGTGATGCCTTACAAGTTGATTGCATAGATTTGATAGCTTCTGCTTGTAACTGGAGAAAGTACACACATATAAAATCAACAATTGGTGAGGCATTAATGTTTGAATTTGTGAATGGCCATGATATTAATGGGTTGCCTTCATAGTTGTTTTCTTCTCAGGTTCCTTAGAGGAAAGATTCTAACTGAATAGATTCTGTTATTGAATTATTCATTACTTATCTGGACTGAATGTAAAGGAAGGTTCTGTTTCTGTTTTTCAGATCTGATAGTTTTAAAGGAGGAGTATATATTATATATGTATATTAATAAGAAATATACATATATATGTATATTATATATGTGAATATATATACATATATATGAAATATATACACATACATACATATATATACATATGAAATATACATATACATATATATACATATATGAACTTTCATAAATATAACCTCATGGGAGATATTTCATACATCCTCTATATATAAAACTAAGAGACCATTATTCTCAAATCCTAGTCACTTTGGAATCTTGTGTGTTTCACAATAAAAAGTAACAGTAAATGTGTATCTTCCAAATAGTTAAATCAAGTTATAAAAGGTTTACATAGAGATAAAGTTCTTGCTGGATTAACTGTCCATTCTTGTAGAAGTAAGAACTGATATTTGTTTTTATCAGTGACTTATACAAATACTTGTGGATAAACACATCACAGTCTCCAGTGAATAAACACCTGGTGCTGATTGTTTAAATGTAGTACCAGATAAAATCCCCTACTTATTGCTTATTCTCATAAGCTACTACTATATACTATATACAATATCTGTTAATTCAGCTATACTTTTCTTAATTTTCATCATTTTCTCCACCTATAATTTGTACTCAAAAAAAGTCAACAGATTTTCAAGAATATTTTTTCAGTGCCAACGCTAAGAAATATGTGTTTCAGCATTCAGTATATGACTGTAGTGTGAAATTCATGAGCTGTTTATTTAACACTACCTAATGCTCAATTACCCTCGAGAAAAGAAGATATGAAAAGGAAGTAAAAGATATAGGAGAAGGTTATGAAATTTCAAGTTTCTGTATATTTCAATCCCTAGGTGAAACTATTTTTATAACTATCACTGAAAAATATGAATGAGTAGTTATTTAGAACCAAGAAGAAGACAGAACAAAAAGTGTGCATTTCTTAAAAGGGACTCAAGATGAGCCTTTTTTTCAGGAATATACCAGGTCATCCCATAGATATATAAAAAAACCACTAACAAGGTTGAACCTAACTGCCACTTTTATAACTGCGCTTTGACTCTATGAAGTGAATTGAGTTATGGATCACTGATAATCTATTAGCCTTGGAATTTTGATAAGGTGCAGTAAAATGTAATACCATTTTAAATTAGCATGAAATAAAAGATTGTATTAAATGGGTTTTAGTTCTGAATTTTCGTGGTTTAAAGGAAAAAAAAACTTTCTTGGAAAGGTATTACAAAATAATCTTCTTTAGTTTGAGCTACAGGGTCACAGAAATAAGGACTGCACATGAAAGTACAAATAGTTTAAATGCCAAAAGAAAGGTTATAGTAGTAAAAGTGAATAAGGTAGTATTTTATATCATATATAAGTATAGAAATTCCACTTTTTCCTCTGACCACTTCACTGGACAAACAAGACTATTGTGTCTATAAAAGGACAGCTATCGGATTAAATGTAGATTAAGATATAGTGGAAAAAATGGGGCCTCCATAACCTGAATTGTTCCCATAGCTTCCTCCATCTCTGTGTAGATAGTATAAAATATTTTCATGAACAGTTATTGCAGGAAGAAAAAAATTGAAACTCTGATATATACCATAGCTATGTCCTAATATTCTCTGAGTTGTGTCTCTTGTGTAAGAAAAAGAGAAAACAAAGGACTATCTGTATGCAGATAGAACCTTCTTATAATGTTAAAATAAATGGGAAGTTATTTGTCTGCATTCATATCTAGGCATATAGAATCTAATAATCTTTGCAGTTCCAAGCAATGTATGTTCCCACATATTTTCAAGAGGGCTTCATTTTTCCTCTTGGTTAAGATTGCTACTTTTGTAATTATTTCTTTTAACATGTGTGCAACTGATGTGCTTCTCACAAGACTTGGAGACCTATATAAAATCATAAAGAAATCAGAAAGGAATGAAGGATGATTTCTGTGTCATGTTTATCACTGTTCCAAGTCCTTGATAAAAGAGTAAAAATATTTAGGAATATTTATACTGAATATGAGGTGGGCAGATACCTATGATCCAGAAGTTGCCATTGAATAACCTGCAAGTCTATTGTGCTAGGTAATCTACCAGAAAAAGTTTTATAGAGAAACTAGTGCCTTTTATCTATACATCAAATTGCTTTATTGATATTGATTCCAGGTGGAAACTGCATCTAGAAATAAGAATATTTCCTCCCACTTTAGTTTCACATACATTTTTCAAAATGTCCTCTATA
>JANHMN010000003.1:56249273-56259306 GCA_030674055.1 Rhabdomys pumilio
CGCCGGGAAGTAGGCGTGCCCTAAGACCCTGTGCCCACAGCAATTACATTTGGCCAGGACGGCCCTCTACACCTTGTGACACTTATTAGTCTATAATATAAAGAAATTCATGTATAAGATAATTTACAGCAATCATTTGTTCCTCTGGGTGCTTATTAAAATCACTAAAATTAAAAATCACATTTATGTCAGTCTCCATTTAACATAAGGTTTGATTTTTTTGTGTACATGTGTTTTATATGGGAGTTTACTTATATGGGAGTTTAAAAACACATAGATTAACACAAATAATGTTAGTACACATTTCCTTTATTTCAAAAGTGAACATTTTAGTTTCTTTATATTAATTTTTCTGTAACATTCCAAATACTTTCAAGCTCATCACCTCTACAAACAAAGTGGTTTCTATATGGGTTTATGACTGTGTATCTCTTTTTCCTCTCTCCCTCTCAAACTCTCTTCCTCTCTCCCTCTTTTCAACTCTTCTGCCTCTTTCTCTCCCTCTCCATTTACTCTCCCTCTCTCTCCCCCTCTCCTCTCTCTCTCTCTCTCTCTCTCTCTCTCTCTCTCTCTCTCTCTCTCTGTGTGTGTGTGTGTGTATGTGTGTGTGTGTGTGTGTGTGTGTGTGTGTGTGTATGTATGTGTGGGTTCTGTGTGTGTGTTCACTCTATATAGTAATATCCAATAATGAGAAATCGACTTTTTAAGAATGAATCCCTTAATAATATTTATTCCTCTTACCATAGTAGGGAGTACTTTCCTGTACTTTTTCTATCCATGAGTGATGAATTTTAGAACTTTCTCTCTCTAGTTTGATATGATAATTTTACTGTTGGGTTTCTGATTATTCACAGCCCTTCACTAAATGACAGATTTGAACATCAAGATGTCACTACAATTTCTATGCAACTCAAATCTAACTACGTGTCACATTAGGAAGAGTGTTGAGAATATTAGCCAAGGAAGTCCTGCAAAGTGAAGCTCATCAGAGTACCAGTGGTAATGCCATAATTTGTGCTGAATAATGTCTTTGTGGTGCAACTTTGGATCACAAGATACACAGAAGAGTACATAGCCCATTGCCTGTGTTTTATAAGTTAGCACAATAAACTCATTTGTTACCCAAAAGAATATTGGGGCAATTCTAAATAGGTTTGTTTTGCAAATATTAAGTAGAGGGTCAGACATTCTTCATATCTCTGCTACTGAAATATATTATCAAATTAATTAGTGTAGATTTAGGAATATTAATATGATTATATAATTTTCATACTTTTATACCTTCAACACAATTTATTTTAACTCTTTAAGGTTCATGCAATTTTCACTAATTGAGGTTATACACAAACATACATATATAAATAATTTCATTTTTGAGACATATATTTTATGTCACCAATATATAGTGTTATGTGAATATGTGCTTTTAGTGATAACCATTTTGAGTTAGATAACAAATTGAAGTGTTCTTTCTTATAGAAGTTTATCTCCTGGTCTCATATTTCTTTAGGTGTCTGAAATACTATTCTGAATTTGGAGATTTCTGGGCTTTCCAGATACATATTAATATATAAATTGTGGTGACATGTTGTTAATTTTTCTAGGTACTTGTGATTTATGAAGTTTAGTGCACAGACTGTGTATGTTACACAAAAGACAGTTTGCATACAGCCATTGTCCAATTCTTCTGTGTATTACAGTCCTTTTGCCCATATTCTGTAACAGTGTCTAAGTCTTTGAATAATAATGTACTTTGTGGATTCATCAGTCAGGGTTAGACAGACCACTGTAAATTCTCTGTACTTTAACCTGTGCAGTAATTCACCTCTTAGTGCTGTAAAATTAATAGTTCTGTTGAAGTTGACAGTTAAAATTTTGTGAGTATAAAGACAGTTTCAAATTATACTGGGTCAGAGAGTTAGCAGGAATCGCCTTTCCTTAACAGTTGTTAACATTACCTGACATTTGAAGTAATGTAAGTTTACTTGATTAGTCATAAATTCTCTCAAATCCTGGGATATAATATACTTTACACAGCAAACATGCAGTGAAAATTAAGATGTGAGCACAATACCACAAAAACCAAAATTAAAACAAAACAGAGAAAGAAACAAATGGGAACAGAACGACAAGCACACAAAACAGAAATTGAAGGAATGGAGGAAAATGAGAAACATACCACTAACAGGGTACTGATGGAAAGGACTTAAAACATGATAGTTAAAAAAGGATGAGGGATGTTGTTGAAGATAGTCAAATAATTCTCACTACCATCATGTATTAGTAATTAAGTAATTGTATTTTATCCATATAATTTGAGATCAAATATTTCTTCAAACTACCATAAATTTTCAGTGATTAACATTAATGAAACATGAGCAATACAATATGAAAACCATGGTACATATTTAAATTTGCTAATAAAAGTGACAACTTCTTAAAGGAAAAAAGTTAGGGATAAGTGGAAACTATATACATTGCAGGAGTGTACTTTGTCAGGAGACTGGTTCAATTGTAACATCTAGGGTAAAAGAGATCTTCAGGGCTTCATGTCTTCATCTACAAGTGTGTTGCTCAGAGGGGAACAGCATTAACACAGGAATGACTTAAAATTTCAGTCAAGTATAAAAAATATAAAACTAAAAATGAGAATGAGTTTATTTGAAGTCGTGAGATTTGGGACAGGAAAATCTTGCAGTAGTTGCAGGCTATTGATGAACGGGTGGCAGAGGGAAAATTATATTTTTCAGGAATGATGAACATCAGAGGGTACCTATGCACCTGTAGAACTTTCTTCTTCTGAGCACATAGCAACAGTGCTAAATCAGCTGAGTGTGTATTCCAAAGAGACCAAATTAAGTGTCACTGAATTATTAGCTATAGATTTTGTGGGTAACCCTAATGTATTGTCTGTAATGATGGTATTTTTAAAACATTCTATGACATATGAACATTAAGTTAAATGTTTACAAAATAATGACATCTCAACAACAGTTTATATGTTTTCAATTATACACCATACTCATATGTATATGGTATACATCTCTGTTTATAAAATCCAAACATGTGTGCATACACAAAGAAATGATTTTAGTATGCATAGATTTTAAATATTTCTTTTCTAAAATGGCCTCCTCCTCATATTTGTTAACATTACTATGATTTAACAAGAAGGTTATAATGTGGTAAATAGCTTGATGAAACTGGACACAAGTTTGCCTTTAGATGATTTAGGTGTATTTTTTTGTAAGTTGTTATGAGCATAAATACATGAAGTATTTATGTGTGATAATTTCTGAACAAACATAGCACCATAGAATATTGGCACGAGAGATTAGAAAGGTTCAGCTCTGGAGTGCACTTCACAGCCCTTCATTAGAAGCAGCAGTCCCTAGACACAAATGGAGGCCTCATTATAGGTACAATTAGCCAGATACAAACTCAAGCACGCAAGCATTACTGGAAAGCATTTTCTGTTTTTAATTAGAGCCAGAAACCAATTATTAATGACATAATATTTTGGCTTTACTCTTTCTATTTCTTTTTTACTCCTTATTCAAAGGCAGGGAGGGCAACAAACGATGGAGGAGATTTGGTGGAAAAAAATCGCCATGGTAACAACAGGCAATTGCATTTTTCTTTTCTTTTCTTTCTTTTTTTTTTTTTTTAAATCATTTTTGAGATCGTTTACCTGATTTGTCCCAAATCTTTTCTCTATTTTCCTACTCATACTAAGACTGTCAGAGTCAATCACAGTTAAGGAAATATATTCGTATAAAAATTTTTGCAGTAATGCTCTGGGTTGTTATCTAGCTCTCAGCTAGTATCAGGCTCTTGCTGGAGATTGACAAGCTGCTTCTTGGAGAAGGAATTGTGCTCTGGAAATCTGCAAATGAAGTAAAAAGAAAACATCAGAGTCATCAGGTAACCTGCTATGAAACTTTACATGCTCTGAATGAAACTGCTCCTGTTTTCTCTGCAAGGTATTTCTTATTGCTTCTGGTCATTGTTTCAGATTTATGATCTATATCATTCAGGATGCAACATTGGAGGTCTGATTCATCTGCAAGAATTCAGTTTCTAGCAGAGACGGGAGACCTGTTGCTTCTTAATATGCTTTGGGAAATCAGATCTAGAAAGGAATTTTTATATCAGGACAGCAGTTCCCACTTGACAACATGAGGCTTTCTGGAACATTCCATGACATCATTTTACCTAGTTTGATAATGCCCTCAGAGCACTATAAACATAACACTGAAATTCTCCTTTGTTATTATCTTGTTACCATCAAAGGTCTCAGATGTTTTACAATACATTTCAATCTAAATACTAACATCAGGTTTATGTTGTTATCTTTGGGGAAAAAACGATGGTATTTGTTCCTACTTACATATCTGCACACCTCAGATTTTGAGATCAGTAAAAACAAAGATTTTGCACATACTCCAATGAAAATGCTTAACATAACAACCTTTCTTTTCTTTTTCTTTTTGTGTTTGTTACTTTGATCTCAGTGTACTAAGGGTTCCAGCAACCACCCAGTTTCCACATATTGTAATATGTATGTTAGTTTAGTTGTATTGCTCTATCTTAATTACTATTTAGGATCACTGAACACTTTTTTCAATTATATTTATTAGATATGATTTTGTGGCTCTTGTGTGTTCTGTGGTAATTTTATAAAATTCAAATTTATGTTCTTGTGCATAATCTAGGAGTCTTAGCTGAATTTAATTTTAACTAAATACTCATATGTGGAAAAATAAATCGGTGCTAATAGATTGAATATATCATACTATATCATACCTGGCTTATATTTAATGTTGGTATATCATTAGTTTTGAACTTACTAATATTTGTTTAGAACAGAAATGAACTTATCATGTTTTTATCTTGTTTGTCATCTCCATTGTCCTGGTAACTCTATAGTTAATGATAGGGTTCTGGCTCAATAATATATCTTAATTTTCTGTCTATCATCTATATTGGTTTTGTTTCTATGTGTCCAACATAAAGCCAATCTTTGAGGATTTATAAGATTTTGTGGCTTCTTCAAGACAATTGAATATACATCTGAATAACTAAGCAGGGAATTTTAGTTAAAAATGAGTAAAGATCATGTTTCTCATAGAATTTTTGGACACTTTATTGAGTATTACACATATGATTCCTGGCAAGTGGACTGGGAATGATTACACAGTAGCCTTTGCCTGTTATTAGAGAGTGTACACACACAAAAAGCAGATAATTGTTGAGTCCCTAATGTTTTTAATTGTGGATGGCCATGATAGTGAGGGGTTGCCTTCTTAGTAGAATTCTTCTCAGATTTCTTGGAGGAAGGTAGTTAAATTAATAGAATCTGTTATCAAGTTTATTTGTTACATATTTGGCCTGAATGAAATGGAAGGTTCTCTTTCTCAGGGTTCTGATAATTTTGGATGAGTGGCTTGCATATATTGCTATCATACTAGTCAAAACACACTCTCATTGGGAGACAGCTCATATATCCTCTGTATGTACCAGTAAGAGACCACTAATCTCAAATTCTAGTCATTTTGGAATCTTGCATATTTCACATTTAGAAGTGCCAGTCAATGTGTATCTGTCGTCAAGTTCAATCAATATATGAGGGATTTAAACAAAAATAAAGTACTTATTGGACTAAATGTCTATTGTTTCAGAGGTAAGAATTGTTGCTTATTTTTATGAAACACTTATACACTCACTTGTGAAAGAAGAAGTCATAGTCTCCAGGAAAATCACACCTGCTGTTGATTGGTTAAATGTAGTACCAGGAAAGATTCTCTACATTTCCGTTTATTCTCATAATCTGTTACTCTATTCCATGTCTTTTAATTCAGGTGTCCTTAAGTTTTTTCATTTCATTCACCTTTGCTTCGTATTCAAAAAGAAAAATCAAACAGATTTTAAAGGACAAATATCGAAGCTTGTCTCTCATTTAAACTTTAAGAAAGTCATCATCCTTGCTGCGTAATGACTTCATGGGCAGCCTGTTTCTGAGCAAATTTAGCCCTGAAAATATCAAATTAAAAATGTTCTGTTAATTTTGCCAAATAAATTTACCAGGTACTTTTGTGTACCTTGGAATACTTTTTTTTCATTATTTTCAAATGTTATTTATTTAGCTTTCAAATTTTATAGCCTTTCCCAGTTTCCCCTCCACAAACTCCCTATACCTTTTATCTCCATCTGACTCTATTATTGTGCTCCCGTATCTGCTCACCCATTCCTGCCTTAGTTCCCTAGTGCTCATTCTCCATCTGTGGGTAATTGAGCTTCTATAGGTCTGAGATGTTTATCTCCCAGTAATGCCCAATTAGGCAATCTTCTGCTACATATTCAGCTAGAGTCATGGGTCCCCCCATGTGTATTCATTTTTGGTGATTCAGTCCCTGGGAGCTTTGTGGGATTTTTTTTTTTTTTTAATATTTTTGTTCTTCCTATGGGGTTGCAAAAACCTTCTGCTACTTTGGTCCTTGGCCTAACTTCTACATTGGGAACCCTGTATTCTGTTCATTGTTTCTTTGTATGCATCCACATAGGTGGATAAGAGGTAGATATTGATTTCACCTCTAATTGTTAGAAATAAGTTTAAAATTTTTTTCTCTGTTTTTTTAGGTTACAATACAATTTTATTTAGCCTTTCTGTCTCCTTCCCTCTAATAAAATATTCTATGCACCTTTTCACACATATTACATGTTATCATTTAAATATTTTGTGTAGATATATCTGAACACATGTTCAAGTTTACACATATAGAACATATTTACAGTCCATTTCATTTGTATAATATTAAGTTTGTATTTTGGGGGGTTGATAATTTTCTGTTGGATAACCAATATATTTTTTTTTATTTCCAGAACACTCTATCTTCTTCTGTGAGCATTATTTAAGTGTTTGAAATATTTTGAAAATCAGCTTTTTTAGTATAATAGCTAGAATTTCCAGATTACAAAATCTTACAGCAAATAGTTTCATGTTAGAGATTTTACCAACTTTTGTTCCCTCTTCCACAATGACCACTGAGATTTAGATACAGCATTTGTTTTATCAAGGAATTTCCTGTGGGTGTTACCCCTGTGTTTTGATTTGTCTTCTTTTTCTACATTTATTTGTGAGGTGATCTATGGAACAGTTGAGAATCACCTTTCAGATCATACGTGAAATTTTAATTTTAATCTTCTGTGGTTAACAATCATTCTTATTTATTATAATTTTTTAGGCAGAAAGTTGATATTCTGAAAATATTTTCCCTGTTTTGTTGATCTATATTTATGACCTTTTACATTTCCAAACAAAGTTTCTCTCTCTTCCCATTTACTCCATCAGATAATTTGAAACCTAGTATTCTCCTCCTTATTATTCTTTCTATTCTTCACCCAGGTAATGTTCTCTTTTAAATTTCTTTGTTTCTGTAATTTTCCTTGTATAGGTGTCATGATATGAAGGGTTGGACCTAACAGCCTCCAATGAAACAAACTATTTGTCACCTGTCACTAATGATCTAGAGTACCACACTCACTGTGAACTATTATATTTCTATCTCTCTATTATAAAATACTAATTTCTTTAATTTATTTTATTTTTCACATTGTACACTTACTCTATTTTCATCATACTTTCATGAACTGAGGTACACTTAGGTTTTACCCATTTCTTGTGTATAGTGAATATATAAATATTAAACATACCCTAAGAAGTAACCATGCAGAAGGCTGTTTACTATCTTTGGACATATAAGAAGGAGTGATATAACTGTAGCATAAGATATTTATATTCAGCTTTTTGATATCTTTGTCTACTGATTTCAGACTATAATGAACCATTTTCCTATCACAACAGTGACTGAGTATTCCTTTTATTCACTGACACCAATTCATTTGTTGTCATTTTTGTTGTTGTTGTTCATATTTCTTAATTCTTGTTTGTGGGTTTGAAATTTTAAAATTCTGTGTATTTGGATCTCTAGGTGAAATTATTTTTAACAGCTTACTGACACTTGGAAAATTTGAAATAGTAGTTGTTTATAACCAAAAAGTAGGCAGCACCCAAAAGGTTCATTTCTAAAAAAAAAAAAAAAAAAAAAAAAAAACTCAAGATGAATCGTTTTTCTAGATTATATTAGGACATCCCACAGATATTTGAAAAATCTATTATCAAGATGAAACCTAGCTTCCACTTTTTAAATCTGAGATTTAACTCTGTAAAGTGAATTGAGTTATTGATTACTGTTAATCTATTAGTCATGGAATTTGAAATTAGATGTGGTAAAAGAATAACAGAATCTTCAAAATGTGAATTTAAAAATGTTATTAAATGGGTTGTAGTTTTGAGTTCCCGTGGTTTAAAGGAACAAACTAATGTTTCAAGAAAAGGTACTATAAAATAACCTTGTTTAGTTGTAACTTTAGTGGCCCAGAAATAAGGACTTCATAAGAAAGTGAAAACATTTTAAATGCCAGAAGAAAGATTATAGTAGCGAAATTGAATAAGGAAGTGTTTTGTGTGATGTGTAAGTACAGAATTTACACTTTTCCCTCTGACCACTTCACTGAACAAATAAGAATGTTGTGGTTATACATTGTGTCAGGACAGCTTTTAGATTATTTGTATTGAAAGATATAGGGAAAGGAAATGGGCCACCATATCCTGAATTATTCCCCTTTTTCTTCCAGCTCTTTGCTGATGGGACAAATATTTTCATTAACAGAAATTGTAGAAAGAAGAAATATTTGACCCTCTGACACAGAAAAAGATATGTTCATAGCTATGTCCTAATAGTCTCTAAGTAGTTTCTCCTGTGGAAAAAAAAAAAAAGAGAGAGGGGGGGCACAGGAATACCTGTATAAAGGCAAAATCTTCTTGTAAAGAGAAAATAAATAGGAAAATATGTGTCTAAGTTTATTTCCAGACATACAGAAACTAATAAGTGTTACAAGTGATGTGCTTCTCACACCATTAAGTGACCTGTATAGAATCATAAAGAAATCAGAAAGGAAAGAATGATTTCTGTGTCATGTTTATCTTTGTTCCTAGTCATGTCCCAAAGGAGATGAGTAATATTTATACTGAATATAAGTTGGGCAGATACTATGATCCAGCTGTTGCCACTGAATAAACTGTGAATTTTCTGTGCAGAGTAAAGTACTAGAATCAGTTTTACAGAGAAACCAGTGTCTTTGATGTGTATAACAAATTGTCGTATCCTGATTGAGCTAAGAAAGAAGCTTCATCTAGAAATAGGAATATTTCCTCCCACCTTAGTATCACACACATTTTTCAAACTGTTCTCTGAAAATGCTGCATTATTTCTCATTAAAATGTCCTAATACTATACTGACAGGAAGAAATAGATGGTGGATGTGTTATTCAAAGATTAAAGGCCTTGTAAAACTTATTATTTTATAATATGAAGAAATGCAAGTAAAAGATACCTTAAAACACTCATTTTTCCTCTGAATGCTAATTGAATTCACTCTAATGTAAAATCACACTTAGATTACTCTATACTTAACATGAATATTGTCTTTCTGTTTGTCTATATTTTATGTTGGAGTTTAAAAACACACATAGATTTACTCAAGTAATCTTATGCATTTTATTTATTTCATAAATGAACACCTTAGTCTCTTTATATCAATTATAATATGCTCTTCCAGTTCACCTAATGCTCATTCCAAATGCTGTCAAAATCATCACCTCTATAAACACAGGGGTTTGTGTATGGATTTCTCTATGTGTGGAAGTGTGTGTGTGTCTGTCTCTGTGTCTCTCTGTCTCTCTGTCTCTCTGTGTATGTGTATCCATTCCATTCTCTATATTACTATATAGTGAAACATAATCTTAAGAGTTTATTTTAACAAATCTATCATGAATATCTATCTATGTATCTATGTATCTATCTATGTATCTAACTATGTATCTATGTATCTATCTATGTATCTACCTATCTATTTATCTATCTATCTATCTATCTATCTATCTATCTATCTATCTATCTATCTATCTATC
>JANHMN010000003.1:56259316-56307770 GCA_030674055.1 Rhabdomys pumilio
ATCTATCTATCTATCTATCTATCTATCTATCTATCTATCTATCTATCATCTGTTTCTCTTACCAACTGGGATATGATTGAATGTTCTCTCAGGATGAATCCCTAAAATGTATTGATTCTTTATACTTAAGGCAGCTGGGAACACAGGAGATTTTTTTCCAGGTGGGAAGTTAGGCACAACTGCTGTGGCTACTGCAGCTCACTAAGGTCCTTCTCTATGGATCCTCACACTGAATGGCCCCAATGACACAAAAAAGTCCATGGGTTTTCATAGGCTTTAATGTCTTAGCAGACAGTGGTTGGAACTGGATGTTCACCCCCCTGAAACTCAGAGCAGATCTGAGTTAAATAGGGGTGGGGGGAGAGAAGGGGAGGGGCTGGGGAAAAATGCTTAATTGGCTCCACCCTCTAGCCTTCAGGCATCTCATTAGTATGTAAATTTCTCTAGGCCCTGAGGCCTGTTCCTCATTACTGATTGCGAAAGACCTCTTTGTGGAAGGGGCTGTGGAGGGGTGAAGCTAAATGAAAAGAACCATGGCCCTGGAGCACAGCCAAACTCCTGCCATCCAATAGGGTCTGGGGTTCCAGTCTTATGCTCAACCAAGTACCCAGCTGCTTCTCACAGACCACCACCCCACAATTCTCCTTAACCTAGTAGGGAATTATCTGCCTGTCCTTTTTTTATTTATGAATGAGGCCTTTTGGAATTTTCTAATTCTAATTTGACATGGTGATGTTATTATGGGGTTTTTTGATTATTCACAATCCCTCAATAGATAACAGAACTTGAGCATCAGTATGTCCCTACAATTTCTGTGCAACTCAAATCACATTTCATGTCACATTAGGAAAAAGGTTGAGTATGTTGGCCAAGGGTGGCTCTAAATGTAAGCTCATCCATGTGTCTATGGATATGCCAGAATTTGTCCTCTATAATGAATTTATGGTTCAGATTTTGGGTCTCAAGCTACACAGTACATTACATAGCCCATTGCTTGTTGTTTTTATAAGTGTGCACAATAGACACATTTGTTAAACAGAGAAAATATTAGTGAAAATCTACAGAAGTTTGTTATACAACTGGTAAATAGTGGGTCAGTTAATCTTTATATCTCAGCTACTGGAAAATATGAAATAAATAAATTATTCTGTGTATTTTTTTAATTTTAATGTAATTAGTGTTTATGTAATTTTTTTCTTTTTCCTCTCCCATATGGTTTATTTTATCTCTTTAAAGTTGATGCCATTTTCACTAATTGTTGTATGTAAAAATGTACATATATATAAAATTTCATTTTGAGACATAAATTAATCAGTATATAATGTTGAGTGAATATATATGTTTTTACTGATGACCATTTTGAGTTAGATAACAAACTGGAGTCCTCTTCCTTATAGATGTTTATCTCCTGATCTAATATTTCTTTAGGTGTCTGAAATATTTTACTGAATTTGGAGTTTACTAGGCTTTCCACATACACATTAACATATGGATTGTGGAAGTGTTTTGTTAATATCTCTAGGTACTAGTGGTTAAGAGATTTTATATTTGCAGACTGTGTATGTTATGCAAAGGACGATTTGCAAACAGTCATTGTTCTAATCTGCTGGATATTATAATCTTTCTGCCCATATTCTTCAGTATTGTTTAAGTCTTAGAATAATGTTGTATTTTGTGAATTCATCAATGAGGGTTAGACAGGCCACTGAAAATTCTCTGCAGTTTATCCTGTGCAGAAATTTGCCTCCTAGTGTTGTAAAATTAATTAATTTACTGAAGGTGACAGTTAAAATTTGGATTGGGGTATAAAGACAGTTAGAAATTATACTGTTTCTTAGAGTTAACAGGTAGAGATTTTCATTAAGAGTCGTAAACATCTGCTGACATGTGAAGTAATGTATGTTTACTTTATTGGTCATAATTTCTCTCATATTGTTTGTCATAAAATACATTACATAGCACACATGTACTGAAAATTAAGATTTGAGCACAATAATAAAACACACACACACACACACACACACACACAAAAACAAACAACAAAAATACACAAGCATGCAAAACAGAATTTGAAGGAATGAAGAAAATGAGGCATATACCAATGAGAACGTTGTGTTGGAAAGGACTTGAATCATCAGAACCACAATAGGATGAGGGACATTTTGGAAGGGAGTAAAATATTTCTTACTTTTAACATGCATTATGCTTGTAGTTATAATTGTGTAATTAAATTCAACCATTATTTGGGAGCATACATTACTTCAAACTATGATAAATTTTCACACATTGACATTAACAAACCATGTGCAGTGCAAAATGAAAACCATGGTATATATTTGAACCTGTTAATACAAATTACTGCTTCTCAAAGAAAATAAACTTAGGGATAAATATAAAGTATATTCATTGCAAGCACGTACTTTGTCAGAAGGTTTGTTCAGTAGTGACATGGAGGGTTTAAGAGAATTTTAGGTGCTACATGTCTTCAGTTACATAAGTGTTGCTCACAGAGTATCAGTAAGCACAGCCATGCCTCTTAATAAAATTTCAATCAATATACACAAAATATAAAGCTAAAAATGAGAATAACTTTAACTGACAGCATGAGGATTGGGATAGAAGAAATTTGCAGTAGTTGCTGGCAATTCCTGAACTGGTAGCAGAGGGAAAATTAATTTTTAGAGATGATGAGGATCAGTGTGTACACATGCTTCTGTAGATCTCTCTAAATATGTTGAGCACATATCAACAGTGCTAAATCAGCTGTGTGTGTATTACAAAGTGTGTGTGTATCAAGTTAATTATCATTAAATTATTAGCTATAGAAATTGCGGGTAACCCTAATATATTGTATGTAATGGTGGTATTTTTTAAAATATTATATGAGATGTGAACATTAAGATAAATGTTTACAAAACAATGACCACTTAATAACAATTCTGTAAATTCTCAAATAATCACCATACATATCATATGTATACAATATGCTTCCTTGCATAAAACTAATCTCACACATGTTTGCACAAAAAAAAAGGAATGATTGTAGTATGTTTAGATTTTGGATATTTCTTTTCTAACATGAAGTCCTCTTCGTATTTGTTTGCCATTATTATAATTAAAACACAGCATGTTGTGTTGTAAATAGCTTGATGAAACTGGACACAACTCTGCCTTTAGGTAATTCAAGTGCAGTTTTTTGTAAATTGTAATGAGCATAGATATATGAACCAATAAAAATATTTCCAAATCAGCGTCACGTCTTAGGATATTTGGGACAGGAAGATTACAAAGGTTCAGCTCTAGTGCATTTGACAGCCTGTGATTACAAGCAGCTGTCCTTAGCCACAAATGGAGGCTTTATTATAGGCACCATTTGCTAGATACAGACTCAAAGGCAAAAGCATTTATGGATTGTTTTCTTTGTTTTTAATAAAAACGAGAAAATACACAATATTTTTCTCTTACTTCTTCTATTTCATCTTTTTTTTTTTAATTTCTGATGCAACAGGCAGGGAGGAGGGAGAAAAGATGGAGGAGCTTTGATGGAAAAAAATCTCCATGGTAACAACAGGCTTTTACCCTTTTTATCATTTTTGAGATCTCTCACCGGATTGGTCCAAAATCTTTTCTCTATTTTCCTACATATATTCAGCCAGTCAGAGTCAACCACATCTAAAGAAATCTATTCACATAAAAAATTATCCAGTAATGCTCCTGGTTGTTGTCTAGCTCTCAGCTAGTACCAGGCTCTTGCTGGATATTGACGACAAGCTGCTTCTTGGAGGAGGAGTGCTCTGGAAACCTGTAGATTAAAATGAAAAGAAAACGTCAGCGTGGTCAGGTAACTTGCTATGATTTTTCTCATTCCTGTTCTGAATGAAACTGCTCCTGTTTACCGTGCAAGGTGTTTGTTATTGTTTCTGGTTATTGCTTCTGTTTTAAGATCTATCATTTAGAACTCAGCCTTGGAGTTCTGATTCATCTTCAAGGATGGTGAATTACCTCACCCTTCAGTATCTGACTGAGGCATGAGACTTGTTGCTCCTTAATGTGCTTTGAGGGAATAGATCTGTAAACGATTTTTATATCAGAAGTGCTGTCCTCTCTTGTCACCATGAGGCATTCTGGAACATTCTCTGACATCATCCTACCTAGTACGCCACACTCCTCTGAGAGTACTAAAATCTAAACACAGCAATTCTTCCTTTTTATTATCTTGCTATCATAAAATGTTTGAGATGTTTTACATTACATTTCAATGCTAATTCTATCATTAGGTTAACATTTTTTATTGTTGTTAACAAATTTTTTTGCTCATATTTACATATCTTCATACTTCCTACTTTAAGGAAATTCATAGCAAAGATTTTGCATATACCCCAATTAAAAAGCTTAACATACAAAAATGTATTTTTTTTTTTTGGTTTTTAAATTTGAGTCATAACATATTGAGGTTTCCTGTTTCCATGAGTCATACTGTATATGTTAGTTTAGTTGTATTGCTTTGTCTTAATCACTATTTAATATTACTGAACATTTTTAACTGTGTTGATTTAGGTATCATCCTGTGGACCCTGTTTGTTCTGTGGAAATTATACAGAATTAAAGTTTCTGTTCTTGTGCATAATCTAGAAGCCTCAATTGCATTTAATCTATATTGATAGGTGTAAGAATCAATTAATGCTAATAGATTAAATCTGGAGTGATACATCATATTTGTACTATCTTTAATGTTGATATCTCATTAGTTTTGAGCTTATTTGTTTAACATAGTCAATATTCTAATTGACGTCTTCACCAAGTTTATCATCTGTATTTTCCTGGTAACTCTTTAGTTAATTATAGGGTTATGGCTCTGTAGTTTGTCTTATTGTTTTGTCCATTATCTGTACTCTCTTTCCTACTATATTCTAAAATAAAGCTGAACTTTGAGGATTTATAAGATTCTCATCTCATTCAAGAGAAATGAATGTTCATTTGTATAATGAAGCATGGAATTTTAGATAAAAATGATTCAAGACAGAAGTTGTAGTAAAATTTTTGGAAGCTTTATTGTGTATCGCACAAATGATGCCTAACAAGAGGACTGGAAAAGATTACAATAGCCTTGGCCTGTTGTGGGAGAAAGTACACGCATATAAAAGCACATAATTATTGAGGCCCTAATGGTTTAAGTCGTGAATGACCATGATTGTAATGGGTTGCTTTCACAGTAGTTTTTTCTCAAATTTTTTGGAGGAAGGATTCTAAATGGATAATATCTGTTGTCAAGTTTAATTGTTACATATCTGGACTGAATGAAAAGGAAGGTGCCATTTCTCAGGGTTCTGATAGTTTTAGATTAAGGGGTTGTTTATATCAATATTAGACTAGTAAAAAATATACCTTCATTGGCAGATAGCTCATATATCCTCTATGGGTACCACTAAGAGGCCAGTAAGCTCAAATTATATTCACTTTAAAATCTGGCATGTTTCAGAGTTAGAAGTACCAGTCAATGTGTATCTGCTATCAAGTTCAATCAAGGGATGAGGGTTTTACATAGAAATTAATTTCTTATTGGTTTAAATGTCTATTCTGGTGGAAATAAGAATTGATGTTTAGTTTTATGGGTCATTTATACAAATACTTATGAAAAAATAAGTCATAGTCTGCAGTGAAGAAACACCTAGTATTGATTGGTTAAATGTTGTACCAGATAAAATCATCTACATTTGTGTTTATGCTCATAAACTAGTACTGTATTCTATGTCTATTAATTCAGCTATCCTTTACTTAAGTTTTGTCATTTGACTCACCTTTATTTTGTACTTAAAAAAAAAGAATCCAAGAGATTTTTCAAGGATTCTCATGAGACAATGCTATGAAAAATGTGCTTCAGCATTCAGTAAACCACTATAGTGAGTTATTTATTTAGCACTATCTAATGCCAGGAGAATATTGAGAAAAAACTCTCTAAAATGAAGAAAGTGATATAGGAATAGATAAAGGTACTGTCTAGTTCTCTATTTCAAAGCAAGCAGTAACCATCTAGGTGAATGATCTACGTCACCTGGGCTAGAAGTTTGTTTTCAACTCCTCATTAAATGACAAGAAAATGCAGGAGATCCTCACTGTAGTATGCCCATGTTCAGACAAATTATTGTAGGGAAATCTACACTTACTGAGTGTAACCTTCTACGAGGCTTGAAAATACAGGCCAAAGACAACTATTGGAGCTTGGATTTGTCATTTAAACTATAAGAAAGCCATCATTGTTTTGCTGGGTAATGATTTCTTAGCCAGCCTCTTTCTGAGATAGCATAGCCCTGAAGATAACAAATTAAAAATTCTCTGTAAATTTTGCCAAATCAACTTACCAGGTACTGAGATGAACCTTGGAAGATTTCTCTTTTCATCACTATTTTGTTATTTTAATTATTTACTTTTCAAATATTATCACCCTTCCCACGTTTCCCTCCACAGACACCTTATCACTCCCCCCACACATCTGTGAGGGTGCTCCCCCATCTGCCCATTTACTTCTACCTCAGTGCCTTAGCATTCCCCATCCTGGGTCATTGAGCTTCTACAGGATTCATCTTCCAGTAATGCCCAATTTGGCAATCCCCTGCTATATATCCAGCTAGAGCCATGCATTCATCCTATGTGTACACTCTGTGTAGGGCTGTGAAAGGGGTCTTGGTTTTGGTCAAAGCGCTGTCTGGAAAGCCCGGAGACCCAACAGGTGTCCATTGCCTGTAAGGGACAGGCATCTAATCTGCTGTGTTCCAAGAATTCAGGCTCCTAACACATGGCATGGAATTCCATTGACCTGTACTGTTCAGTCACATTCAGGGCAATGCAGCCCATTCCAAAGAGCATAGATAGATGGCATTATTACAGGCCTCAGGCCCTAGAGAGATTTATATACTAATGAGATGCCAGAAGGCCAGAAGGCCAGAGGGCTGAGCCAATTAAGCATTCTTCCCCAGCCCCTCCCCCTCTCCCCCTCCCTACTTAACTCAGGTCTGCCTTGAGTTTCACGGGGGTGGGTGGGGGGTGGGTGGGGAGGTTGCACATCCAGATTCAACCATCGTCTCTCATGCCAATAAAGCCATTTTGGAAACCCATGGACTTTTTTGTGTCATTAATGACACATCGTGAGGAACTGTGGAGAAGGACTTTAATGAGCTACTGTAGTCACAGCCACTGTGCCTAACTTCCCACCTGGAGGAACTTTCAGTATTCCCAGCCACCCTACCCACAACTTTGTGTGTTGGTTTAGTCCCTAGGAGTTTTGGGAGATCTGGTTAAAATAACATTATTAAAAGAATATAAGCCGGACAGTGGTGGGGCATGCCTTTAATCCCAGCACTTGGGAAGCAGAGGCAGGTAGATTTCTGAGTTTGAGGCCAGCCTGGTCTACAGAGTGAGTTCCAGGACAGCCAGGGCTATATAGAGAAACCCTGTCTCAGAAAACATAAAACAAACAAACAAAAAGAATATAATTGATTTGTTTCCTACCTAGTGATTAGTAATCTTAAAATATTTATCAGACTGTCATTTTATTATCACTATAATTATGCAAATGATATTATGAATGCTGATCATTTTATACTGCATACACATTCATTTTAATATGAGTTTAACTGTAAGAAAAAAAAAAGAACAACAAGTACAAGCATGACTGTACTTAGGCTTCTGTTTTAAACTTCCTTCAAGAGTTCCACTCCACGATTCAGATTATTCAACTGTTACCTCATGAAAGATCCCTAAACACAGGTAAAAATACAATATTTTTTACTTCTCTTATCATACCACTTCATGAAGAAATACATATTCATCAGTCATCACAGCATGTAAGGGAGTAGGCAGTGGGACTAATGTCTATACCCAATTTTGAATCCATGATGAGTCCAGTAAAATTATATATATTGGTCCTTCAGTCACTGGTGTTCACTTTCTCTTCATCAAGTTTTAATAATCATGGAGAGCCTGACAATATACTTATATATCATATACATATACATATATATATATAATACATATACATATATATACATGTACATTCACATAATACACACATATATATACATATATATATATACATACATACGTATATATATATACACACACACATATATATATGTATATACATATACATATATATATACATATATATATATATGACAGGGAGAGAAAGAGGCAAAGAGAAATAATAAATTATGATTAATAATTTTGTTAATAATAAATAATGATTAATTTGGGTTTATAGAAATCTTCCTATGCCTTCTGTCAGGTAACCACGTATTCTTTTTGCATGTGTATATTTTGATGAATTATTTTTTGTAGTAAAATTAAATTTTGTCTTCCATACAGGTGGATTACATTTCATGGTTTGTTTTTCGGCAAATTATTGTTACTTTTTCTAAAGGGAAAATATATTATTTTCAAGTTAACAAACCGTGGAGTCAAACCTATAAACTAATATATGATACTAAAAGGAGACCTGAATATCTGAATTTCTAGAAAAATCATATTGTGACAAATAGTTTTCTTTTGTAGTGAAAGTTAAATTTTTGTCTTACATAGCTGTGGATTACATTTTAAGTTTTCATTTTCTTGAAATTATTGTTGCATTTTCTAAAAGAAAAGTATATTGCTTTCTTATTGCATTTTCTAAAGAAAAATTATATGCTTTCTAGTGAATCTACTTTGGAGTCAAACCTATAAACTAACACATAGGACTAAACAGAGAACTGAGTATCTGATTTTCTAGGAAACTTCTTCACAGATCTCCATCTGGAATCCTGAGCAGAGAAAAAAAATGTGATGGTCACACAGATAAATATTTGAGGTTTTAAAATATGATGTTCCTAATAACTATATTTCACATTTAAATTACAGAAGCAGCGGCGGAGACAGCGACGGAGGCAGCAGGCGCAGCAGGAGCAGCAGCAGAGGCAGCATGCACAGCAGCAGCAGCAGCAGCAGCAGCAGCAGCAGCAGCAGCTCCTGCAGCAGCAGCAGCTGCCACCGTGCCAGCAGGCACAGCTGCCACCGTGCCAGCAGGCACAGCTGCCGCCTTGCCAGCAGGCACAGCTGCTGCAGTGCCAGCAGGCACAGATGCTACAGTTCCAGCAGGAACAGCAGCAGCAGCAGGGGCAACAACACCCTTACCGGAGAAGGAGAAAGGGCAGGAGGAGCAGGAGGAGCAGGAAGAGCAGGAAGAACAAGAGGACCAGGAGGACCAGGAACACCAGGAGGCGGAGGAGAAGAAATAATGAGTGATTGTGTCTACGTTTATGGAAAGAGTTTGATGGGTAAAAATGTTGGTAAATATAATACTCAAACATGAAATACTAATAAAATAAGTAAAATACATCAGAGAACATTCAAAGTTCTGCAAACAAAATATACAGTATATATTGTCAATTATATTACAAAATCTATTATCATAGATCTATTGCTCATTTGAAAATTATTTCAAAATTTTTCTTTTCTACTTAGCATGGCTCTTAGAGTCATGAAGTCTATATTAAGTCTGTTTAGATTTGTGCTTTTATAAGGCTTAAAATATTTATATGTTTTTTTTATTTTCTATTTGTATCCTTGTATAGCATCATTGGAGAAATGTCTATTCAAAGAATTACTCATAGAGGTAAGACACTTTTTTTTTTTAAACATTATAGTAGGTTTGCATGTCATATACCTAGGGTAGTATTTTTTTCTCATTTTTATGCTTTTAAAATCTGTTTATTGTTTCAAATGTCTACAGTTTATAACAGTGAGCTTATAATTTTCTATTATTGTTGAAATTTTATTAGTCTTTTTTGATCTTTATATTTGTAGTATGTATTGCATTGAGTCTAATTATTCCATGGATATATAATGTATGAGAGAAAGAGAATGAACAAAACGGAAGCAGCATAGAAAAACTGTATAAAAACAAAGGTGCTAAATGTATGACATCTCCTGTGGGATGTATGAAACCTAATTATTCTTATGTTCAAGATTTCCTACTCAGGCCCTACCTGTAATAAGTAAACTTTGTCAAACAGAATTGACATTTTATTTGACCCATGCTAACCTTTGTAGTATATAATTCTTTGAATCTTCATATGTATAACCAAGCAAAAATTTGACAGGCATTATCTATCTGTAATCCCAGCTTGGGCAAGCTAGTTTATTAAGTTTACTGATCTAAATTTACAGTGGTCTATGTTTAACGATAGACTGTCTCAAAATATCTGTGGGAAATTGAACAGAAAAAATATGTAATCTTGACCTCTTTACATTACATACCTGTGTTCACACTTCACAATATATATCTGTGTTCACACCTCACATCTATGCACAAATGAACAAGCACATACAAATATGCTTCTAGTCATATGATATGTAATTAGCCCTGGGTTTTGTGTTTTGTTTTGTTTTGAAAAGTACTACAGTGTTGCCTAGGAGGAAGCTCTCCATATGTAGTTTGAAATGGTTTCAAACTCACAGAGATCCACATGATTTTAACCCTCTCTGTACTAGGATTTAAAAGACAGACAACTACATATGGCTTAATTGCAAGTTTTTGAGGAATAAATTTCATTTCACTGACGTATATTTAAATAAATAACAATAGAGAATACCATAGTTATATTTATTTCAGATAAAGAAAGTATATATCAAGCTCTAAATTCAATTGTGTATTTCAGGATGTTTTTTCAATGTTAACTGTCATAGATAGGAATTTTAAATTGTTTAGCCATAGAAGCACATAAATATTACCTGTAATTTGAAGGATTACAGTCATAACCTCTAAGTAGCTTTTAGAATTTGTGGCTTAGTCTCAAGACTATGATTCTAGTGTATTAATCAGAATATTTAAAGTGTATGTGGGTATTTTTAATAGTTTTAAAAGGGTGTTTGTGGTCTTTAACTTATTAGAATTTGTTCGGTTAACAATTTCTTGTGAATTCAGATATTTCAGAGTGAAAGAATTTAAAATGAATGACTAATATTATGCCAAGTATAGTTTCCTAAAGGGCAACCTACTTTAAAGACATTTGGAAAGTGCTACTTCAACGTAGTGCTGTCAGTACTGAAAACTTGTTTTGATACCATAGAATTATGAAACAGTCTCTGGTATATGAATGAAGGTAGCACATTGAATCAAAATGCTTTCCTATTTTAATAGAAGAGGGATTTACATGGGTTATCAGTAAAAGAGCCAGAATCTAAATCATTACATACTCTTCTAACAATCCATGTAAAATACCACAATACTAGTTATAGACACAGATATTTTAAAAAAAAGAACTTGAAAAAAATTCTTATGCATAAATTTTGCATATACATAAATAACAATTAAATAAGAAATATTTGAATATGAAGGTTTTGTTAAAAGATCAGATATGTTACCTATATATAATGTCAATGACTAAAAGGTTTTGTTTGCAATTTTATTGTATTTATTCATAAAGTATATGGAAACACTTAATTCACTAGTTTATTTTCATATGGATTATGGCATTCCCATGTTTTTTCAGGTACCTATAGTATTTTTCTTGGAAGAACTGCACATTATTTTTTTTTTTTAATTTTTATTTTATTATTCATCTTACATTCTGATGACAGCACAATCCCTGCTCTGGTCCTACTCCCACCCTTACAAATCCTTCCCCCCCACCATTTTTTTTTTTTTAGGAAAAGCAGAGTCCCCCTTGGCTACCACCCCACCATGAGCCATCTAGTCCTGTAGGTCAAGGCACAGCTTCTCTCATTGAGGCACAACCAGACTATGTAGTAAGGGGACAGGAATCCAATAGCAAAAATCAATGACAAACAGCCCCCACTCTAGTTCTTAGGATACCCACATGAAGAGCAAGATCACATTTACTATAAATGCACAAGGAGTCTAGATCCAGGGCCTTCATGGTCCATGGTTAGTAGCTTAGGCTCTGTGAGTTACAGCAGTCCAATGTTTGTTAACTATATGTGTCTTCTTATGGTGTCCTTAACCCCTCTGTCTTGCTCATCCCTGTCTCCCATTCTTCCACAAGATTTTCTGCATAGTGTATGTGTTTTTCACTGGATTTCTCTTTTGGCCTCTATCAGCTTCTATATGAAGCCTTTCACGCAACAATTATACAAGTTTCCTGTCTCCCAGCATAGCAGAGTATAAGTGGCAATGTCAGAATGTCTCTTTCACATGAGATTGGTCTCAAGTTGGGGTTGTCATCAGGTGGCTATTCTCTCATTCTTTGCTCCATCTTCATGTGGGAAAGTCAAATTTGTAGTCAAGTTCATCATAGGCAAGTCAAGATTTATGTTTAAGTTTTCAAGGGTGAGTTGATACAATCTCTCTTCTCTAGAAGTCCTGTCTTGCTATAGGAGGTGGCCAATTAAGTCTCTATATCTCCCTCTGGTAGAAATTTCAACTAATGTCACTTTCCTATACTCCCTGTATTTTATCCCATTCCAGGCCTCAAGCTAGTTACCAAAGATGCCCCATACCTATTTCCATTTTTAATCCCAGCTCACTCTTGCCTCCCATCTTGCCAAACCTTACTAACATCCATGGTCCAGTCATCCCCTCCTCATCTACCCTATTGTTTTTCTCAATCCACCTCTGATAATTATCTAGTTATCAGTGAGATTTGTACATAATGTCTTTGGACTTCCATATTATTCAGTTCCTTCGGGTATGTGGATTGTAGCATATTTGTCCTGCATTTTATGGCTAAAATCCACTCATAAATGTGTATATGCCATATGGTCTTCTGGCTCTGGGTTACCCCACTCAGGCTGTTATTCTCAAGTTCTATCAATTATTCTGCAAAATTCATGGCATCTTTTTTGTCATAGTTAAATAGTATTCTATTGTGTAAATGTATGACACTGAGTTTATTCATTCTTCAATTGAGGGACATCTAGGTTGTTTATATTTTCTGATTATTATGAACAAAAATGGTAAGAACATAGATAAGAAGTGTCCCGGTGGTACTTTGTGGCATTTTTTCAGTATATGCCCAGAAGTGTTATAGCTGGGTCTTGATTAGAACTATTCCCCATTTCCTGGGAGACAGTTAAATTGATTCTAAAGTGGTTATAAAATTTTGTACTCCAACCAACAATGGAGGAATGTTCTCCTTACTCTATGTTCTTGTCAACATGAGTTTTTGATTTTAGAAATTTTGATGTGTATAAGATTGAATTTCAGGTTTATTTAGATTTGTGTTTCATGGTAACTAAGGTAATTGAACATTTCTATGATGTATACACCATTCTTTACAAAAGTCCTCAGCAGTTACATTAAATTTGATCATGAAATATTTATCTACATATACTTTGTAGTTTAAAGTATGCATATGTTCCATTTACCCCAGTGATGTTTTTAATGCATATTTTATATGTCTGTTACAGAGTCTCACTTTGCTGTCATCTGAGACTTCAAGTTCATTGCTGAAACCATGCTTACTCTCAGCATCATGAGAAGATCACTACAGAAGCAGATCACCACACTTAGCTAGTGGTATTGTAAAATCTCTTCATTAATGACTTTCATTTTTGCTTGCTTGTTTATAAATTTGAATCAAAAATTTATATTTTTTCATTTACTAGGTTTGCTTAAATCACCTTTACATCTAACCATATTTTTATTACTTGCCACATTTTTAAATTAAAACTAGCTATTTAAACACTGAAATATATTTTATAATATTTTATTTTTTATCATTTAAACAATATTTTAAATCAAATACTCAATTATATTATACCACTCTCCCAAGTTCTTCAGCTCCACTCCCATTTTCCACCCAACTTTAAACTCTTTGGCAAAAAAGATACAAAATTTTAATTGAAAACAAATTTCTCAAAATCACAAAAATAATACTACATTCAAAACAAACAATTAAAAACAAACAACAATAGACAAAACAACAAAAAGGAAAAGACACCAAACTGTAATCATGTAAAAGAACACTCAAAAATTCAGAAATTTGTAGAGTCTAATTATTTGTCAGTCAACTACTGATGAACCTGATGAATCCTAGTTGATGTACTTAGTTTCACTCTTTGTGAAATACTAAATTTTATCTCTCTGAGTGGTTATATGAGAGTTCAGTTGATCACCTTTACTCTAGTGCCTACATTTTCACTTATGTATCATTTTATTTATATATTTATTTAGTTTTTTCATTCATTCATTATTTAAAATATAAAAAACATAATAAAATAACCCCAAATCTATAATATTAATAGACTAATCAATACTGACATGGTATTGATATCTGCCTCAATGTAACTATATTTAAATGTTAATTGGATTACCAAAACGTATTTGCAGGAAAGGATTTGAAAGTATCTTCTGGGAACATACCCTCAGGTAATTTAATTGGTAAATAAAGATGCCAGCAGCCAATAGTTGGAGGCAGGAAGCTGAAGAATTTAAGGTTCCCAGGTTTGAAACCATGAGAAAGAGGAAAGACAGAGAGATATAGTGCCTGAGGGGTGTGCAAGAAAGAAAATAACCCATGTAAAGGGGCCTGGAGAATGTGGCCCAGAGGGCTGCTCAATTAAGTCAAGAGCAACCAAAACATATAAAAAGACATTAGTAAGTAGTAACCCGGAGTTATCTGTGGGAGGTAGATTATAACAACATAGAGATTAGGCAGTTGCCCAGTTATTGTTCTGCTTAAGTCATATTAAATATACATGCTGTGTGTTTTTCATTCAGGAACATAAGACATTGGTCATCACCAATGAGAAACTAATTAAAAAAATAATACTACAAGTATAATAATGACTTTGGATAAGAAAGATCCACAGAAAGTCATGAACCCAAGACATGGCACAAGAATCAGAGACCCACTTAATATCCCATAACATCCCTTAATAAAATCATGGTATATATTAGAAGGACCTAGTACATTACCAAAAACCCTGAAATGAAGCAGTTTAATTGCTATGTGGGCATGACTTGACATCTCCATTTCAATGAAATTTTGAAATACTGTCATTATCAGTGGGGTCTTGTTGTCAGTTTGGCGAGACAACCATATCGTTTTGGTAACAACTTGGGTTCTTTGGAAATTTCTATTCTATATATAACAGCCCCTTTGTCCTATAACTCAATTAAATATACACCAATTCCAGTGCTGGAAGCATTGTTTGGCGACAACTAATGGTCAGTTGAGAAGGATTATTTTGAAATTTCATTTAGATTACACACACACACACACACACACACACACACACACAAACACACACATACACACACACACACGCACGCGTGCGCGTACACACACAAACACGCACACACGCACACACACACAAATATATATATATGTAAATATATACACACATACATACTTCCTAATGTTTTTATTGTACTATGTTTCCCTACTACTCGTCCAGTATTCCTCTAGTGCCATCTTATTTTTAACCTATTCATCATGTGTTACTTTCCACAATCCACTCTCCTCACCCTAGCTGTTTTCCCCCGTTTTCTCTTCTACTGTCTCCTCTCTTCTCCCATTCTCCACTTGATTCCAGATCATTCCCAATCCATTAGTTTGGTCTAGTCTCATACTTCTGTCAGAGTATGCTTTATGAAACTTGTACATTATCTGTCATTTAAGAAGAAAAAGTCTAGTATGTACTTTACCTAATGACTGCCTTGAACACAGCATCTGGGACAATGTCAGATGGAAGTGGCAACAATGTGTAACAGATGATGTTTAAAAGGACAGATAAAAAGAGGTATTTATCATCTGTATATATTTGTTTTGCACTTATGTTTGTGGAAAATTTTGTAATTATTATTTGAATTATTTTCTCCAAATCATTAAAGTGGCTAGAAATTTTCAAAAATTTTTATTTTCTTTTAATGAGCATTGAAATGATCATGTAGTCTTTTGTCATTACTGTATCAATGTAGTACTTTACATGAGCGCTTTATGTATGTTAAGCTATTCCTACATATTTAGGTCACATTTACAATATAATAGTATGAAAACGCTTCTATGTGCTGAATGGTTTAGATTGTATTTATTAGTATATAAATTCATTTGTAGTATTATTTGATGTTTTTCATACAATATATTGTAATTACTGTCTTTCCACTCTTCCAACTACTCCTGTTCTTCCTGTCTCCTTGCCAATAAAATTTCATCCACCCTTGGTTGTGTGCAAGATAAATATCTCTGTGTCTGTCTCACCCCGACCCCAACAATAAAAACAAAAATAAACAAAAAAATTACCAAATTAAACCCAACAAACCAAAAAAAAAAAAAAACCCAAAAAACAAAAATAAGATGGATCACATACCCACAAGAGAATAGTGAAATAAAAAGAGATCTGTATTTGGTGTTCCCCTCCTTAGGTCCTGCCCTGGATGTGGTTGATATAACCAGTAGCACTCTACTGGAAAAAAATGAGTTTTGACATTCTACACAGCAGGTATCAATTACAAATCGTGTCTGAGTTAAGGATGGTACTTTGTAACTACTTTGCCTTTTTAGTACTAGTCTATTTTGAAACTATATTATTTCTGTCTATTTTGAACCTGTGCTGTTTCTGTATGTCCTGCTATAGTTACTTGACTTCCTATATCCAATGCTGAAGAGAAGTTTGACAAATATATCCCAATGAAGACCTAGTACTCCGAAGTCTGTGGATATAGGTGGTCTCATATCCATGTACTCACCAGATGTCTTAAATGAACGTTTGTTATTAAAGAGTAAGAAAGTATATGAAGTTAGATGGAATAGTGATACTAGTGTTGTGGGGTAGATATATATATAGGGAACTTGATATATTTTTTCAAACACAACCTATTCAAATAATGATATTGAATCAACTATTCTATCAAGATAGTTTATTACAAATAAGTAATAATAAGTTGTCCCACAGGTATGCAACATTATACTGCACACACACATATAGAATTGTTGAGATATGCATATGTATGTATGTGTGCATGTATGTATGATTTCTTTTCTAAAATAAATACCTTATATTATTTCTTTATCATTATGTTACTCAGAGATAGTCTGTGTTCATTGGATATATTGCTGACAAAGGGATTGGACCTATAATTTCTTTTTAGAGTCTTAGCTTTTTGAATGATGTTATAATAGAGATAAATGTGTTATATACTGGTATAATCCATTCTTATAATCCTAGAATCTGTGGAAACTGGCACATTCATATCAAAAGTAATCAAAAGCAAGTTTCACTTGGGTACCTAGAGTCACATCTGAAGATTGCAGATATAAATTGAAGACTTCCTACAGATATCCATGATCTACTTACTTCCAGACAACAGATACATGATCAGCAATCAGGCACTAATGACTGTTTTTGCACTACCGTTAATTGAAAAGAGAGCTCAGGATGATTAGCAGCTTTTCCTGTCTTCCAATTTCTACTTTTCAAGGGGAGAGAGCTATAGATAACCCAGGAGTTCTAATAGTGATCCCCAAGCTTTTGCTTTCTTTTCTGATTTTAGTACTCTTATAGGTTTATAATCCATTCATTTTAGGATGCAAAAACTCCTCAAATCAAATGATACGAGTGCCAATAAAATGGTCAGCAGTGAGAGATTTTTTTTCCAGTTAAAACTCCTGGATATAGTCCAGGTCTCACCTGGTTTTGGGTGTAACCAAAGCCTACCTATGAGATGCTCAAGAGAAGTAAGACTGTTCCTGAAATCTACAGGAGACAGCGACAATCGAAAATAGAAATAGTTTGTTTAATTTACAGCATTACAGTTCTGAGTTAAAAAAAAATCCTGTCTCCTATTCAATAAATCCATCTGTGTCTCGGAAGTCATAGATTCTGCATTAAGATATGGCAGTATTTTTGTAACTCTTGGAGACTTTCATCATTTTCAATGGGCATGATTCAATTTCAGGATAAATTTCTGAAAGAGCAAGTGTTCACTGCTTGCCACATTACCTTGGAGAGACCATTGTGAAGAATTGTTGTAGCTCTAAGCCCCTCAAGGCACACCACTGACGAGACCCTGTCTCTGATGAAACTCAACAACCGGGTTGCATACACAGAACACTAACTGCATTAACAGCTAGGTCAAGCTCCCTGCCCCACTGAGTAAAAAGAAGCTATGAACATGAAACACTGGAAATTTCCAGAAAGCTCTGCCCCCATTAAACCTAATACATACCTTATCTTCTATTCTATTTAGTTCACTGCATTCTATAGACTGAGCACATGAAGCCATTTCCACCTCTTATATTTTATTAACTTTTAACAAAAAAAGAATTGTAAACTGCCTGGGTGACACAAGTGTCCTGCTTCTGCCCCTAATGACCTCTAATCACCATGTTCCACCCACAGAACACTACCCATTCTAACAGCTGGACCCCACCACAGCACTCCAGAGTAAAAGGCCTAAAATTTGGACTTAAAACTCCACTAATCCCTATTCTGAAAATCTCCAGAAAGCTCTGCCTCTAAGAAACCTTGTATAATCTCTGTTTTCTGCTCATTTGTCTGCTGGTTCTAGCTTCAACAGAGGCAACAATTCTCCTGGATCTTTTCCTTCCAATAAATCTCTTGTGTGAGTTGTGCTGTGATTTTCTTGTATGTTTTGGCTCTCAACTGCTATGATACTTTCCCCCTCAGAGCTGAAATATTTGCAAAGGCAGGGAAAGTTCTGACCTGGCCCACTGACATTTTCATCTTTTTGAGTTGTAGAATTTTCAAACATCATCATCATACAAGTTTTTGCTTTGCTTGTAAAAGATTAATTTTTCAAGACTTCACATTGTTCAGTAGCTATAAGTACAAAGCTCTGATGGGAAACAATGCAAGGTCTCTGCACCGTGCTTAGCTAAACTTTGTCCAATTCTACATTATCCCAGAACACCAAGGGTTTTAGTAGTAACAAAAACAAAAGCAAATAGTGACCAACTAAAACAGATTTATAGATCATTTTTATTTAGAACAGCATGAGACAGATAACTTACTGCTGATAGCTGGATCTTTGTCACAAAATCTAATTAGAGCTGGAAGTATGTCATGTAGTCTCATTAGCATTTCTGTCAATGGCTCTGCATATCTTATACAGGCATGCCAATACAGAAAGGTAATATTTCCCAACTCTCTTCCCCATTTTTCTGTACTTATTTCCAAATAATATTTCATTCTTACTTTCATTCTCCTTGTATTCAATAGATTGATGTAGCTATCTCATCAGAGACAGAGTGAAAATTATTGCAAGATACATAGGTAACAGGTAAACTCACTGACATGGAGGATTCTTATTCCTTAAATACATTTTTAGGTTCAATGATGACAAGTCCCTCATACACATTTCTAAATAGAAACAAAGAGAAATATTGAGGACCCTGGAAATTTTTCAGACATTGAACCCAAAATTTACTTAGCAGAATTCTATAATTAGAGTCAATCTGTCCCTAACTGATAATAAAAAAAGCTTGTTAGTTTGACTCTGTGTAAGGCACCATTTTTTGTCCTTTGATAGAAACCAGCTCAGGTATTATCTAGAAAGTCAGAATTCCCAATATTACTGTTCTTGGTGGCTCCCATCCAGGATTTTAGAAGACCTCTACTGAAGTTAAAATACCAGTTTGACAATAGAGAAAGTCAAGATTGAACTGAATTGTCAAAGGCCTCTTCTGAGCTGAGAGGACAGAGTTTACGATGACTAGTATATTTGGAAACCCCAGTCAGTATTCATCTTCAGCAAAAATAAAGAGAACACAAAAAATTCTCTGACCATGGAGGTGTATAGTTGGATCTTTTATAGTTGTGAGATTGATTTCTCCTGAATAATCTAGGGAATGGTGGATGTGGACAGTCACTCTTCTGCCTAATTTGTCCCTTTCCCATCTCAGAGTTTAGGGCAATATGCTGTGAATAGTGATGTGAAGCCATATGAGTCTAAGCTGTTTGGCAAAAGGGACATGTTCAAATTTTTCAATATCTTAAGTTTGCAGTAGTCTTGAAGTAGTCTGATGGGATAATAATAACTATCTAGATACAATCTGTTGAAGGTTGGTAGGGCCTGGCAATAAAGAATAGGTGACTTGACTGAGTTAGGAGGGCCAGTTTTGTTATGGTATAGAACAAAATTCTTGGAGGATGATTGCCCATAGGTGTTGTAATTGTCAAGAATCAAAGGGCTATGAGAAGTTATTCCTTTTTAGTCCAAATAGGTGTCAGAAAGAGGGGTATGCATATGATTCCTCAAAGGTTTAACACCAAAGGCATGATGCCATTTAGGAACCTGTGCCTTTAGTTACTTGGGGACCTCATATGGAATAAAATGCAACAATTCTAAAGGATCTAAATGGATCAGGAGCAGGGTTTGTTTGGTATGACTGTCTGGCAGATGACTGTTTTACCCTTGCTGATGCCCCTCTAAACATGTGCCCCTTCTCCCTTTCAGCATTCCTTCTTCCTGATTATATATGCAAAGAACCTTCTGACCTTAGTAAATACACTAGGAATAAAATAGTAATAAAAATAACTAAGTATGTGACTCATTGAAGAAAGTTTGATTAAATATCTGAAGTCTTGTGTCTTCTCTGCAGAACTAAAACACTGAATATTAGGGTAAAATAATTTTACTTCAACTTAAGTAGACATCGATTTTTTTTTTTTTACCTTTATGACTATGGAACCAAGACTGTTAAGTCATAGAAACATTTACAGTAGTCCCAACTTAGGACCTGCCAATACAACCAAACCTAAAAAGGCCAATCTATCTGAGTGAGAAGTTGGAAATGGTATCACCTCCCTTTTTTTTGTTAACACATTTATTTTCTAGCAACTCCAGCCACTGCATTGTTGGTAACATCTAAATAGCATTGAAAATGCTTTCCTTATGTTAGCTGCTTGGTTTTCCTCTTTGTTTTACAGTTATTCAGTCAACAACAAGTTAAGCATTCTACTAACAGTAAAATCTAGATATATGAAGTGAATTATTGACACATTTGTCATTTGCTTGCATATATATTATGAATTTGATAAAAATGAATGAAAGGGAAAACTTACTCTGACAAGCACCTTCTCCTCCCTCCACTTTTCTTTTCCACCCTCCCAAAGTTCTCTGTTCCCCAGATACACTTCTTTTCCATTTCTTGTGAGGAAATAAAAGCAAACCTACATCAAACCTGGGAGAACAAGTTTCAATGATATGATGGCATAAACCCTCATATTATGTCTGAACTAGGTAACCCAGTAGGATAAAAAGTATCTATAAAACAAGCAAAACCAGTGGAACCACACAGAAAAGGGGGAAGAAAACATGTAGGAGCAAGAGTAGACAACGCAGCCCACATAAATTACTTAGCAGGGCTAATAGTGGCTCACAGTGACTAACAAGACTGTAGCAGATGCTCTATGGGTCCAAGTTAGGTCCTCTGCACAAACATGGCTGTCTAGCTTTGTGATCTTATGGGACTCTCTACTGTGAAAATAGGGTAATGTCTCAGAGTCTTTAGTCAACATAAATTTTTTTCAAAAGATGGATTCTATATAGAAAAGACAAGATTAGGGATTATATAAGTTTACTGGATTTGAATAAAGTAATTGTTTTCCTAGCTTACATATAAGCAACAGAGTGGGCACTTCAAGGGTAGGAAAATAGAATCAGTCCAGCACGGTCAGAAAAAAACAGAAAAGGTAAAAAACTTAAACTCTGTATTCAGACTCCTCTGTTCTGAGCACTTGTTATTCCTCTGTAAATTCTGGATGCTTATATTTGAGACTATAGGTTTTATCCAGTTTCATTTCTACTCTATTACTCACAGTACATTTCTACCTTTAACACTCTTAATTAGTGAACAAATCTTCTGGTCTATATAGTTAGAATTTTTGTAAAGGTCAAAAAATAACTGTTATATTACTGGTGAAGTGTTATTGCAAATATCCACATGTCATATCATGAATTACTGTACCCTGTTGAGCCTTAGAACTATTATAGCTTTTAGCCCAATTAGATACCCCTTTACAGTATGGCTTACCTCTTTCCTTGTTGAAGTTGCACAGTCTCTGTCCTTGTTTTCTGTGACAATGGCAATTGATCTAATCTTGTATACTCAGACTAGTGGTAGTGCAATAAAATATAGTAGGTAATGGGGATATTGACACATATTTTATTTTTTAAACTGGACAGGCAAATAACAGAGGCCAAAATGCATGACAAAGTTTTTTATTTATATAATTTGCTGACCAAGTTTGAAATAAATAGTGAGCTGCCTTTAACTAGCTTTTGTTCACTGTTTCTATAATTTGTGATGAGAGTTTTGAATCTCTAAGAGGTAGCAACTATTTCCCAGAAATAACTCCATCCTCTTCAACAAAAATGACAATGCTGAACACCAAATTCAAAACTGAGACTTGACTTTCAACTATGGTTGACAATTATAATTGTTTTTCTGAGATTTCTGCAAACTGATCTCTAAAACAAGAGTATTCTTTGTGCAGTACACATGATATCTTGTGGAGTTTAGTTGTGTCAGCATGTGAAATATCATTCTAGCTTAACTTAATAACTATTTCCATACAAACATAGAAGAACAAGCTGATTCAAGATACACTTACCAGAGTATTCAGCTGTACCTGCTGATCTCTTACTACCAAATGCTCTCTAAATGCTACACCTCATATGTGTAACATTCTATACAATATTGTAATGTGTGTGTGTGTGTGTGTGTGTGTGTGTGTGTGTGTGTGTGTGTGTAATCTATAATTTATGTTTGGAAAAGACTTTCTTGTGAAACATTTGAATTGAAACTATAACACTTGAATAAGTGGTCAATCACCTATGATTTATAAATGTGTCAATGAGGTTCAATTTTTTTCTAGCAGCAAATATTGATTGACATTTTATATTGCTTTGTTTTTTGTACCTAATGGGGAAGATTTAGACGTTATTTACATCTTTCACAAATGGAAAAAATAGTAGCATTTTGGTAGATGGGAGGTTATGATAAAACTGAGAGTGAATTTGAGAAGATAAGTGATGAATTATTTGAGATGGGAAATGCTACGTGCCACTGCAGCAATATTGAATATGGGAGTGGATTTTACAGAGAAAATTTGTATATAGTTGTTTTTCTTTATTTTGTTTAGTTGTGAATAGTTGTTGGGGGGATATTCAGTTCAATGGGCATTGAGATATGTCAAGATATGTCACTTATTTGAGGCAACTGGGGATGTACATATATCTAGAAAAATCATAGGAAAACAATCCTTTTCCATGTGGTATGCATTGGCATTCCTCATTTATGGGCAAATGTTTGGCTTATGCACTAGATGTAAGACATCATGGAAAATATATCATTAAATTGCTAGAAAGGCAAGAAATCTCCTTCTGTGTGTAATGATAGTTCTGTTTGTAGGCAAGGAGACCGACCTGAGAGAGACTTCTGGAATAAATTTGGAATTGAGTGAGAAAAGGATAAAGGATGCTAGGCTTACACCTTTGGCATTTACCTCTAACATATTTGGTAAGTTGAATAAAAAGAATAGAAATTGAGATGTTAGTACTATTTAGTTACTGTTATTTGTTTGTTTAAATTTTTAGTGGACCTAGAAAAACCAAGGGATGACCCTTATGACATTAATTGACATAGAGAAATGGGGATCAGGAAGGTACTCTGTAGATATAAGATGTAGTTATGATCAGCTTTCAGAGGCAAGTCTAATATAAAACAACTGAACTACTAAATAACTAGAAATAAAAGTCTTCAACTGAGAAATGATGATTTGAATTTGGGAAATGGAACAGAAATGAGCCTTCTGAAACTTTTAGAGTCAAAGAAAGTAAGCAATATAACCACAATAGTCTCCCTGTTACAAATCTAATATAAGTCTAAACACTGGAAATGTAATGATCCACTGACGCATTATTATATAACAGCAATTAGAAGTGCATTGGTATGTCCAAAGAATTTCCACAAAGATGTCAAACCTAATGAACAATGATGACATGATTATCATAACCTAGGGAACCAGTAATACACTTATGTCTTTTGTGTTGACCTCTGTAGACTTATATTACGATTTAATGGCTTTGCAGAGATTATTCAGAGAACAATATATTTATTCATTTAAAAATGCCTTGGTAGATCTAAGACTATCATATCTAGTGTATCTGTATAGTGAAAATAAAATATGATGATTATTACAAAACATAAGCAAATAAAAATGTTTATTCTGGAAACCAGAATCCAACTGTTAAAAGATTTGCCTTGAATCTATGTTTCTCAGAAAAAAATGTTGAAAGTCAAACTCTGCTTGTGATACAGTTGAAGAACTTAAAGCATAACAAACATATTAATAGACAGCATCAAATATATATATATATATATATATATATATATATATATATATATATACAAACCTGTTCATCATATGGATAACTGTCTAATGGTATTTGTTCATTAATGGTGCCATTTTTTTAGCATGTACTACCAGTTAACTTCAACCTTTCCTATTACATTATTCTAGATAACTGGTATCAAAGTGTTATGATTTTAACTCATAGCACCTGTATAGGAAATAGGTGGATCTCTAGCTAGGAGAGGCATAAAGCTATCTCTACTATTGGAAGTGCAAAATTTTCAAGGAACACTCACATAGACATTTCCAGGCATTACAGGTAGCCATTTGAAAGGACATTTTCTACACTAGAATAATGATTCTTACATCTTGACAAGCAAACTGTATAGACTAATCTAGAAGTAGTGCAAGGAGAAGATGCCTAAGAAACACATGTTATATAAAGAACAAACAAGCAGCAGGAGCCAAATTCATCACTTTAACTACTGATGGAGTAATGAGGGAGAGTTCTGTGGGAAAGCTCTTGGAGTTGGAAGTGTAATGGCTCAGAAGGAATGACTGAGTTTTTACACACTTAAAAGATAACTGCCTCAGACTTATCCCATTTTATCCAACATAGGTGGAAGAAGAATTGATGCTAACAGATCAATTTACACATGCTCTAGTATACCTGGCTTATATTTAGTGTTAATGACTTATTAGTTGTGATATTTTTGAAACATGCTCAGAATAATGAAGGATTTCAAAATAATTCACCAAATTTATCATTTTTGCATTTCTACTATTCTGTATAGGTTAGTGGCTCAGACTTTTGCCTCATTGTTCTACCCATTCTCTGTTTACAGTGAGGATTTTGTTTGTTTGTTTGATTTTATGTAGATAGCATGATAATAATCTCTGAGTATTCTTCAGGTTTGGGGACTTGTTTAAGACACTTGCATGTGTTCCTGAAGAATCAGTCATAAAACACTCATTCAAAAAGCATGCAAAGGACAGGGTTTTACTATAGGATTCTTGGGAACTTATGTGATATGATGCACAAGTGAAACCAAACAAAATTATGAGGAAAGCTTAAAATAGTCTTTTTTGACAAATATTAAAATATAAACAAAAGGTAAAAGCAGATACCTTTAGTGGCTTGTGAATTGTGAATGTCAATGCTAAAGGTATATTACTTCACTATCATTTGTTGGCTACCAAGGCTCTAGATATGTCTAAATCAGCAAAGGCTGACATCACATTAGTTGCTTGACTTCTAGCCATTAAAAAACATTCCCATTACTATGGAAGTTGATTTATTTGTATATGTTACCTGGAAAAATAAATATAATACCCAAAAATTACATTCTTGGAAGCTACCACCAAAATTCCAGTATGAACTACTGACTATAGTACAGAAAATTAAACCTCAAATACAGAACCACTTGTGGATTTCGTTTGTTTCAAAATGGAAGTTTAAGGTTAAGATGTGCTACCCAGTGGGGGAAAAAAAGATATGGCTTCAGAGTTTAATCCAGAGAATCAGAGTTCTTATTGGATTAAGTGTCCATTACAGTAGGGCAAAAGTCACAGGTGGTCTGAGTCACTTAGTGAAATATCTGTGACAAGAAAAGTCATGGGTTCCAGTGACTAAGAATCTCCTATAAATTGGTGACATATCATATTAGCTAAAGTGTTTATTTACATTCATGTTTACAGTCATGAAGATTTCCTATACTCCATGTCAATAAATGCAGTTTTCTATATCTTCATTTTTATCATTTCTGTCAATTATTCCTCATAGTATTTATTTCCAAGAAATCCATTTTCTCAAAGTATGGTATTTAGACAAAAGACAGTATCCAATCCGGTACCTGAGAAAATATCTTATACCTGATATTAAGATTCTGTGTGTATTTATTTATCTGTTTGTGTCCACAAGTGTGTGCAGGAACATGCATGCTGAAGCCAGAAGAGGATGCCTGGTGTCCTTCTCTATTACACCTGCCCTCACTCCTTGGGTATTTCACTGCAGCTGTAGCTTGCGGACTCCAAACAAGCTCCAGCGATTCCAGTTTCCCCTCTTTGTCCAAAACACTGGTTACATTCATGCATAGCAACATTTGTTTTTGGAAATGACATTTGGAGACCAAATCCCAAGAATATATGCTTTCTCAAAGAGTTTTTATTCACTATTGATAATAGTCTTCTTGAGACCTGTAGTGCAGGTGGGGAAAGGTGCTCATAGACCAGCCCTCTGCACCTTTATAACACTGTATGGGTAGGCAGAAGACACACAAGCCCCACTTGTCCCTATGCAATTTGATGCAAGATAGGGAAGATGTCCACACACTCACCAGCTGCCACGAAGCAAAGACAGAAGAGGTCAACCAGAAACCTGCCAGATGTGTGCCCTACAAGGAGTGGGAACCACTACAATGTGCAAATGTGTAATGGATGTAAGGGAGTAAAAGGGAAGTAGAACAGTTTGAGTATTACTAAGAGAGTGGAACTGATTATGCCAGGGTTGAGAGAAATAGCCTCTTTTTAGTCATCAACCCCTCCACTCTGAGACCAAAGTGAAATGTTTGCACAAGCTGCCTCTAAGGGCTATGCCTGGGTCTGTGGTTGTCCAGTGTCAGGGATCAGTGTCAATGTCTGTGGGTCATACTACCACTGGAAAACAAGGCAATATTAGTGGTCTTGGAAGTATCAGGAACCATATGGATATTCAGTTGCTGTGAGACAATAGTCCTGCCTTTGCTGGCTCCTCCTCACTGGTACTCTTGAAAGCTGGCCCCAATTCTCACCTGCTGCACCACTAAGGAGATAGGAATCTCTACCTTACTAGACCATCAGAGTGGAACTGGTCTGATACTAGGGGCACTGTGGGGGCATTAATTTGAGATGGCTGAACTGGCCTAGTCTCCTATGGGGTAGGTCTGGCAAGGAGGTTATGCCATCCTTTCCAATTCTCCTTGCTAATTACCTCGATTGGGAAAGGTGGCCCAAGAGTCATAAGAGTGGGAATTCTGGGTCTGCTTCTCACAGGCTACAGCATTTGGAAGAATGTGTCCTGTGTCTTGGTTAGGCAGGGCTGCAGAGTATAGCTGGCTCTTGAGTCATGGGTGTGATTGAGCCAGCCATTGCCCAAGGGCATGAGAGCTGAATTCATAATGAAATAAAAAAGAAGAGGAAGAAGAATAACAACAATAATAATAGTAATACTACTACTATGACTACTAACAACAACAACAATAATAATAATAATAAAAAGAAAAGGAAAAGGAGAAGCAGGAGGAAGAGGAGGAGGAGAGGGAGGAGGAAGAGAAGGAGGAGGGGTAGGGGAGGAGGAGGAGAAGAAGAAGAAGAAGGAAGAGGAGGAGCATTCTCCTCACTGGCATAAAGGAATTCAAGCTTTTTCATTATCATACACCTGTGGTGACTATTAGCATTTCAAGTTCTATGATAGGTACTGAACTCCTTCAATTACTATTCACAAATATCAGTTATACACTTCAAAGTCCAAAAGCACTTTTACAGGTTCTTTCCCCAGTAACTGTTTTTCTAACACTGCTCATGCCCTTTGCTTCTTTATGATTTTCTGAGAGATAGGCTTAACATTTTTCAAAAATCTTTCCCCCTTTTACCAAGACAATTCTAATTTTTGGTTTCTTTACTTAGCATATTACATTTTCATGGTGCTTAAAAGACAGGAGATGCACAAGTGATCCCCTCTTCAAGAGGATAAGCTTCTTGTAGTTTAACTAACCGACCATTTTTGCCCTACTAGGTACAGATTGCTTGACCACAGTGGTTTAGGCCAACTTGAAATTGCAAATTCCAATTCTAAAGTCCAGCTGCTCTTCCTCAACCTTCTCTAACTATCCAATTCTCCTCAACTATTCACTGTCTCTCTGGATCCTGAAGCATGCCATACCTATCTGGGCATCTCTAGATACTAAGATACTTTCCTCTCCATGTACTGAAACCATTTATCCCCTTTCCAAATGCCTATCTCAGTCTACCTGTCCAGCTCTTTTCTCGTCTACTTGATCTAACTACAAATCTACTGGGTAAGTGTCAACCTGGACCTTCCTGCTTTGTCTACTATTACTACAAAAGGCAGTCTTGTGTGCCAGGAAGCACTTATAGCCCCATAGATCTCTCATCACAAAAACAAGTAATACCTTTTCTCTGTTTTAAAATGTTACTCTTTGACAAGTCTCCAGTCTACTTTGGGGATACCCCAGACTAAGATACTCTAATCTACTCCCTTGCCTAGGTCATGCAGCACCACCACTCTAACTGATGACCATGAGCTTTTCCCATTCAAAAACTAAGTCCTCAACTCTCTACCTATGTCTAATAAAGTATCTGCTTTACTTCATAATTCGTGACATTATTAAGCCCCAACACCTCATTTTCAGTGCAACATGACATGGTTAAAATACAACCTCAACAATTAGTCTCTATGGCCAAAATAAAGCATACTAAGTCAAACATTGCCAACACATGGGAAAGTGGTCTTAGCATACAGGCTTTGTTTATTTTCATATCTGAACCTTCCCTCTGTACATCAGGCCTGGTTTACCCATATCTAATTGCACACATTAAGGAGGCTCACTGCTAAGATTTGAGAGGTTTTCTTTTTTTTTTTTAATTTAAAACACTTTATCAATATTTGTATAAACATATATACTTATTTTTTTATTGGATATTTTATTTACATTTCAGATGCCAACCCCTTTCCCCATTTCCCCTCCCTAGAAAACCCCTATCCCGTGCCCCCTTTTCCATTTGCTTTTATACAATTTTTTTAAATGTTAATCAAAGGCTTTATACGTATGGTAATGCTCAATCAGAAGTGTAACCTAATACCCAACCTAGCTATGTAAACTATCTTTGACTGGTGGAGACATGTGAACTTCTGCCTTCATGCCCCCTCTCTCTTTCTCTCTCTTTTTCTCTCTCATTACCTAGCTTCTCATATATTTCATCTTCTCTCCTTACTCCATCTTTTCCTCTTGGTGCTCCTTCCCCCTTAGCTCCTCCTACATATTACCCTTCCTGTTAAAATAAAACTTTTCTCACAAAATACAATTAGAGCATAATTATTCCTATTTGTACCAGTGAGGTACAAGATAGTCTTAATACCTAGTCCCTCCTCTTTTTGACTAACCAGAATCTCTGTCATCTCTCTTGACTAAAACACTTAATTTTGAACCTGGCTTTTTCTTGGCTTTAGAAGGAATGTCAGCTGAAAACCATCCACTCAGATCTTTTCTCTCAAGGTAAATAGCCAGGATTGGCTATGAGTCTATAGGTCTTCAATTCCGTCAGAAATCCAGAATGACTAGATTAACTGAAGTTATGGGAAGCACTAAGCATAGTTTCTAAAACTTAGCCAATTTATAGAGACCGCTGACCACCTGGACAGCCCCTATACTACTGAACGTTGGAGCATCAAATCTTCAGCCTTCTGGCCCAAACTCATCTGACAGACTTTAGTGCTGCAGAATTATTAAGGGCAGATTATTCTGTCTAGCCAGATATAATCAGTCGACTATTCTGCAAGTGTGTCCTTTTCTGAACAGTAATTTGTCTGTAGATGGAGAGAGGCAATTCTTGCCTAGTGGCTATCTCACCACAACTGGAGTAATTCCAAGGATGCTCAATTTCTTCTTAGAATCTAAGACAGGAAGCTGTCAGGAGCAGACAGGTCTCTAATCAAAATGAACATTAATATAGAAATATTTGTGATGTCAATTCTAGGGATTTCTGACGTTTTGAAATCCAACTATCCATGTAAGGTAACCTGGAATGTTGTCTGTTAACTCCTCTCAGCTATTTCTAAATAAAATACAAAAAACACCCTAAGAATAAACTCAAAGTCATGAATTTGCTATAGTCCCTTAACTCACAGGCTCACCATCCCAAATCAATTAAAAAAGTTAAAGAAGGGCTGAGTCTAAGCCTTGTATTTCTAAATGTGTTATACAGGCACAATGCCCATGAGAGTATCAATATTCATTTCACTTTCATATCATTAAGAAGCTTATACCAATGAAAAACTTAAATTTGGAATCCAAGTGAATTTTGTAACATTTAAGAAATTATAACTTCATCTTGATGCTAAACTATACAGATTTCTACCAATAGGTTATGGCTATGCCATAAATCCTAGCTAATCCTCCCTGTTCCAACAAAACCACTACTTTTTCCCAGAGAGACAGCCCAATATTAACCACCTTAGTCCCCAAGCCCAGGGAATAGGGGCGCTGACTCTCCTTTAATTTCTTCAAGCTGATTACGGGCGTTGAGATATTAGAAGACGGGTGGGGGGAAGAGTAAAGTGATAAGCTTCTGACACTGCCTAAGACTCTAGTGGTATACGTAGGGAAGGACAGCCTTGTTGGGCATAGGTGGGAGAGGAGATTCTTGGTCTCATTAAAAACGAACACAGAATAGGGGGGGAATGTGAGGGTGAGGAGAGAGCAATGGGGGTGGGGGGTAGGTGCAGGCACAGCCTCATAGAAGGGATATAAGGAGGGGAGTTGGGATAAGGGGTTCCTGGGTGGTGGGGGAAATGGGATAAGAGGATAAAACTTGAAATGTAAATATTATAACCAACTACATAAAAGGGGGAAAAAGTTGTTAGAACCAACATCTTAAAAAAAATGTCAACCCTCTAGGAAAAAAAAATTTTTTCCTTGATACTAAAACTTGTCCAGAGAATTGTATATTGTAGAATACACAGCCTTGGTGTATCTACTCATCCAGCAAAATGAGCGAGCAGACCTATTCAAACCTCTGGTGTTTGAGAGTCTTTCTAATGATAACTGTAAGCATATTAAAACACTAAAGTATCTGAGTTAAATGTTTTTTTTAAATTATCTGTTCTAAATTATAACTCATACATAAACAGAAATCTAGTTAAAGTTTAATTTTATAACTAATTGCATCTATTCTTAGCATGGATTATTATCAACTTGCACTTTTAAAAACTTATAGTAGCTTTATAAAATTAGCCCTTTAGGTTCTATTCTTTATATTTTCAGCCTTTAAAAAACATTGTCTGGAAATGAATATTCAGTATCACTATGGAACTTCATAATTAATAAATATAGTTCATAAAGGGACTGAAAACTTTTGTGAGTTTTATATTGTATATAAGTATAAAACATACGAGTTTTCCATATAATTAAGTTTATAAAACACCTATAACTTATAAATAAGATAAACAAAGTACTAACAGTATAAAGTATTCAACATATATAAAATTAATATATCCCAACTTAAAAATAGCTTTAATAAAATGTTTCCTTGACTACTTCATGTCATGTGTTCTTTATATCTCAGAATGAAATTATGTCACATGTCTTAAGAATAATTAAGTATACACATTTAATCACTAGCAACAAATTATGAGTTTTAAACATGACCTATAGTTTATAAGTAAATAATCCTGTTTTTGACTCTAGAATTTAAAGACATAACTGGATATGTAAATTGTGAACAATAAAACATTATCTGAGCCAGCAATAAAATGGATCAGTACCAATCAACTTCAAAATTGTCCATGTTAAATACCTTTTAATTTTTTATTTTACCAAATCCACTGAATAAAAAGCTCAGAGGTAAAGATAATGTCCTTGTAGCTGGTGATAGACAAAAGAAACAGCATTCATTCATGCATCCAAGAAGTAAAAAAAGACATGACATAAATATTTTAACACAATTTTAAAATAGCTTTTGTTATATTTTATAACCTCCAAATTTCATCATGATATAAAGAACAGTTTAAACAAATTTTGAATCGTATATGGTATATTGTAAAAATATTTCATTGCATTTTTAACATCATATTAAAATATGTATATTCATAAGGTATGAACTTGTTGCTTTCTTAGACAAAATGAGACACAATAATAAACAGAGAGTTCTCTAAGACTAAGATGTTTTATAGTTGCTACTTAATACAATGTTGTCTTCTTAAGATGGTAAAGTCACATGGAAGGTTATAAGCCACCTCAACATGGTTTCTATTTTTGGTGAGTTGCATCTAAGTTACATGCATATATATATATATATATATATATATATATATATATATATATATGAAGTTGAAGGAGTTACTTATATGCATACGTATACCCTAACAAAAATTACTTAGACTTAATTTAATTTAAATTAAACTTAATTTAATACATTTTGTTATATAAATTTAAAGCCAAATATTGTTGTAGACTGTATAGATATTAAATCATACTCAATGAGCAAACTACAAATCCTTAGAAAAAAGTTTACAACATAACCTTAATATATTTTCTTTTCTTTTCTTTTCTTTTTTTGAGATTAAAGTGGAAAGAAATAAGAGATAGACTTTTCTTTTAAGAATGAGGAATTAGAATCTTTGAAATAAGACATTTTGTAAACCTAGAGCTAAAAGTTTAGATTAAAAAATAATTGAGAACCATTTGATCATGGCAGTGAGAAGAAGAAAATTAGGTGTGCCAATTTCAGACCTTTGAATAGGGCTAAGATTTTGTAATAAAATCTGAGTTCATGAAGAAAAAGAGGGAAAACATGCTTGGGTTAGTGTAGGCTGACTTCAGGAAGCCTAAAAGAGAGGTGGGTCAAAGGCACCTGAGGGCCCAGATGAGAGCAAGTTGAGAGCCAGAGCCACAGGGAGAAATGGGATTCTAGCCAGTTTGAAATCAAATTCACAGACAAATGATCATGCCTACCTCAGAGTGGTCAGATAAGTAACTTGGTTTACAGCAGACATCAGCAGGATCAGATGTATGTCTTGCAGTCCCTGGACTTACCCTACCCTGATCTGTTTAGGCTTACTGACAAGATGTTTAAGCAGTATGAGTAGGATATTAGAAATAAAGACACAAATCTTGGAGAAAAGAGAAATGGGGGATGGGGAATCTTTCCTTTCTCCCAATTTCTTGTATTATTTTTAAAGATTCCTAATAAGATTAGAAATGTAATTGGAAAGGTGAATAAATTTAAGGCCATTCAACTTGGTTTCAGGTGTAGAGGATGCAGGCTTTCTAAGAGGGATTCCAAGGCATAATGAGAAGTTATTCAAGATATTGTTCTCCTGTATGAGAGGGAGAAAATTTTCACTGAAGCCTAAAGTCCCCAGGATAAAAGGAGGACAGAATGAGGAACATTCAATGAGTTATAATTACACCCCATGGTTTCACTGGCTTAGCCTGGCTAAACCAGAGGAGAGTCTTTACACCTCGTCCCAGGACTTTCATAGAAGATGCGAGTTGAGCAATAAAATCAATTCTAAGTACTATCATCTCATCCAAATGAAAAATTTGAGGAGCAGAATCACAAAACCAAATGGCCTAAAGGATCTGTGAGATTAACAGGAATTTCAAAGTGGTAGTAGAAGAGAACATGAAGGATACAATAGCCTAGTAGGGCCTATGAAGACTGCACAGTTGCAGCCCTAAGGATGGTAAGTTGGGACAGATGAAAAACAATCACCTTGGCCTGAATGGATTTGGCTGGGAGTACCACTGCCTATAAGTATATCAGAAGAGTGAAGTACATTGTAAATGTCACTTTCTTGAATTAAGAAAATATTTACACAGACTAAAAGTGAAACTTACCCAATTTTTGCTAGTGGACCGGTTGGTCAGTGATCAGAGAGTCAGAAATCAGATTGGTTGCAGGTATTTGGGGTGTGAAATTAAAATGCTGGTGCATAATTTAAACTCATGAAAAGTAGAAAAAACAACAACAACAAAAACAAACAAACAAACAAACAAACAACATACCACCAGGAGAGCATAATGAGTTTGAGCAAAAAGATCATGAAATATAATGTGGCATAGGATACCTGGCTTTCCCATGCCAAGGTGGCCACCTTGAGTAGTTATGCCATGCAGCAGAGGTTTATTGAAAAAAGGGTGAGGAGGAAGCCATGTAGACAAGCAGACAGACAGACAAATGAGAGCAGAATCATGAAACAATTAAAAGGAAAGGGGAGGTGTGTGCAGAGAAGGACAGAAATGAGTCAGAGAGAATGCCAATTAGATTGTGTGAGAGAGAACTTGGGTGGGGTTCCTTTTATCAGGACACACACACACACACACACACACACACACACACACACACACCTGGCATACCTGATGTTAGCAGCAGATGATGACAGTATCAATTGCTGGGTCCCTGAGTGCAGTTTAGTGGCATCATTTGTAAGCTAACACTTAGACCGTACTTGACGCATGGGTATTAGAAGGGTATGTTACTCATGGTGACAGTAGAAATGTGTTGCTTTTGGTGGCTGGTGATGATGTTGCAGCTGCCTCTCTGTGATTAAGGTTTCTAGAAATTGGATAGTTTCTAACATTCCTCCCTTTTCAAATGATGAGAAAACTTAAAGGGACATCTGGAGAGGCAGGAATGGGGATGCAATGTACTTTACATTACTTCTGGCTTACCATGGAGTCCAAAGAATACTGGAAAGCTGCTCATGTCCAGGTAGAGCAAGGTATTTCACTTTCCTTTTGGGCTCCTGGGGCTCATCTGATGTAGGCAGGTTATTTTTTAAGTTTGTTTTATTGGGTTCTTATAACTCTACCTCTCTTCCAGCCCTTATTCACACTAACACCCCAACACTAGTCCATAAAAGAAGAAAGTTAGAAAGGAAAGGGGATGTGGACCTCTATGTTGTATTTCCTGTTGAGGTTCCCTGAGGCAAGTCCCATTTTTGTTGTCAGGAAATCCAGCAGCCCAATAAATAAGTAATAATAAGCACAGCAGCAGAACAAGCCATCCGCAGCAGAGGCAGGTAAAAGGGAAGCAGCAGCCACAGGAATACTGAGGGCTCTCATATTTGTACCCTCTCAACTTATCTACTGCTTTGGACAATCTGCAGCTAGAAAAGACGATGCTTTTCCCAGAGCACACATGAGGCAAATAGTCTACTACTTTGAACAAGCTGCAGTAGCTCCATACTCTATACTGTGATTAAACCAAACATTTATTCACATAACACAATTGGGTTTTGAAAGAAAACAATTCTTACTACAATCTAGGATTAGGAAAATGCAGGCAGCTTCTGTAAGTCTGTACTATATGGGACTAGCAACTTGAAAGTTGTCGGGTATCAAAGTTTGAGGTAATCCAGAGAGCTGATGGGTTGCTCGAACAGATATGTAGAATGTAGATGTAGATGTAGATGTAGATGTAGATGGAGATGTAGATGGAGATGGAGATGGAGATGGAGATGGAGATGGAGATGGAGATGGAGATGGAGATGGAGATGGAGATGGAGATGTAGACCTACTTATAGATTAGATATAGATAGATATATAGTTATAGATACAGGTATAAATATAGATTAGAAATAGAAGGTAACATAAAAGAGTTTAGGAGGAATTATTTTCTTAGGTGTACGTGTGAAACTTTTAAGACAATGTTCTTGGGCATTGGAGGAGGGCAGTCCTATGACTGGGAAAATTTTTAGTTTACAAAACAATGTAACATTTAGGTATGTTTGCATTATGTCAGGTTGTAATCGGTACAGAAATATGAACAGAAATTTGCACTCACAGATTTGAGACACACTAAAAACAGATGAGCCCAAAATGTTTTGGAGTTTAAAGCATTAATTCAGTTTTAATGTGCTTTTCATCTATATTCAGAAAAAAAGAATTGTAAGTTTTTACTTGTGACTGGTAATATTAGATGTAGTTTACCAGAACTAGATTAATAGCTAATCAAAACTTCATTACTAACTTTAGCTTTTGAAGTCTTTATTTAACAAGTGAAAAAAATCTGAACCGTGTTTTTGTTATTTATTGTAACTCACTTATACCTTTAAAAATTGCTTTTACATACCCTGAGACACTGTCTTTGACCCTTTATAACTTAAATTTACATATCTTACAACACTTTTCATCCCCTTCCACCTTACTTAAACTTTCATATCATCAGACATAAACTGTACATTTTTTATACTATCATCTACCATGAGACAAAGGTTAATTATTGAGATGAGTCATAAAATGAGTTCCATTAAATAAGGAAAGAATAAAATCTTATATTGAATCTTTTCTGTGAGTTTTTCTCATTCTAGAGTCTGGTTGCAAGGAAAGTTTTATCGAGACATAATAGTGAGTCAATAAAAGTGAGTCCAGATGCCTGCTTATTCCAGAGGTAAAGAACTGATAAGACAATTGAAACCTTGGTATCAGAGTTGTCATACTTGTCTCTATAAAACTGGCCCATGTATCCTTAGCCTACTTGTCAATGACATCAGAGGTCTGATAAAAATATATATCATCCAAGTAAAGAAGTGCAATTCAAGCAACTCCTGAATCTAAGAAAAAATGACACTTACTGGACATTATATTCCTCCATTATAATCTCAGTTTCATGTAGGATAGAAGTACCAGGGTATCAGCAGTCTTTGGCTGACAGGTATAGAATATCCAACAGACTTCCTGTAAAGTAGAAACTTGGGTGGGGCAGCGTACCTTGTCTAAGTAAAGCAGAGAAGTCAACTTCTCACTGCCCTGCTTTTCCACAGGTTAGAACAGGTCCTGGCTTCAGACAAGGCAGTTTTTCACCTAGCGGTCAGCTATGTTACATTTCAAGCAAGCTGCATGTCGAGTACAACTGTGCTCCATCCCACCTTCTTTGGAGAAGACCTTAGTGGTGACGCCAAGAGCTGGTAGTTCTTTCTATCACAGGAAGCTTATTTATTAAATATTTTAATACAATGTTTAGCAGATATTAGAAAAATTTGTGGACCATTTATCTATTAAGTATATCTAATTTGAACAAACTTTTCTTATTTCTTGTTACTTGTTTCAGGCATAACTGTGAAAACATATACAGGAGAAAAAAATAAGCTTAATCCTTTAATTGATTACACAATGAGGATCACTACTATGGAATTAATAATAATTAATAATAAGAATTAATAATAAATTAATAAATTTATTTATAAAATAGTTATAAATTTTAATTATTAAATAATAAATAATAAATTAATAATAAACATAGCTTATTTTTACCTATCAAAATTTTAGGTATTAAACAGTTAGCAAAAGCATGAGTATTTAGGTATAAATGTGTAAGTCAGATTTTGTTAAACTCAATAGTCCTTTATAATCTAAATTTCTAACATAATATAGACAATATTATAAACCAGACTTGATTTTAGCAAATATACCCTTAAATTCTGATCATCATATAAAAATTTGTACCAATCCAAAATATTTTTGGAGTCATACTTGTCTAGTCTAAAAGAAGATACAATGGTAAACAAAGAGTTGGTTAGCACTAAGAAGTTTTACAATTGTTCTATGCCAAATTGTCATCTTAAGATGGCAATTAATCTACATGATATACACACTTTAATATTAGTAAGTTAGCTGGCAGCCACCTGACTGCTTACTTCTTAATGAGGACATCAGCCAAAATGGTGGGGCTCTATATGGTTATTATTTCAAAAAACATCTGTTTTCCAGGTAAATCTATACTTTTAAATAGAAAATGAATTCAATTTATATGCACATATACACACAGAGCAGAATACACTTTATACACACACACAGAGTATTGAATTCAAATTACATACATGCATACATACAAACATGCAATATATTCTAAACAAGTCTTGAAACATTTATAATTTGTTTAAGATTATCTTATACAGATTTTGATTTATGTATACATATTTTAAGTATAAGCATTAAGTTGGAATTTGAAAGCCAGATTTTGTTACAGGTTTTGTAAATTTTATTTTTAAAATGTGAAACAAAATTTGACTTTAAAACGATAAATTAAGACTTATACTTAAAATATGTATATATAAATAAAAATCTATATAAGGTAATCTTCAACATATAAATTTTAAATGATAGACAATAAGCTTAAAATTTTTGACATAGAGTTTATGAAAGAGAATTAAGAGATGTTTCTGGAGAGAAGAGCACAGAGTAATAATAGTCATTCAACTTGTTTAATTAGTAAAATGTTAATAGTAAGAGATTTTATATCATTTGCTTGGTTGGTGGCAGAAGTTGCTATAGTCTGTAAGAATATGGAAATAAACTGCACCAAGTTTTGACCATTAATTTATATTGCAATCAAGCTGTAATAATAAAATCTGAATCCCTGGCACTATTTATATAAAGGGTTTCAAAGGAAGCTCTGTGCAACAATGTTCTAATACTTTCTAACAAGGAGGTAAGACTGAAGCTGAAGAACTATAGGGTGTAGTGAATAAGAACCAGGAAATATCAGGGAAAATGGAATCCAGTAAGTGTCTTTTGTAGAGACCTAGACAAAGAGAGGAGCATGTAAGGCAAAAGGAGGAATGAGTGGGTACTCCACCTGAATTCCAAAACTGTAGAAGTTGTGAAGGTGTAGAGGAGTGGCCTGGTAGAACAGAGAGCATCTAGAAGTTGAGAGTGGGGGCCAAGGAGCTTCCAAAAGTATAAACCTAAGAAGACACAATGAGACATGTAGCAAGTAGCTTTCAGGAGTAGGATGCAATGGAAAGAGTCTCATGTTACTGAAGGTGGAACTGAAGGCTCCTGGGGAGCAAAAGTGAGAGAGATGTGAGAGAGTAAAAATACAGGGAAATGACCATTTTAGTATAGATGGCCAATGGCAAAGGAAGCTGCAGGAGAAAGAGAGAGTGTACTTGTTGGGGAGAAATAGGTAGAGGAAAGCAGTAGCTGAAGAATTGGACTCTAGAATTTGAACTAAAATTTTGTGGATTTGAAAAAGGAGCAGAAACAAATATCCTTCCATATCTGAAGACAGTCAGTTAAGCTGATTCTGAACGTAGGGATACTAGAAGAGTAAATAAAGGAGGGGTGATGGTGTAGGATTTATAAAGAGTCTGGGACTCATAGCAGAAGTGGGAATGTGTTGTTTTGGGCAGCTGGTGATTACATGGCTGTTGGCACTGAGTTATAGAAGTACAACTTGGAAACGAACCTGGATCTAGCATGTAAGCACTTTGTAACCACTGCAGCTTTCCAGTTTTAAATACTTATCATTTTCCTAAGTTCAATTTTATAGTTCAATTTGTCCTCATTATTATTATTATTAATTATTATTATTATTATTATTATTATTATTAATCTTTAAACTTTTTGTTGCAATTCAGTTATTATCCCCGTGCCTGTTCTGCCCTCATCTCCACATTCTTCCTCCTCCATCTCTGAGAAGACGTCCCCACACCTCCACATTGCCAGACACCCCACCACACCTCCCCATTTCTTGAGGCCTCAAGTCTCTCAAGTGTTACTTACTTCTTCTCTCACTGAGGCCAGACCAGACAGTCCTCTGCTGTGAATGTGTTGGAGCCTTGGACTAGTTACTATATGCTGCATTGTTGGTGGCTCAGTGTTTGAGAAATCTCAAGAGTCCAGGTTAATTGAGACTGCTTGTCTTCTTATGGTGTGGATCTCTTTCGTAGCTTCTTAGAGACTTTCCCTAATTCAACCACAGGGAGCCCAGCTTTTGTCCATTGGATGGCTGTAAGTACCTGCTTCTGTATTAGTTAACTGCTTTTTGGGCCTCTCAGAGGGCAGTCATGCTAGGCTCCTGTTTGTAACAACATCATAGCATCAGTAATAATATCAGGAGTTGGTGCCTTCCTTTGACAAGGGTCCAGATTTGGGCCAGTCACTGGATCTCATTTCCCTCAGTCATCTTCATTTTTATCCCTGAATTTCTTTTAGACAGAGACAATTCTTAGTCCGAGGTATTGACTATGGGATTGCAAGCCCATCCCTCTACTTGATGCCTCATTTTTATACTGGAAGAGGACTATCTAAGTTCCCTCTCCCCACTGTTGGACATTTCATGTAAGGTCCCTTCCACAAAATTTTGAGATTCTCTCACCTCCTGGTTCTCTTGTACATTCTAGAGAGTCTCCCACCTCCCACCTCCCAAGGTTCTTTATTTCCTTTCATTATGCTGGCCTTTGGGTCCTCATTCCTGGTCTTCCCTCCTGACCATGTTCCTCTTTTTCTATGTGCACCCCATTTCAATCTCCCACCCCATATATTTCCCTCCCTCCTCAATACTCTGTTTTTTTCTCTCTCCAGGATGAATTGAAGCATCCTCAATTGAGTCCTAAAAGTCCTATTCCAGAGACAGAGTAATGAAAAAATTATTTCAAGGTTCACATTTATACAGGGACTAGAAAATGGTCAGAGTGCTCGGGTACTTTTGCCAACTTGGATAAATTAACTGGAAAGCACACCTCCCACCTAGAATTGTGGATAACTTCTACTCATTAAATGGCAGGAAGCATCAGGAGACCAGCACTTGAGTATACATATTCTACTCTACTTTCTGTGCAAATGTGAAATAACTAAATGTGGCTTTCAGAGAGCCTGGAGTCCTCAGGATGAGTAAGTATAAAAGAGGGTGGCTCTAGCACTGGAGATGAGAGGGACACTATACTTTATTTGTAAAGATTTTCTGGTGCTGTCTTATAGGCAATGAAAACAAAACACAGTAAATAAATAATCACTAATATTTGGTAAGTTGGCCCAATAAATATCTTGTATTCATAGCATGAACCCTGACAGTATTATCTTATCTTTCTTTTGGAGAGATTAGGAGAGGAGTAGCTATTTTCCTGATTCTATTTAGGGAAATATTTTATTATTATTATTATTATTATTATTATTATTATTATTACTTGTATTATCTTTAATTTCTTTTTGCAGTCCACTCTTTATCCCCCTTCAACTCTACCCTCTGACAGTTCCTCAACTTATTACTCCTCCCCCAACTCCAAGATGATTCCCCAACTCCACATCCTTATACACACCCACACCTTACCAGGCCTCCCCATTTCCTAAAGCCTTAATTTACTCAAGTGTTAGCTGCCCCTTTTCTACTTGACCACAGACCAGGGCTTCCTCTGCTATATATGTGTCTGGGGCCTCGGACTAACTAATCTATGTTTCCTGGTTGGTGATACAGTTTCTGAGAGATCCCAGGGGTCCAGATTTTTTGAGACTACTGGCCTTCCTATGGGATCACCTCGTGCAAGATCCTGGGAAAATACAAGTGGACCTATAGGTCAAAAAGTCTTCCCATAATAAGAGAATATAGTAAAAGTGACAACATATACCTACCTCTATTATGGCACACATAAACAAATTGTTATTACACTTATACAAGCAATATTTAACCCTAAATATTTTTTTATGGTTTTCAGTCTAGAATTTGGTAAATTTTTTTATTTCTGCCATCATTATTTTCTTGAAATTTTGTGGTGGCTCTAGATCACATGCCACTTAGTTATGTATAGAATGCAAACACAAAGAAGCATTTTTTTCATGTTAATTCTGTTCCCAATTGAGCGTCAAATACATAAAATAAATATTGTAATATTTAAACTTAGGTTAAGGATACCTGTACTTGTTTACTAACAAGTGTCAATAAATCAACTAAAGATATTTGTTCAAATAAAGAGACTATGTTTACTTTTATAGAAGAACCAATACTATATATATATATATATATATATATATATATATATTCCTCCCACTTACGTATCAAATACAAAATGTCCTTTAATGAAGCGTTTTTTTCTGATATGCTGCCCCACTTACCTCAAAGAGGAACTCATCAGACATCCAGCATTCAAAGAATAAGAACCTTGGGAATATGCCTATTACATTGAAATAATAAAAAACATATAACAGTAAAAATTACAGTTCCATATTTTTTCTGCATTTTTCTTATGCAAACAAAATCAAAAGAATGCTTAAATGACTCTCAGTTTTCTAAAGATTGAATTTTGTTTTATGCATTGAAGAAAATTCCACAATTTATATGTCTTTATATTCTTTTTCTGTAGTATATACACTTTTACTTATCCTATATTTTCCTTCTTTGGAATGGATTTATTTAATCATAGCTTTATTAAATATGTTATTTACATTAAATCTACTTTTTAATTTTGTTCTCATTATTACATCTAAATAAATAAGCCTTGATATAAATAGAATTTTAAGGATTGTCTTAATCAAGGTTTCCAGTGTCATTAGGAGACATCATTACCAAAACACCTCTTATATGGACAATATTTAATTGGTGCAGTCTTACAGGCTCAGATATTCACTACATTATCATCAAGACAGAAGTATGTCAGTGTTTAGGCAGAAGATGCTGAAAGTTCTACATCTTGTTCTGAAAACCTCCACAAAATACATCCCAAACTAGCAAGAAGGAAGGTCACTCAAGGTCTACCATATAGTAACATTCTTCTTCAACAAGGCCACACCTCCTAGTGGTACCACTCTCCGGATAAATCATATTGAAACCACTGTATTCTATGCCCTGCCCCACACAGGATTCTTCAAACACATGACACTTTTAGGGGCATAGATAGCCATAGCATGATGCGAAATATATTTAATCCAACTTAAAAATTCTCACATTCTATAGTAGTCTACCAATGTTTAAGAGTTTGTAGTTCAAAGTCTCTTCTGAGATTCATGAAATTTCTTAAAGTGATTCCTTAAAAAGTCAAAGTTAAAATTGAAATTACATACTTCCAACATATTATAGAACAAGGTATAGATTACCATTCCAAAAGACCATAATGAAGAAATTTTTGACCAAAGCAATACCAAAACCAGCAGGAAAATCAAACTCTGCATTTTCATGTCCAATATCAAAATATTCTTCAGAGATCCAACTGCTGGCATCCTTGCTGACTGTGATTAACAGGTCTGGAATTCAGTAGCAACAAACTTGGTTCTCTTATGCTGGTTCTACTTAATGTTAGCAGATTTCCTCAATAGGTATCTCAGGGCTCTGACATATCTAACATCTTGAGGTAGCAAAAACAACTTTAACTTTATAGCTTCTTGTTTCAATGGGGGTTCAGTCATAGGTTTTTAGGCTCCTATAAATTACTTGGATCACTTTTCCAGCTCTGCCCTCTGTAGTATTCTAGCCTCTGATTGAAGCCACTTCACAGCTGATCCCTTTAATGATCATCTCATGGTAGTGTGTAGGGCAATGAAAGGGGTGTTGGTTTTGGTTGAAGCACTGGGTGTAAAGCCTGGAAACCAAACAGGTGTCCATTGCCTGTAAGGGACGGGCATATATTCTGCCGTGCTCCCAGTATCCAGGATCTTAACATGGCCATACAGTAGTGTAACTTGCAATATACTGATGTATTTTCTGCAACTGAGCTTCACCAATAGCCTCTCATAGAAATTCTTAATGGTACCACACCTCAACTTTTTTACATGAACTCTTCAGTCCTGAGACACCAACTGCAACTCAGGTTGTATCTTCACCAATAGTCTTTCATGTCCTTTAGCAGTGCCAACATTTCAGCTGTTCTCCATGTACCCTTCATGCCTTTAAACCATACCATTTTGGTAATTGTTGAGGCCCCACACTGACCGGCTTGGGGGCCACTGTGTCCTGGCCCGAGCTGCTGCTCCAGTCTGTGGGTCACTGTCTATCAAGAGAGAAAGTGGAGAGAGAGGAGAAGAGATGCAAAGAATAGAGAAAATGCAGATGGTATGATCAAGTCTCCTGTCTCATTTATTCAAAGGAAATCCATGTGCCTTGCAGGTGTGGATACCACATGTGTCTTGCAGGGTTGGATATCACATGCGTCTTGCAGCTGGGGGCACTAAACAGCAAAACAAGACATGTGGAATAAACAAGATGTTTATCAGAGTGTGCTCATCTGTTGTAGGCTGTTGAAAAACAAGACTCTTGTCAGGGTATATGGCTCGAGATGTTTGCAAAGATGATAGCCTCTTTCTGCTAGGAGTCAGCTCCCAACAGGTGATAATTACATATTATCATGTCTGGCTCCCAGCATGATAGCTATCTCTGAAACACATCTTTCTGTTCTCAGAACACAGTTCCCAGAATATTTCATCCCAGTGATGGAGATCTCATCTCATTCACTGGTAATTTCTTAGCTTCACATAACCAGCATTAACTGTTCCTGTAACCCCTTCTATTCTTTACTCTAAAGCCAGTGTCAAATGACAAAGCTACTGCATGCTGGAACTGGAATATTGCTCTCTTTTTCTATTATATCATCACCTGTTTGTTTTTCAAATTCTTCATTACCTAAGCTTGGCTGTCCTTGAACTTGCTCTGCAGAATGATCTTGAATTCAGAAATCTTCATGGCCTATATCCTGCATGCTGAGTTTAATGGCAGGTACCACTATGCCTGGTCCTAAGCCTTTCTATGGCCACTCTACTCTATGGATCACAGAATGCCTTCCATTTCTGGATTGTAGTTCATTTCAGATATCTCAAGTTTACAATCACTAATAGCCATCAAAATCCATCACTTGCTAATTTGACATGCAGTCATATCTTCTTCTATTCAAATTAAAGTAATAACCAGGATATAATAATTCCTACAATGATATAACTATCCCATGTACAACTGAAAATGAATTTTGCTCTGGGGTCAAGACTACTATACTACTATAATTGGTTTATCTCCTTAAACACAGTATTTAGCATCATTTCACTTCCTGGTATTCCTTTAAATCTTCAATTATGTGTTTATAGTTTTCCTTTATAAGCTTCCTATGCTTGACCAAAGCAATCCTCATAAGAAAGATCCACTTAACAAAAATTCTACTAGACTTTGTTGAGACTTCCTTTGTCAGTGCAATTGATTTAAATCTATTCATGTTAACCTCAGGCAGCCTCTTTTAACCACGGTAAAATGCAACCACATTCTTCACCAACATTTCATGAGATTTTTCTCTTGGAAATATACTAAAATTCTTTTTTTCTGAAACATGTTGAGTCAGGTCCCCAGACGTAAAAATTACACTCAGAACCAATGTTTATCATGTTTCTTCTAGAATGGTCCATTAATCCCCACTTAAAACATTTTATTATTTTGAAAATTCAATGTAGTTGGATCCACATTCCTCCAAACAAAATCATGATCAGGCCTACCACAGCATTTCCCATATCGCTGGTACAAACTTCTATTTTAGTTAGGATTTTGTTATTTTGAAAAGACACCATGAGTTACGAAACCCTGTAAAGGAATAAATTGCATCGGGTATGAATTACAGTTTTACACTTTTAGTCTACTATCTTCATAGCATGTATCATGGCTGCTTGTAGTCATATGTTGTGCTGGAGGGGCCAAGTGTTTTTTATCTTGATCTGAATGCAGTCAGATAAAGACTGTTTTCCATTGGCAGCCAAAAAGAAGATCTCTTTCACACTGAGAATAACTGGATAGGAAAGACCTGAAAGCCCAAACCCACAGTGACACACCTCCTCTTACAAGATCACCCCTACTGGAATAAGGCTACCCCACTTTAGAGTGTCATTTGCTCTGTGTCATGCATATTCAAACCACCACAAATGTTGCCCATTAACATTACAGTAATTAAGAGAAGATAAAGGAAAAAAATAACCAGATGCACCTTGGATAATAGAAGACAAATTTGAAAAGTTTGTTTTTAATCTGAGTTTGTAAGGAGAAAAAAATGAAAGAAAGCCAAATTCTCTACCTATTCAACTGTGGCAGGCATTAAAATCAAACAAGAATGACAGAGACTGAACCGTGATAAAGCAGTTAGAGAAAAACAAGTCTATACATGTACAGGCAATTAAACAATATTTGCTTAACTATACTTATGATTTTAAAACATCAATTACATATCATTACCACATTGCCTATTACATTTTGCAAAATATTCAATGTTGGAACACATAGCATCTACATAAACAAACATCTTATAGAGTATGGCTCTTCAATAAGGAGAGCCCTATCATTCCATACTTTGGGAATGATATCTAACTCAGGAGGAAAATAATAGTATTTCCATGAATCATCAATGTATAAAAATATCTTGCATGACACATAGGCATTTACAAGCGAACTGCACATCAAAAGAATTATAATGACTTTTTTCTTTACTTTTTTAATCATTTACTTATTTATATATTTATTTATTTATTTATTTATTTATTTTATTTTATTTTTTACACTCCAGATTTTATTCCACTTCTGGTACACCCTCCAACTGTTCTAGATCCCATATTTCCTTCCTGTACCCTGTCTACATGAAGATTTCCCCAACCCCCACCTTCTCACCCCACTATACCAGCAGACCTCCCCACTCCCTGGGACCTCTAGTCTCTTGAGGGTTAGATGTATGTTCTATAACTAAACCCAGACCCAGAAGTCCTCTGCTGTATATGTGTTGGGGTCCTCATATCAGCTAGTGTATACTGCCTGGTGGTTCAGTGTTTGAGAGATCTCAGTGGTCCTGGTTAATTGAGAATGCTGTTCTTCATACAAGGTCACTCTCCTCATCAGCTTCTTCCAGCTTTTCCATAATTCAACCACAGGAGTCAGCAGCTTCTACCTATTGGTTGGGTGCAAATACCTGTATCTTACACTTTCAGCTGCTTATTGGGTCTTTCGGAAGGCACTCATGACAGGTCCCTTTTTGTGGTTTTTCAATAGCCTCAGTAATAGTGTCAGGCATTGGGGCCTCCCCTTGAGATGGATCCCAATTTGGGCCTGTCACTGGACCTTCTTTTTCTCAAGTTCCTCTGAATATCTATCCATGCATTTATTTCAGACAGGAACAATTATGAGTCAGAGTTTTGACTGTGTGGTGACCACCCTATCTCTCACTTGATGCCCTGTCTTTCACACAGCTGCTGGTATAGAGCACATGAAGGATTGGCTAAGTAAAAAATGTCTAATTTGCAAAACCAATATGAAGGACAGAAGTGAAAACAAAGAGGACCACAATCATCAATTTTATAATTGATAGTTGATACGGAAATTATGGAGAAACACACTGAAGATTTCTAGGAAATGAAAAGAATATCTCAGAAAGACTAACTGATGATTTTTCATAGATAAATTGGTTATTAATTCATATTCACTTTATTATTTCCAACAATGATCTCTGGAAGAAACAACATAAATTAGATCAAATATGCACATATGACTTATATTTAATGTTAGTATCTCATTAGTAGTATCTAATAGTTGTTTTATTTCTGCTGACAAAAAAGTCAATTCATACAAAATTAAGGTATATAAAAAGGCAGCTTATTGGTTTATTGGGGACACTTCTGATACAGGTTCACTGATCTCACAGGAAGAGACAAGGGAAGTTGCCATACAGATAAGAGACAAAGGTGAGGGGGAAAAGAAAGAAAGAAAAAGAAAGAAAGAAAGAAAGAAAGAAAGAAAGAAAGAAAGAAAGAACAAAAGAAAGAAAGAAAGGAAGGAAGGAAGAAAGATGCCGGGTGGTGGTGGCACATGCCTTTAATCCCAACACTTGGGAGGCAGAGGCAGGCGGATTTCTGAGTTCGAGGCCAGCCTGGTCTACAGAGTGAGTTCCAGGACAGCCAGGGCTACACAGAGAAACCTGGTCTTGAAAAAAAAAAAGAAAGAAGGAAAGAAAGGGAAAAAAGGAGGTAACATTATCACTCCAAGAAAAAGAAATGCAGAAAGAGGAACATAGAGAAGGGGAGAAAGAGAGAGCACATTAGAGAAAGGAGAAGGAGAAGGAGAAGAAGAAGAAGAAGAAGAAGAAGAAGAAGAAGAAGAAGAAGAAGAAGAAGAAGAAGAAGAGAGAGAAAACTCTCTTAGTATTAATAAAATTTCTTCCAGTGTCACCATCTCATAAACAAATTCTAAACATAAATTCTCACCATCAATTTTATACATGAGACAAACTAAATATTTTGCCTTCTACAATGCCACTTGGCCATAAAAAAAAAAATTACCATGTGTCCTTTTGGTCAGTGGTACATAGCAAACATTTAAGAATTTTCTGTCCAGAATGGCAAACATAGATCATGGTCCACTCTGAGATCTGAACTCCAGCATTGCAAGCATAGTGTCAAAAGCAAAGTTCAAGTGATTTTACTTTACGTTGTTTCTAACTATTCTGAATGAATTCACTTGTTAAAAAAAATCAGGTATTAAATGAATTAAGTTTGAGAGTATCTACATAAAATAATATTAGTGACACACCACTCACACACTTACACACAAATACAAACACACACACACACATACACATAAATATTAACTATAGCCAAATATATATATATATATATATATATATATATATATATATATATATATA
>JANHMN010000003.1:56317140-56328515 GCA_030674055.1 Rhabdomys pumilio
TGTGTGTGTGTGTGTGTGTGTGTGTGTGTGTGTGTGTGTGTGTGTGTAGAGAAACTAGTGCAATCTAATCCTCTGTGGTTACTGCTAAAATATTTCTGTGTTCATATATGAACATTCTTTATTTGATGTAGTGAGCCTAGTTCTCTTGGTATCCTCCATCACTTTTTGCTGTTTTATTCTCTCTGCCTTCTCTTCCATGAAAGTCTCTGAGTTCTGAATGGGGGAACTTGATGGAGACTTCACAGTTAGTGCAGTGTTTTCTTTTTCATTATATTGGATATTCAATGTCTTTATATTTCAAATGCTATTCCATTTCCTGGTTTCTGCTCTGGAACTCCCCCTTCCATCTCTCTATCCCTGCTTCTATTAGAGTGCTCCCTCTCTTACACATCCACTGCCACTTCACCATCCTGGCATTCCTCTACACTGTGGACCCAAGCTTTCACAGGACTAAGAGTCTCTCATCCTAGTGATGACAGACAATACCATCCTCTGCTACCTATGCAGCTGTAGTCATGAATTACTTCATGTGTACTCCTTTGTTGGTGGCTTAGATCCTGGGAGCTCTGGGGTTGTCTGTTCAATTGATACTGCTGTTCTTCTTGTGGGATTGCAAGCCCCTTCTGCTCTTGTAGTACTTTCTCTAACTCCTCCACTGGGGACCCAGTGCACAGTCCAATGATTAGTTGTAGGCATCTGCCTCTGTATTTGTCAGACTCTGGCAGTGCCTCTCAGGAGACAGCTATAATAGGATCCTGTCCACAAGAACTTCTTGGCATGCACAATAGTATCTGGGTTTGGTATCTGTATATGGAATCTATTCCCAGGTTGGGGTAGTGTCTTTATAGTCTTTTATTTTTCAGGCTCTGCTCCACATTTTGTCACTGTTATTTCCTTTAGATTAGAGCCATTCTGGATTAAAAATTTTGGGATGAGTGTGTGGATCCTTGCCCTAACCAAGGGCCTTGCTTAACCTTGGATATCATCTCTAGAGCTTCTCCTTCCCCTTTGTTGGGTATTTCAGCTGATCTCATCACTATTGAATCTTGGGAGACTCTTGCTGTTCTGGCAACTGGGACTTCCTGGTGGCTACTCTCCATCCCCATTGCTACACACCTCTGTTCAAGTTGTGACCCTCTGTTTATCCTCTCTGCATCCTCTCATATTGGATCCTGTCCCCCTTTCTACCATCTCCACCTCCACACTTCCTTCCAAGTTCCACCCACGCTCTACCTCCTGTGAGTATTTTGTTCCCTCCTCGTTTTGAAGAGCATAAAGTGTCTTTCCTAATCTTTTTTGATAACTTTTGGTTGAAAGTCAATTTTATTCAGTATTAGAATGGCTACTCCTACTTGTTTCTTGGAACTGTTTGATTGGAAAAAATTTTTTCCAGCCTTTTATTCTGAGATAATGTCTGTCTTTATCACTGAGGTATGTTTCCTATATGCAGCAAAATGCTAGTTCCTGCTTAGATATCCAGTCTGTTAGTCTATGTATTTTTTACTGGGGAATTGAGGTTAAGAGAAATTGAGGAAAAGTGATAGTTTCTTTCTGTTTTATTTTTTTTTGTTGTTGTTGTTGGAAGTGCCATTATATTTGTGTTGCTATCTTCTTTTCTGTTTGTTGAAAGAATATTACTTTCTTGCTTTTTCTAGTGTGTAGTTTTCTTCTTTGTGTTGGAGTTTTCCATTTGTAATCATTTGCAGTGCTGGATTTGTAGAAAGATGTTGTTTAAATTTTGTTTTGTCATGGAATTTCTTTTTTTCCCCCCATCTATGCCAGTTGAGAGTTGTGCTGGGTATAGTAGCTCGGTCTGGCATTTATGTTCTCTTAGTGTCTATATGACATCTGCCTAGGATCTTCTGGCTTTTAGAATCATTTTTTTTTTTTTTAGAAATCTGGTGTAATTCTGATAAGTCTTCCTTTAAAAGTTACTTAATCTTTTGCCCTTACTGCTTTTAATATTCCTTCTTTGTTTTGTGCATTTGGTGGTTTTGATTATTAAATGACTGAAAGAATTTCTCTACTGATCCAAAGTATTTTGGGTTATAGGCTTCTTGTATGTTCATGGGCATCACTTTCTTTTTGGTAGGGAAGTTTTCTTCTAAAATTTTGTTGAAAATGTTTACTGATCCTTTAAGTTGTGAATTTTAGCTTTATTCTCTACCTATTATTCTTAGGTTTAGTCTTCTCATTATGTCCTGGAAATCCTGGATGTTTTGTGTTAGAAGCTTTTTGCATTTTGCATTTTCTTTAACTGTTGTGATAATATGTTCTATGGTAGCTTTTGTATCTGATAATCTTTCGTGTATTTTTTTTTAATTCTGTTGCTTATGCTTACATGTATGACAACTGATCTCTTTTCTAGATATTCCACTTCCAGGGTTGTCTCCCTTGTCATTTATTTATTGTTTCTCCTTCCATTTTTATGTCCTAGATTGTTTTGTTCATTTTCTTCACCTGTTTGGTTGTGTTTTCCTGTAATTTTTAAAGGGATATTTGTGTTTACTCTTTAAGGGCTTCTACCTGTTTACCTGTGTTCTCTTGAACTTCTTTAAGGTATTTATTTATGTCCTTCTTAATCATCATCTTCTCTATCATCATCATGAGAAGTGATTTTAATTCTGAATCTCTCTTTTTCAGTGTGATGGGGTGTCCAGGGCTTGCTATGGTGGAAGAACTGGGCTCTGATGATGACAAGTAGCCTTAATTTCTATTGCTTATGTTCTTGCACTTCCTTCTCACCATCTGATTATCTCTGGTGTTGGTTGGTCTTGCTGTCTCTGACTGGAGCTTTTCCTCCTGTTGGCTTGTGAGCTTGTGATGTTAGGTGTGTCAGCACTCTTGGGAGACTATCTCTCCCTGGGCAGTAATGAGGTGCAGAGAGCTGTGATCTTAGGTGTTTCAGCACTTTTAGGATACCAGTTCTCTCTGTGGGATTTGGAGTAGGAGAGTTGCGTCACAGGGTTAGCTCCAGGATGCTAATAGAAACCAAAAGGATCTTGTCACTGGCTGTTTTCAAGTTCTCTCTTCTCTCTCTGTTTCTCTGTCTCTTTGTCTCTCTCTCTCTCTCCCTCTCTCTCTCTACTCTGTGTGTGTGTATGTGTGTGTGTTACCCCTCTCTCTGCTTAATATTTGGATATTTGGTTGTGGGTCTCTCTATTTGTTCCTATATCCTCCAAAGAGGAAACTTCAGTAAATAACATTGCTAAAGATATCACTTAAACAATTCACTAAAAACAGAGAGACTGAACAGGTACCAAAAATAGAATGTTCATCCCAACATTGGGGAATGTTCTGTGTAGGCTAATAAAAGATAAATGTAAGCCCCATATCAAAATCTTTGATCCATAATGATTACTGGCATTAAAAAACATCTCAGGCACATGTAGCATAAATCTTGTGAAAGCAGCTAACTACAGTCTGATTTGCCTAAACAGACACTTAATCCATGAATCAGAACTCTTAAATAACAGTGATTGGGAGAAAAAAACAGAAAATAATTACAATACAGACCAACATATTATATACTTGTAGATCTCTGCCTTACTTATCCATCATCATTTCATGGAATCAACATTATTATATGTTGAAATACAAACAACAAATGTGAAAACAAAGAAAAGGAGGTAAGTAGAATGAAGAGAACAACAACAACAAATATTAAGAAAATAAAAAAAATATTAAATAGAAGGAAGAAAATGGGGACATAAAACTATGAGAGATGTCTAAGAAAGGACATGAAACATCAGAACTACAATAGGATGAAGGTCATTGTAGAAAAGAGTAAAATAATTCTTACTACTAACATTTGTTATTCTTTTGGTAATAATTGAATAATTTTATTCTATGTTTATTATTTGGGAGAATATACTACTTCAAACTATAATAAATATTCAGCCATTAATATTAAAAAAAACATGTGCAATGGAAAAAGACAAACATGTTATACATTTAAACCTGTTAATACAAGTTACTGCTTATCATTAAAAAAAAGAAAGTTGGCATAATTGTAAAGTATAATCATGCAGGTCTGTATTTTGTCAGAAGGTTTGTTCTCTTGTGACATAGAAGAGAGACTTTAATGTTATTTTTCTTCAACTACATATGTGCTGCTCACAGTAGAGCAGCATAAACAAAGCCAAATCTCCTAAAATGCAAATTCTAAACTTGAAACTTAAGGATAATTTACAGGAAGGCATCAAATTTAGGATGGAATAAACTTGCAGTAGTTGCTGGCATTTGGTAAAATGGTTGCAAAGGGAAAGTAATATTTTTCAGTAAAGATTAGCATAAGAGGGTACTCATGCTCCTGTAGATCTCTCTGCATCTGAAGACATATCAACAGTACTAAATTGGTTGACTGTGTATTTTAAAAAGATAAAAGTAATTGGCCATATATTATTAGTTGAAGATATTGTGGGTAACTCTGATGCATTGTATGTAATGGTTATAACTTTAGCACATTATATGATATATGAATATTAAATTAAATGTTTACAAAAATGATATAACAATAATTCTATAAGTTCTCAAATAAAAACCATACCCATATACACAATGTGCTTCTCTGCACACACACAAAAAAAATTACAAAGGAAAAAGAAAAAAAATTGTATTCACACACAAAGAAATGATTGTACTATGTCTAGATTTTGGATATTTCTTTTCTGAAATAAAATCCTCTTAGTTATTTATTTACCATTTTTATAATTTCAGACATGGTGTTTTATGTGGTAAATAGCTTTATGAAACTAGACACAAGTATATATTTAGATAATTTAAGTACATTTTTATAAGTTGTAATATCCATAAATATATGAACTAGTGTGATATTTCCCAATAAGCATATCTCCTCAAGATATTCACACAGGAAAATTTACAAAGGTTTACCTCTGGAGTGCATTTGACAGCCTGTGACTACAAGCAGAAGTCCCTAGACAAAAATACTGTCTTTATTATAGGTACCATTAGCCAGATACAGTCTCAAAGGCACAGGCATTAGTGTTTTCTCTATTTTTGATTAGAGCCAGAAACCAAAAAAAAAAAAAAAAAACCTGCATAATATTTCAGTCTTTCTCCTTCTATTTCATCTTTATTTTTATTTGTGATGTCATAGGCAGAAATTGGGGAGGAGAGATGGAGGAGCTTTGATGGAATAATCTCCATGGTAACAACAGGCTTTTGCCTTCTTTATCATTTTTAAGACCTCTCTCTCTCTCCTGATTGGTCCAAAATCTTTTCTCTATTTTCCTATGTATACACAGCCAATCTGAGTCAACCACAGCTAAAGAAATCTATTCAAAGGGGAAAAGTTCCTGAAGGAAAAGCTTATGCTTTAAGATCAACAGTCAACAAATGGGACCTCATCAAACTGCAAAGATTCTGTAAGTCAAAGGACATGATCAATTGGACAAAACAGCAACCCACAGATTGAGAAAAGCTCTTTAGCAACCCTATATCTGATACAGGGCTACTATCCAATATATACAGAATTCACAAGAAGTTAGACTCCAGAGAAACAAATAACCATATTAAAAAGTGGAGAACAGAGCTAAACAGATAATTTTCAACCTAGAAATCTTAAATGCTTGAGAATTACTTTTAAAAAATGATAAATATCCATAGTCACCAGAAAATGCAAATCAAAATGACCCTGAGATTCCACCTCACACAAGTCAAAGTGGCTAAGATCAAAAATTAAGGTGACAACAAATGTTGGCATGTATGTAGGAATAGAGAAACACTCCTCCATTGCTGGTGGAATTGGTAGGGGGTAAAATCACTTTGGAAATAAGTCTGGTGATTTCTGAGAAAGCTGGAAATAGTTTTACCTGAAGTCTTAGCTTTACACCATTACTGAGCATATACCCAAAAGATGTTTCAACATATAACAAGGACAAATGCTCCATTATGTTCATAGCAGACTTATTTATATTAGCTAGAAGCTGAGAACAACCAAAGATATCCTGTTATGCTCAAGTATCAGGATCCCCAAGAGAGCTCAAAGAATTGTTGGACCTCATGCAGTAATACACAGAGCCCTTTAATAATTTCAAAACTGGTTCTGATTGCAATCCATTCCCACTGCACAGGGCAAAATTGCGATGCTGCATCTAGGGGCTTAGGAAATTTATACAAAACAAATTCTGTGGTTTAAGGATTACATGGAAGATAAAGAAAGTCATTCTTTTCAAACACAATTTCATCTATTTAGGCAATGGTTGGTGTCACACAATTGGAGAGGGAAGCTCTCTTGGCCTTTATGGTGCTATCAGGGTAACTGTTTTACTAACTGGCTATAGCTGTCTGGGAACGGTTAACTGCTTCAAAATATGGTGTTTAATCTCTCTAAGAATGTGTGTTTTTTCGATTCTCCCAAGGCTAGAAGCCACCTGTGCTGAGGAGTGCCTATTTATGTATCAGAAAGGGTGCCAGCCTCAGCAACATGGGGGTTGGGAGCTGCAACTGTTTATCTGTTCTCAGGCTGGCATTTGCCATTCCAGGTAGGGGTTTTGCATTAGGAAGTGCTATTAAAATGAGGGCTGCTGAATTTCAGTGCCAGGCTGTGCCTCCTTTGAAGGGTAAAGGTCAGGAGGTGGGAAGGAGCAAGAGGGTGAAGGGAAGCTTTTGTGATTTCGAGGAAGTGCTGAGGCTAGGAAAGTGTTGAGGTGAGGGGAAGTGCAGAGGCTGGCGCTAGCTGCCCATCCTCTTCAGTCCCTCAACACAAAAATGGATACAGAAAATATGGTACATTTACATAATGAATTACTACTCAGCCATTAAAAACAATGACTTAATGAAATTTGCAGGCAAATAGATGGAACTAGAACATATCATCCTGAATGAGGTAATCCAATTACAAAGAAACTACATGGTATGTATTCACTGATAAGTGGATATTAGCTCAAAAGCTCACAATGTCCATGATTCAACACACAGACCATATGGAGCTTAGGAGGAAGGAAGACCAGCATGTGGGTGCTTCAGTCTTGCCTTGAGTGGAGAAGGGAGTGGCAGACATGAGTGAGAGAGGGGGCAGATAAGGAAGCAGTATCAGGTACTGGATGGGATAAGAGAGGTATAAAGGATCAGGAAATCAAATAAAAATATGTAGCAGGGGAGAGGGTGAGGAACTGGGGATAGCCACCGAAGAGTCCCAGACATCAGGGAAAGATTGGCTTCCAGCACCCAACAGGGATGATTTTAGCCAAAATGTCCAGAGAAGGGGGATACAGAATCTGTGGAGACCATGCCAAGCAGATAGGCACTGCCCCAGGTAGAGGGATAGGGGCACCCACCATCTTCAAAATTTTAACTGAAAAATGTTTCTTTCCAAAGGAAGAAAGGGGGAGAAATGGAGCAGAGACTGAAGGAAGGATCATCTGGGGACTGCCCCACCTGGGGATCCATCCTGATGGCAGACACCAAACCTGACTTTGTTGCTGTTGCCAAGAGGTATTTGCTTACAGGAACCTGGTGTGGCTGTTCCTTGGGAAGTCTGGAAAGCAATTGACCAATCCATATGTGGGTGCTTAGAGCTAATCATAAAACTGAGCTCAGGGACCCCTTGGGGGAACTGGTGGAAGGATTGGAATAGCAATGGGGGATTGCATCCCCATAGGAAGAACAATATCTGCTGACTGGTCCACCCAGTGATCCCAGAGACTAGACCACCAACAAAGGAGTGTAAAGGGAGAGTTCCATGACTACACACACACACACACACACACACACACACACACACACACACACATGAGACACCCTTGACTGACATCATCCCATTGGGGAGAGGAGGCTCTTGGTCCTGTGGAGGTTTGATCCCCAGGATAGGGGGTTGCTGGAACTGCAGGGTGGAAGATAGTGGATAGGTGGGGGAGTACCCTCATGCAATCAAAAGGGATGGGGGAGAGAGTGAATGTGGAATGGGGAGTTTGTAGAGTGGTAAACAGGAAGTGAGATAGCATTTGAGATTAAAACAAATAGAGTGATTAATATCAAATAATAATAATAATAATAATAATAATAATAATAATAAATAATAGAAATCTATTCACCTAACATTTTTTCAGTAATGGTCTGGTTGATATCTAGCTCTCACCTTATACTAGTCTCTTTCAGGAGACTGAGGACAAGTTGCTTCTTGAAGAAGGAGAGCTCTGGAAACGTGCAGATTAAAATGAAAAGAGAAAATCAACATGATCAGGTAACTTGCTGTGATTCTTCACATTCCTGCTTTGAATAAAACTGCTCCTGTATGCTGTACAAATTGTTACTACTTCTGGTCATTGCTTCAGTTTTAAGATCTATCATTCAGGATTCAGCATTGAAGTTCTGCTTCATCTGCAAGGATGGTGTATTATGTCATTCTTCAGTATCTGACAAAGACAGGAGACCTGTTGTTCCTTAACCTGCTTTGGGAGATCAGATTTGGAAAAGATTTTTTATCAGGACATCAGTTCTTACTTGACACCATGAGACTAGAACTTTTTCTGACATCATGTCTTCAATGTTTTATATTACATGTCAATCCAAATTCTAATATCAGGTTTAAGTTGTTATTGTTGGGAGCAAACATAGTTCTATGTTCATACTTACATGTCTGCATACTTCATTCTTTAAGGACAGTCAAAGCAAAGGGTTTGCATACATTCCAATGAAAAAGCTTAAGTTAACAACATGTATTTTATTGGTTTTGTTTTTAAATTTGAATCTCAACATATGAAGGTTGCCAGGAATGACCTAGTTTCCATGAGTGCTAGTATGTATAATAGTTTAGCTATATTGCTTTGTCATTGTTACTCTTTAGAATCACAAAGATTTTTATTGGATATTTTCTTTATTTATATTTCAGACATTATCTTCTTTCATGTTTTACTCCTGAAAACCCCCTTTCCCATCTTCACTCCCTCTGCTTCTATGAGACTGTTCCTGGACCAAGCCACACACTCCTGCCTCACCATACTAGCATTCCACTACTCTGGGACAACCTCCATTACAGGACCAAGGGACTCTTTTCCCATTCATGCCCGACAAGGCCATCCTCTGCTATATAGGTTGGTAGAGCCATGAGTCCCTCCATGTGTACTCCTTGGTTGGTGGTTTAGTCCCTTGGATCTGTGGTTGGGGGTGTGTGGTTGGTTGATATTGTTGTTATTCCTATGGGGTTGCAAACTTCTTCAGCTCCATTAGTCCTTTCTCTAACTCTTCTATTTGAGATGCTAGGTTTAGTCCAATGATTAGTTGCAAGCATCTGCCTGTGTATTTGTCAGGCTCTGGAAAGACACAGCTATATCAGGCTCCTGTCAGCATGTACTTATTGGCATCCACAGTAGTGTCTGCATTTGGTGAATGTATATGGAATGGATCCCCAGGTGGGGCAGATTCTGGATAGTCTTTCCTTTTGTCTCTGCTCCACACTTTGTTCCCTATTTGCTCCCCTGAGTGTGGGGCTGTGGCTCAAGTGGACATGTCCTGTTGAGCTGAGTTGGTGGGCCCTGCATGTCTGCAAAGTATATTCTAATAGCATGAAGGCTAGATATCTCCCAACTCTTGTGCTGCTTACAGGATATTAAAAATATGAAGTCTGATTGTGTCTTTAATCTGAGAACTCATCAACCAAAGGCTGGATTGAAACCTCAGCACAGAATTTATGTAATTATTACAACCAAAAGTTCACAGATTTTTACCTTAAACATGGAACCTAAGAACAGCATCATGTATCTGTGTAGAAGAGAGTGATGAACAACAACAACAACAACAAGAGAGAAAAAAATTAGCAACCCACTGTAGAGATATTAATCTTCATTATAATCATATCAAAAAGATAATCAAGGGTAAATAAATGAACATCAGAATTGCTTAAAATATAGAAAAGCTTTGACCCAGAAAAAAAATCTCTCCTAGACCATGAGGAATGGAAAGAGAACACTAATCTGGATATTGTGGAAAAAATGGGAAAGCAACAACAACAACAAAAAAAAACATTGAGAGAACTTACTATGTATACTTCTAGCTTACCTGTGTGTGACCTTGGAAGAGACAGGAATATATAGGACATAAGATAGTATGTAGAAAGTGGGGTGGGGGGGTCAGTTCTATCAGTGGACTCACAATAGACCCATAATTCTTGCTTGGAAAAGACTATTGGTGCAGCCTTTGATCAGAAGTAGACAGGTTCAAATGCTCTTTGACTTAACACAATAAACTCATTTCTAGGGAGAACCTTAATGGTAAGTTGTTTCTATTTGTTGGGACATTTGATAGAAGTGTATATACTAACCCTATCACATAATGCACATTAATATTCTCATATTTTTGCCTTCTCCTTCCTACCTTCATTTTTCTCTTATGTACTCCCTTGCTCTTGGTTATCCCTCTTTTACAATGTCCTGAGGCATAGTACATAAGATACTTGGTAGAAATAGTCATTGACTGAGTTCCATGTTTAACTTAGACATTTTATGTTTTTTTTTGTTGTTGTTTTCTTTTATGGACAGTTTGACTGTATAAAGAATCATTTTTAACCAAGATAAAAACATAACTTTGAGGTCAATATGTTGATGTATATAATGATTTCTGTTTATTATGGGTATTTTTAGGAATCTACTTAATAACATTACTGCTAATATTTACAGACATCCTGTTATAACTTTACAATCTTTTTTCAGTGTTTACCACCTTCCACCTTTGCTAGTTAAAGTCCTGCTTTTTACCATTCTCAACATCAGATTGTTTACACAGCAATATTCTCCAAGGTATTTCTCTCCCTGCCATTTATACAGACAATGTTTTCTTATGCCCTCCCAGTTCCTCCAATTAACTTTAAGATATGTACACAGTATAAACTGATTTAACCTAAAAGCTTCGGATGAGAAAAAATATTTGGCAATGCCTTTTTTTATTTCTTTCAGTATGATTTTTTTCATTTCCTATTTATTTAATTAAAAACTACATTTATTTATTGTACAACAGAATTGCATTGCACTTCATATATCTATCCATTTTCATTATTTAGTTATATGCTTAATCACAGTTCAGTTGTTTCCATTTTCTAGGTAGTATGAAGATAGTGGCAGTTACCCTTGCTTGGCAAGTATCTGCAGAGTAGCATATTGAGTAAATTTGATATAGAATAAGAAGTAGTCATGATGATTTATGCATTCACTTTATAATGTAGTTCTCTACTCTCCTGTTCCATATACATATATGATATATATATATATATATATATATATATATATATATATGTGTGTGTGTGTGTGTGTGTGTGTAGATAGATAAACAGATGGATGATAGATGATAGATAGATTGATAGATAGGTAGATAGATAGATAGATAGATAGATAGATAGATAGATAGATAGATAGATAGAT
>JANHMN010000003.1:56353550-56379501 GCA_030674055.1 Rhabdomys pumilio
AATAATAATAATAATAATAATAATAATAATAATAATAATAATAATAAATACTTTAAAAATAATTGTAAAATAATTTACTGGTTCTTTTTAAATTTAGTATAATAAATTCATTCATTTCTTCATTCCCTTATACCTATCCTCTGCCCTTGCAAATCTTGCTCCCAAATGAAAATCATAGGCACTTATTGTGGAAGCTGGAATTTGTCAAAGTGTATTTTTCATTTTTTTTCATTCTTCTTTGCTTGTAAATATTCATTGTAATGGGCTACCCATCAGTTTCAAGGCCTCTGGAATATGCTACACTATTAATACAGGAACCTCATTGTGACTCTTCTCAGATATCCTGTTATTGACCAGTATCCTGGAAATCTTGCTACTTTAGAGCTTTAGGCCAAGCCTAGTCACAAGTTCTAGCAGTTCACTGACCCAATAGACCAGCACAAATCCCTGGAGCTGGGCTTGGGGGTTTCCTGAATTAGTTCATCTGATGCTACTGTCAGCAAGGAACATAAAGGGCAATCAGCTCTCCTGTTCTCATGCCCTCAGGTCTTGCTCACTTGCATCTATAACATCAGGGATATCTCTACTGTGCTGCCCAGGTGAGTTGCAGAGCCTATTCTCTAGGTGTCTGTGGTTATCTCAGGAGTGGTCTCAAAAGTGCTATTCCCTGCCTGTAGTGTCACATAGGGCAAGGTCATCTCAGATGTGCTCTACCCACATGGGTCTGTGTGGTGCCTGACTGGTGATCATCTGAGGCTAAGTCCCTCTCTGAGCTCCTTGGATTCAAAGTACTGGTCATCTTGGAAGGCTTTCTGCTTGGCCGGTGATGTATCAGTTGCAGATAAAGGCATCTTGTTTCATAAAAAAATATTTATGAATAATTCTTTAAAATAATTTTGATAATAAGATTTATCAAATGTCTAAAAAGGAAAGAAATGGATGTTTCCATAGTTATATAAATAAAATATAAGGAAAACATAAAGGGGCTAGGGGAATAAATTACTCTAGAGTATGCCTGTTTAGAAAAACACATTTTAGCTGTAGGAAAAATTTAAGAGTACCTTCATGGTTAGTGCATTGCTAATACAGACAAAACCATCAACTAAAATCCAATCAGAAATTCAATCCTAGAGAATGATTATGGAGAGACATATTGTGAGACAACTGGTATAGACCTATAATGTCCAGACCCATGCTCCTAGGTGTGCACATCTTGTATCTAGTTTTTTTTCACAACTTTTTCTCAATTGCTAAACTTGTACCAATCTTTCCATTTATAAATACCAAAAATATCTACTCATAAAATATTAATAATCACATAGCAACAAATAGAAGAGAATATTATCACAAACAACAACAAAAAATGAGAATTTATACCATGTGGGATGGCAAGTTATTCAATGGAGTAATGTATGTTTTGCCACACAACTGATGAGCATACATTGGTCAAACTGTATACAATGGTCAAGTTACTATGCAAATGGTTTATCTAAACAAGCTAACTGTATGAATAGACATATTTTCAAAGTATGTATAATACCATGGATGAAACATAAATATTTCAATACTTTCATTCTTAGTAAAATATAAATATTAACAAGTGAAATATTATATGAAAATTTAACATAACTGTTAATTCAACATTTCATTAATTTACTTTTAATAAAACACACATAATAATTCCATAAAAGTAGTCACCTTAAGATTAATTTCTGGATAACATTCCATCCCCTACTTAAGTTAAACTAGTGTATATAGCTAAAATATTTTTTGTACTTTTTTCTTATATTCTCCTTAAAAATATAAGGTAATGTTTTCATTAATCATGGTAAGATAAAATATAGCTTAGAACAACTTTTATCAGTTAACAAAATGATATTTACCATTGATTGTTCAAAGCAATCAGAGTCCTTAACAGTTTTAATATAATCATTGTTGAATGTCTGAGAGGATACAAATTAAAATTAGTGCAAAACTTGACAATTTCTAAATTTCTGCATTTTCTGATTATGTCAAAGTACCCATGCAGACACTCATCTCCTTGAGTAGTTCCCAAGTTGAAATCTGATCCAACTTTAGATTTGCACAAGTAGATTTGCACATCCTCATGTAGATAACATAGAGTATAACCATCCCTTATAGTAAGCCCCTGGGTTCATGCATTTCCTCTTGAAACATACTACAAAAGAGAAGAATTTAAAAAATTCTGTAGACCATAACAAATGTTATCTTGCTCCTCTCCTCAATTTCCTCTCTTTTCTGTTTCTACATCTTTCACTTCCATAGCTTTACTCACAACAATAGTTACATATACTCATCTTTACCAGATGTTTCTGTAAAGGTACTATTTTAATAGGTTTGTAAACTTCTTCCTGTAATCCTTCTATGTATTACAATACTGTTAGTGTTGCTTCAGTTTGTTGACTGAATGACTTAGGCTGCACTACAATTTTATCCTCTATAATGATCCAAAAGGAGCAGAATTTGAAGAGAATAAAATTACAAAGGACACATAAGAACATCAGATAATATGCAACAAATGCAAATTGATAAGGTTTTGTTTCTAGAAAAACTTAGGCAAAGCTGTAAAACTGCATAAACACACATAACTTGCCAAACAGAAGTAATTATCATGAACACAGTGCTAATGAAGAGATACTGATCAGTCAGAGGAGATTCCTTGCTAAAGTGAGACAAGAAAATCTCTTGGGTAAATTTTTTTCAATGAAAATATAGAATTGGAGTGTGGCACAGCACAGAGACAATAGACTTTCCACTACTCTCATGTTTTGCTTGACCTCATAGAAAAAAATGGGCACATAAGGAAGTGAGAATAAACTATATAAGCTATTATTTGGTAAAAAAAAAAAAAAAAAAAAAAAAAAAAAAAAAAAAAAAAAAAAACAGTAACAATTCATCCTTGACTCTCAAACTTGTATTGGAATGAAATACCTCTGGAGCTCATGATGGGAACAGAAGGATAATTAGAAAGATTGATAGTGTTATATTTCTATGACCCCAGAGGGCATCCAATATAATGTGTGATATTGTCATCAATGTTTACAGTTCAAAATTTTCACAGAATCTTAGGTGACTAAATGAGAACTGTTCCTGCCAGCAGTTCTTCATAGTGGGTACCCAAGAAAGTTCCAAAGTGACTCATTCTCATTTCGGATGAAGAAGCACTTCAAAACTGAGACAGCAATGGTACTTCAGAGGCAGGAACATATTTCCTACACGGGAAACAGAAGCATCTGACTCATAGCAAGAGGTTGGAGAATTCAAGCATATCCCTTCTTATGATGGATTTTTATTTGTTTTGTCTGCCACAAGTTTCTGAAGAAATAGCAGTCATTTTTTCCTCTGGAGCAGTTTTTATTAGGATTTGGCAATATCAAGCTGACAGCTAGACTATAGTCAAGAGCCTGGTTATAAAAACAAGGCTTCCAGTACTGGAATTGGTTTAATTTTAATGGAGTTATGGGCCAAAAGAGCTGTCATAAATAGATCAGAAGTTTACAAACAACCTAAGTTGTTGTTACAACTATAGGGTTCTCACCCCAAACTGGCAGCAAGGCCCCATTGTTGACGACAGTCCTTAGACATTTCATTAAAATTGAGAAGTCAAGTCAGTGCACATGTAGAACTTACACTGCTACATTGCAGGGTCTTTGGTAATATACTAGGTCCTTTTCACATAAAATATGACTTCCAATTAAGGAATTTTGTGAGGTTTTTGAGTATACAAATAAGTGGGTCTCTGATTTTTGGGCCTTATCATGAGATCATTTCTTTCTGTTTATTTTTCTTGCCCAATGTCATGACCATAGTTGTAGTATTAATTTTAATATAAATCTCTAATGGGGTTACCTTCCATGTCAATAGTTTATGTTCCCAAATGAAAGACACACAAAACCTTGATTTTTAATATAACTTACGTAGCACAATACCTAAGCCTAACCTCTATGCTGTTAGAATCTACCTCCCACAGATCACTCTGAATTAATACTCATTTTTTTCTGTTTTGGCTATTATTGATTTAATTGACCTACCCTCTATGCCACATTCTCCTGCTCCTTTACATAGTGGCTCTGATTTCTCCACTGCACATTCCTGTAGGCATGGCCTTTCTCTTCTCTTCTTTTTCCTCATGGTCCCAAGGCTAGAAACTTTAAATTATGCAGCTGTCTCCCCTTCCTAGCAATTGGACATCGGCATCTTTATTTATCAATCAGAATTGACTGCATATATTTTCCCAGAAGCAACTTGCAAATCATCTCCTGCAAACAGGATTTAGACACCCAACTAACATTAAAATTCAGTTACATTGAGGAATGTACTAAGTATTGTGCCAGTACTGATTAGTATATTAATACTAATGTTATTTACAATTTTATTTGCTTCTATAATTTTAAAAAGGAAGTAATGAATAGATTACTAAAAATAAATAAATAAATAAATAAATAAATAATTGAAAACATAGGTGCTAGAGTAAAGGCTAACACCTGAACTCTCTCACATAACCACTGAGAGAGATAAAATCTAGTTTTCCTGAAAGAATGAAACTACTTATGTCAACTAGGACCAGCCTCATCTTTAGCAGTATTTGATCAACAAATAATTTGACTTCACAATTTTCTGAGTTTTTTTTAATGCGCATGTACATAGATACAGTTTGTTTGTTTCTCTTTTTGATATTTTGTTTTATGTGGTTTGTTTTGGTTTTCGATTGTTTATTTTGAATATGGCTTTACTTTGTTTTATATTGGATTTTCAGATCTTCTTTCCGCCCCACCCCACAAGAACTTAGTTGGTGGGGAAGATGAGAACAGATATAAAGAACTTGAGGTAGTGATATGATATAATTTAATGTTTAAATTTAAAAATGAAAAATATAATATACAACAATATAAAACAACCAAATACCTCTGAGCTCACAGGGACTAAGCCAAAAACCAAAGATTATACATAAAGCTACCCATGGCTCCAGCTGCTTATGCAGCAGAGAACAGCCTTATCTGGCCTCAGTGGGAGGGAAGGCCCATAGTCCTCTTGAGACTCTATTTCCCATCATAGGGAAATGCTATGGTCGTGATAATCAAATGAGTGGATGGGTTGGAGTGCTCTCTCATAGAAACAGGGGGGAGGGAGAATGGGATAGGGGATTTGAAACCAGGAAGAGAGATAACACTTGAAATATTAACAAACAAAATAATCAATAAAAAGTTACAAAATATGTTTCAGTGTGTAAATATCTTTTGTAATTCAAAAATCATGGCAAGTAATAAATATATGGTCACATCTAAAGGTGATTTAAGCAAACCTTTAGAAAATAAGTGTGTCCTCCACCCAGCCTTGAGCAGGCCAGAAAGAAGTTGTTTACCACAATACATCTAATAATAGGACCTAGGTGTATTTACCAACCTTGGCTGCTCATACAACCTCCTATAGAAACTTAGAAAAAAGACTGCCTGCCGAGCTTGCCTTTAGACATCTCTTGTAACAAGAATGGGTTCAGTGGGGCATTCCCTTTAAATTAGAAAAGCTGAATATTAAAAATTCAAGCCTTGATCAGAAAACATTGTCTCGGCTTCATGCTTCTTCCACCTCTCTGTACAACCTTTTTCCTTTCCAGGCCCTCTTTCAGGTGAATCCAGTTTGTCTGTGGATGCAAGTGGCTACAAATAAAAAAAATATATAATATTTTGATTCAACTTTATACACAAGCAAGCAAAAACAAAAGTCAGTAATGAAGAGATTTTATATCACCTAAATGTGGTGATCTGCATCTGTTATGATCACCTCATAATGCTGAGAACACGTATGGTTTGAATAATGAACTTGAAGCCTCGGATGGCAGCACAGTAAGATTCTGTATCAGACAGATAGAATGGGAATTAAAACAACAACATTGAGGTAAATATAACATATTCATATTTTAAACTGCAAACAAAAGTATATTTAAATAAATATTTCATAATTAAACTTAAATTAAATGCTGAGAGTTTTTGTAAAGAATAGTGTACAGATTAAAGAAATGTTCAACATCTTTAATCATCAGAAAAATGCAAATCAATGACCTTGAAATTCAATCTTATGCCTGTCCAAAACCCCAAGATCAAAAACTCATATGATATCACATGCTGGCAAGGATGTAGAGTAAGGAGAACATTTTTGCATTGTTGGTGAGAGTGTAAACTTATACAACCACATCGAAATCAATTTGACTGTCTCTCACGAAACTTGGAATAGTTCTACCCAAGACCCAGCTATACCACTCATGAGCATATTCTCAAAAGATGACACGCTATACAACAGGAGCACTTCTCTCCTGTGTTAATAGAATCTTTGTTCATAATAGCCAGTACTTGGAAACAGCTAAGATGTCTCTCAACTGAGAAATATATAAGAAAATGTGGTACATCTACACATTAGGATAAGGTATTAAAAACAAAGACATTGTGAATTATGCAGCAAGATGGATAGAACTTAAGAATAACAGCCTGAGTAGAGTAACCCAGAAGGCCATATGATATGTACTCAATGATGAGTGGACATTGGACATAAAATGCATGACAAATATGTTACAATCCATGAACTCAAAGAAATTATGTAATAGGGAAGTCCAAAGACAAGATGTAAAACCCTTACTCATAACTAGTCATCAGAGGTGGATGGAGAGAGAGAACAGAATAGGGGATGAACTGATGAGGGGGACCAGTGATGGTGATCAGGTTTCTGTAGAAGGGTGGTGAGAGAGAGTTGAGTATGACAATAGAAATAGGTGGAGGAATCCATGGCGCCAGCTGTATATTTAGTGGAGGATGGTCTTGTCAAGAATAGGTGAGAGAGGAGGTCCCTTGTTCCTTTAAGGCTGAATGTCCCAGTGTTGGAGAATTTGAGAGGAGGGAGGTGAGAGTGGGTGGATGGATAGGGGACAACCCTCATAGAATCAGAAGGAGGAAGGATGGGATAGAGGGTTTCTGGGCAGGGAAATTAAAAATTTGGCAACATCTGAAATGTAAATAAATAAAATATCCAGCTTTTTGGCTGGGGCAGACACCTAGCTGGTCTGTTCTCATGAAGACAACATATTCTGAGTCATCCTAAAATATACACTACACTCAGAGAAGCTGATAAGAACCTTCTCCCATTACCCTATGCCCCAGAGCTACAACTGTGAGCCTGGGGCACTCAGGATTCATCAGCCCCCCCAAACCCCACCACTCAGGAATATCACTCTCCTTCTACCCCATACTTGGTACTCTTTGTTTATACATACGAAGATTCAAAGAACCCAAACTCATGTCCTTCTCCTCAAATGCATGCATATTATACACTAAGACAACTCCCCAATTTGGAGTGCATATGTAAGTTAAAATAAAATAGCAGCTCTTATACAATGATGAACCGTTTATTATTTTTTTCATATATGTATATATGGAGAAACTAAAACCATTATATAGATTGTAAACTTATTGTAAATATAAAAAAAGTGACATACCTACATAAATAAATCTTTGAGTACACATTGCTCCAAAAAAGTGTTTATACTAGATAGATAGATAGATAGATAGATGATAAATAACAAAAGTAAATTGATTTTTGCATTCAGCCAGTGAAATAATTAATTCAAAATGGTTTCCAAGAAACTTGAACTTATACTTAAAATTTTTTTTTTAAATATAAAAATATCTTGTAAGCTAGTCATTATAGCCATAAGTAAAAGAATAATTAGTAATACATGTAGCCACAGAAGTAATGAGTGAAAAAATACATTCCAATTAGCACAATTAATCAACTTTGAAATATGAATTATACATTTTAAAAGTATGGGGCAAATAAAAAGCTCAGTTTTGTTTGACAATATTTAAGAGAACATTTTTTATTTTTATTTTTATTTTTATTTTTATTTTATTTTTATTTTTATTTTTATTTTTATTTTTATTTTTATTTTTATTTTTATTTTTATTTTTAGAGCTGAAGACTGAACCCAGGGCCTTGTGCTTGCTAGGCAAGCACTCTACCACTAAGCTAAATCCCCAACACCAACAATATTTATTTAACAGAGAAAGGCATGGAGAAAAAATTTTGTACAAAGGAGTAGTTAGGTTTTTATATATTCTACGGGACATGGGGTACACTTAGAGCATCTGTTTCTGCACAATTTTTCTATACTGCTTCAGATTTGTTCATCCTCTCATACAATATACATCCAGGAGTAATCCTACTCAATGCAGTAACTACTATAAAAATGATAATCAAAAACAACTAAGAACAATTTGAATGAAAATAGAACATTTCAAGTTCAATGTCGCTAAGTGTAGACATCTGAAACAATAAAATAACAGACTTTAAAAGCATGCAGATGAGTAGAAATTACCACCTTAGGTATATGAAATGCAAACCTACTGTAAATGTAAAATTAAAAAAAAGTCTTACCTACTTGAGTAATTCTTTGAGTACACATTTCCCCAAAGAAGCTATGCAAGGATACAAATAGAAAAAAAACAAAAACAAAAACAAAAACACATCAACATGTTAAGCCTCACAAAAAACACAAATCTAAATAATATTAACATAGACTCATGACTTTAAGAGCCATACTGCTTAGAGGAGAAGAATATTTTTGAAAAAGTTTTCAAATGGGCAGTAGATCAAAGAAGATAAAATTAGCAATTTAATCTACTATATATACTGTTTAAGGTGTTTGCAGGACTTGAAGGCTTTCTGATATCTTTTTTCTTACGTGAATTTTTTGTTAGAGTACTATATTTATCAACATCACTACCCCATCAATCTCTTCTCATAAACATAGAGCCAATCACTCATTATTTAATCTTCTCCTCCTCCTGGTATTTCTGATCCTCCCAGTCCTCCTAAAAACTCTGACCCTCCTGCTCCCTCTGCTTTTATTCCTTTCTGCTGTTGTTGATGTTCCTGATGCTGTTCTTGGTGGTGATACTGCTGCTGTACTTTAAATGTGCAATACATTTAATGGGAATATCAAATTTTAAAATGTGAAATTTTAACCATGCAACCATCACTTTTTTCTCTGCTCAGGATTCCAGATGGAGATCTGTGAAGAAGTTTCCTAGAAAATCAGATAGTTCTCCATTTAGGCTCATGTGTTAGTTTATGTGTTTGAATTCATGGTGGGTTCACTAGAAATCAATACATTTTTCTTTATAAATTTTAACAGTAATTTCAAAAAAGAGAACTCAAACTGTAATCTACAGGTATATAAGAGAAATGTTCAGTTTTCACTGATATAAAACAATTTATCAAAATATACCCGTGGAAAAATTTTGTGGTTACCTGTCAGGAGGTCCAGGAAGATTTCCATAAATCCAAAACTGAATCATAATAAAAATTACTAACAATTTATTCTCTCTCTCTTTTTCTTTGTTATCTCTCTCTCTCTCTCTCTCTCTCTCTCTCTCTCTTTCTCTCTCTCTCTCTATATATATGTATATATATATATATATATATATATATATATATATATATAATCAGGATCTCCATGATTGTTAAATCCTGGGAAGACAAACTGAACACCAGTGATTGAAAGACAAGTATATATAATTTCAATGGAGTAATTATGGATTCAAAATTGAGTATAGGCACTAGTCCCACTCTCTACTTCCTGATATGCTGTGGGGACTAATGGATATGGATTTTTTCATGGAGTGTGAAATAAGAAAAGTAAAAGAAAATATTGTATTCTGTCTTTTCCTAGGGAGCTTATCATGAGATAAGAGTTGAATAACCTGAATAGTCGAGTGGAACTCTTGAAGGAAGCTCATGATGGAAGGCTGAGAACAGTTAGGCTTGTGCTCCTTGTTCTTTCTTTTCTATGGTTAGACTCATATTCAAATGAATGCTTATGCAGTATAAAATAGTCAATATTCAAAATATCATTAACATAGTTATAATGATAGTAAAGTGATGGTCTGACAAATGTTTTAAGATTACTAATCACTAGACAAGAAAAAATATATTATTTTAATAATATTATTTTAAATGTTTTATAATATTTGTTTCCCACATGAACCAACACTTTGAATTTATGTATCATTTATCTCAAGCTATCTATTATTATAAAAGCATTGTGAAGATAAACTGAACACCAGTGATTCACGGACCAGTTTTTTCTATGTAAATATAAAAACACATTAAAAACACAGTAAATACTAATGATATTCTTCAAGATGAAACTGTGTTTCAGAAGTGGCTTATATATTCAAAAGCAGAATGTGTAAAGGCTCATGAAATCTGGGCTTTTGTTCTTACTGGAAAAACAATAAAGAAAAAGGTAAATACTAAAAAGAATTTAATGAGCAGACTCTAGGATGTATCCATCTAGGAGAATGGTTTTCAAACATCCAAATGCTTTCAGATGTTAATATAGATCCTCATGTTGAGCTGACCCATAACCATGAAAATATTTTGTCATCACTAAATAAATATATAGAATCATAATAAAACTATCTGATATGCACTATGACTGATCTGGAACTACCCAATGAAGTTGTAATCCACAGTCTAAGAAACGCTGATCCCAGAAAATGGGGACTATTGAGAGTTGAATTTTGAGGTACTTTCAGTGTTTTCCTTAACAACAACCAAGGGTCTTTCATTTTGTCCATTCAGACTCAAAATTTAGGCTCTCAGTTTCCCTTTCAGTATAAGCCAAAATTTTATAATCCATGTTTGAAATAGTTAAGTTTGTTAATAATATCCTATCTACCTAATAATCCATGATGAGGAAGGACTCCATTACTATAGATATTTTGTACTTAGATGTCCCATGACATAAAACATGCTGTAATAAAGTTTTATAGGGGCTTCATCAATACAGAAGTCCTGAGTTAAGAGTTGTATAAATAATGAGGAATGCTTCTAAATGGTTGGGGTAAAATTGTCCAGTGGCTGGTAACAAATGAAATATTGGATAAATTTGTAATCTCTGAAGAAATGTTACTTTATTTCTACAGAGTCATGTATCAAAGATTAGACTGGGTGCATTTTGATAACTGGTGGAGTACCAAGAATCATATAGTGTTATGTCTCCCAAGGTGCATTGTATAAAGAGAAGATATAAAAGTTTTGCTAGCAGTTTATTTTTGGTATAAAACAACACGGTCTTTGTCTATTATTGCTAAAACTATATGGTATGCTGTGATACTAGCAAAATGTCATGATGTACTATAAGTACATATCTGCATCTCAAACAGCTAACAGAGCATGATGTGTCTCCTACATTTAATATTGAATCTTACATGTAAACAGATAACCTGAAATAACTACAAAGTCTAGAATAGTTAAACAGATCATGGGCTGGGAGAAAATTTACAGAAGAACATAAATAAAATGATATGAATGGAAAATATAATACAAAAGTGTTTGTTCCAGTAATGAAGAAGAAAATACTGAGGTTAAAAAGGGGGTCCAAATAAGGAACAAATAGCATAACTGTAAAGGCCATAGGTAAACTTTATTTTATTTTTATTTAAATTATCCATCTCATACATGCCAGTGTATGTGCATGTACATGTAAGTAATCAAATATATCTTGTGTTAATTGTTAACATATTTTACTCCAGCAGTAGAATAATCCAAAAACTTCTTTTTTCCTCATATATAAAGCCTCCTTTGTAAATGGATGATGGTAAGAGGACTGCAAAGAAAAAATGCAACATAGTATAGTATACTGCCCATTTTTTTTTTTGTCTTCGTTATCTTAGAGGCAGAATCCAATTACTGAATGCAGTATACACTTTAGACATCCAGTTTGAAGGATTTGAATTGAAAATGACCTAGACACCTGCTATATGAGCATTTCCTCACATACATCTGAAGATGTTATGCATGCTTTATAGGGAGAAAAACTTATATTCCACAATGTCAACAAAGTTAAGATATTTCAATGATGCAATACTGACATAATATGCATGGTGTGAGAATCAACTATGCAAATTCATATAATGTCCAAAAAATATTCATGTCTTCTACAGTAAACCTAGAATCCTGTCAATGTGTGTGGCAGTTATGAATTAAACAATAATGACATTAGCTTAGTAATAATCGTGTAATATTTCTCAAGTACTATATTTCCCAACAATTCATGTAAACTATTATCAATGGGTATGCATAGAATTTACCCATAAGCAATGAACATTTGTATATTGATTAGTTTTATCATAATATACAGAGAAAAATTAATTTACTGGTTTTAACATAGTCCTATACCACAATTCAGAAAACAATAGTGTAAAAAAGAAAATCCAAGAGCCAAGTAAACAAAGCCTGTTTTATGAAATAGAAACTATAATATAAGGCAAGTATGTGGAGAATCAACTCTTAACATGCTGTCCATATAAAAAGCATGGAATGGCAACACCATGACAAAGGGGAAGAAAATCTTCTAATATACCAATCATAGATTAAGAACTACAGGCAAATATTAATGCCTAAGAGAAACCAAGTAAATATTCTTCACAAATGTGCTGCTTGACAGGTTATCCAACTGAGCTAGGATGCCCTAAAACATATATAGTCATGAAGAATTTTAAGATGACATTTTAGTATAAATATAAGAAGATAACTCTGTTTTACTTTCTATCTCTGTTTACGTATCTACACACACAAATATAATTATAAGTAGATGTCGTGACTGTTAATCTGGGAACGGGCATGGAAGGAATTAGAGGGGGATGAAGTTGTAATTGAAATAATGCAACTGCTGTATTTACTTTTAAAATAAATTTACTACTACTACTACTACTACTACTACTACTAGTAGTAGTAGTAGTACTAGTAGTAGTAGTGGTAGTAATAACAATAATATAATAAGCTCTGCTTATTTCTGTGTGTCTTTAAGCTTCTAGGTAAAATAAATGTGAAGCATATGCAGCCTTTCCATATAAATTAATGTTATGTTACTTTTGACAAATTTCAAGTAGTAGATGAAAAATATGTGATACTAATGCTGGTATTTCCCCCTTATCTCATTTTTTATGTTTTTGTTTATTTTTCTTTCACACAATATATCTTTACCCCATCTACCATTCTTCCATTCTTCCAAGTCCTTCTAACCTCCCCAGTATTGCAAACCTCTGCTTCTCTATTTAATTCACTAACTATAAAATGCAGGCATTCAAAAGATATCAATGGAACCCAGCAAAACAAGAAGCAATAGGACTAGGAACAAACCCTCCTATTCAAACTTGATGAGGTATCATAGTAAGAAAAAAGTATTCCAGTCAGCAAATGGGTGAGAAGTATTTGCTCTCTCACTTTTAGCATTATCAAAAAATCCTAAGTTAACCTTAGCATGCATGAAGAGAACCTAGCAAAGACACACATTGGCTCCATGATTGAACATTTAGTATGCTGAGCTCTATCAAACCAACTTATTTGATTCTATATATCATGTACCATTCCCTCCCTGACTTCTAGAGGATTCCTTAAGCTCATGGTGATACTTAAGTCTATTCTTCTGCTTCCATTAGCAAATGAAAGAAGACTTTTTAGTGACACTCGGGTTAGGCATTTATCTGTGGGGTATAGTAGATAGTTATACTACACTCCTCAGACACAGACATACAATATAACCAGAATCTATATAGGACTTTTGTGAAAAAATTTAATTGTCTATCTATCTATCTATCTGTCTATCTATCTATCTATCTATCTATCTATATCTCCATGAAGAAGGGAAGCTACAATTAAGTTGTAAAGTGAATAAAAATTTTAATTAATGATTAAATATATTTACCTTATGCTTCAGTTATGCTATACCTTGTACTATACATAAATAATTCAATCTTCTACTCTGCATATACTGGACAGACTATCATCACTGCCACTATTTTCACAATACCTAGGCAATGAAAGCAAATGAACTGTGATTTAACATATGACTTATATCTAAAATATGTAGATATAAAATGTGGAATACTATTCTGCTTTAAAATATATAAAGAAGTCCATTAAAAAATTAGGAATAGAAAAAAAAGGTATTGAAAGTCGTAACAAAGTCCCCAAAAGGCAGATATCTAATATTTCTCTCATCTGAAGCTTTTTAGGTCCAACAGGTCATACTGAATATCCTAGTTGTAAATAGAGGAACTGGGACTGAATGAGGAAACACATTCTACATGAGTGGCAGAGAAAGAAATACTGTGAAGAATATTTATTTATAAGCAATCTGATATAGAAATGATATCAGGGCTTCAGTTAGAGACCTTGAAAGAAGTTTAATACCAAAAAATAGTGTAAAGTTAGAGAAGCATGCCTGCAAACATCAGCAGTAATATTAAGTAAATTTCTAAAAAGATATATAATAAAAGACATTATTTTACAGATCAGCATATAGACTTCAATTTTTTAAATTTTGGTTAAAACTGCTCTATCAGTCAGATTATCAACAACAACAACAACAAAAACAAAAACCACAAAAATCTAAATAAAACCTAGACCCCAAACAATGAATATTTCTTCTATGCACTAAACCATGGGGACATTGTAAAAGAGTGATAAGCAATAGCAAGGAAGGGTGTAAGGAAAGAATAGCAGCAGGAAGGAGAAGGCCAAAATATAAGTATATTAATAGCTAAAGAGGGAATAGTAAACTTTCTATATTTAAATTAAATTTTAATGGAATTAGTATTTACCCTTTCTCTAAAATCCCAATAATTGGAAACAGCGTAGCTTCAATGTTCTTTCTATGAATGAATTTATTGTGTTAACTCAAAGAGCATTTGTACCTGTCTCCTTAATTTTGTAGGAGTACCTACAAAAAGGTAGTGTCAATATAATTTCCCAAGCAAGAATGAAGAGTCTATTGAGAGACTCCACTTTCAGAGCCACCCCTTACCACATACTCTCTTATGTACTAAGTATTAAAGCGTCTCCTAAGGCCATATTCAGGTAGGCTAGAACTTCATACAACAAGTTGTCTCAAGATTTGTGTTTTTTTTTATTTTACTAATTATTTTTCATGATTTCCAGATGGATTTCACTTTCCACTAGTCACACAGCCAAAGGAGACAGTCTGTGAGAGATTTTTTTCTCTGAGTTAAAGCCTTTCTATACATTAAGTAATTCCTATATTAATTTAGTTAATTCTAATTATTTCTTTAATATGACAATAATTAAGAATACTGTCTAGACTGTGGTTTGCTAGTATCTTCTATCTTGGTATTACCTTTTGACTTACATGATACCTTTTTTTTTTTTTTAAGTCACTCTCTTCTACACAGATACATGATTCTTCTCATAGATTCCATGTTTAGGACACAAAACTACAATCTTCATTTGTAGTAATTACATCATTCCTGTACCAGGGTTTCTATCCATCCTTTGGTTAATGAGTTTCCAGATTAAAAATACACACAGCCTTTATATTTTTAAAATGCCTCAATCAACACAATAGTTAGAAAGATACCTAGACTCCATGATATCGTAATCTAATTTTCTGTTGATAACCTTGAGCTATTACTAACTACTTAATTTGTTCTATCTGGGATGCTCTTAAAGCCAATCAATCAGTCCTCAAGGACATTATTTTATGAGTCACCTTACCCATGGTGGCTTCCCCTTCCTCCTAATCCAAAGCTGCCTTTCTTCTCCTCATTTCAATTTCAACTTTATTTTTCTTCTTAGACCACAAGCCTACAAAAACTACACCCCAACTATGTCCTCTGTACCAATGTATTGGTTCTTGAAATCATTACCAATCATAAATAATATGGGAGCAGAGTCATTTAGCATTTACAAATATGGTTCTTGGGCTTATTTACTTACAAATGTAACAGGTCCTATACTAGATCATCAAAGCTCCAACAGAAAAGCTGCACCAGAACATATTTCCTTAGTGGAGATAATGGTTTTCAAGTAGTTGTATTTATGGAAACTTTCTCCACAATAATTTCCTGACAAGTATATGCTACACCTCTTTGAGTCGATGACAATTTAGGGAAGATTTACAGATAACAGGTGGGAGTATTAGGCTGGGCACTCAGATATTCATCTCTTAACACTGATTGAACTTCTATGTGGACATAAAAATAGGAATCCAACTTGTATGACTTTTCATAAGGTGACATAAATACATTCACCAAGATGTTAGTTAATGGCTTAGACAAAAGGCTTATGTTAGAAAGTCATTTGTAAAAAATATCTGGTTAACTATAAGAATTATAAATTGAAAGGAGATTTCTTTCTCACATGTTTATATTTGGTCAATTTTCTATATAGACACCAGTAGAGCAGACTGGAGATATCACTGAGAGACAATGGATATATTTTCAATCATCTAACTTGTATCCAGGCACATGATATAGAAAAATACAACACAAACTACCTGCAACTCACTGGTCCTCTCAAATTTAATCACCAGGGTTTCATAAATGGAATGTCTGCATTCAGGCATTTGCTATTTGCTCACAATTCTCCAGGTTTTAAAATGAATTGTCTGTTAATTTCACAATCCCCTGCTATATTTTGTTACACAAATATGTGTAGAAGTGTCAAGGTTAGATCAAGTAGCATCTCTACAAACAGCAGTCACTTTAAAATAGAACTTCTATAGAGACATGTTTATTGACTGAATATGTCTAAACATAAGGGAGAAATGACTGTTTGTTTGATCATATAGACAGAATATTTCATCTAAGACATGACCTACAGACATTTTCAAGAATTCTATATACTGATATCTACATGATATACTAATATACTACATATAGATATACTAATATCTATATGTTATCAGTGATTTCTCATCACCAGAAATGTCCTCACAATTTCTTCTAGAATAAAGGCAATCTTCTGGGTATATTTATAGTAAAAACAATATATGGAGCAGAAAAAAAGTGAAACTAGATACTGCATATTATTCCTGAAGAGAGGAATTAAGAAATTAGGAAGATGATCTGTCTCAATGCTCAGAATAATGAAGTCTCACTTCACAGACACAGTTCTTAACCTCTTCTGTGTCTCATGATACTGCAAGACTGAACAGCTGTAACTACAACCCGATGTGACCAACTTTTGCTTTCAGAGGATGTTCTGAAAGGGATTTCTTCATCCAATTCCTATAATTTTAAATAATTTTTAATCTTTCATTGGTTGTATAAGAGCTACCATTTAAAAAACAAGAAAGCAAGTAATCAAACAAGAAATAAGGAGTTTATGTTCACTTACCCGGTATTCTCAAATAAGCAATAACTTCATAAATTACTTCAGTTATCTAGATGTTTTCAATATAGGAATGATCAACTAGTTTATGACACAGAAGCTGAATAAGGACAAAACTAGTAAATAGTCCATTATGGGACCAAAAACAAAGTTTTTAACATAGAGAAAATGAGTGTGCTATACCGATTAAAATTTTAAACCCGTGGATTGAAAGAAATTACTAGAAAGAGAGAATAAGAATTCAGATCCCATGAGGTATTAAAATTTAAAACTCTCACTCAATTCAGCTAAATATCTTTTTAAAATTATTTTTCATGTTTCTTGGAGGAGATTGTCTAGTACCTGGCTGTGAGCTGATAAAAATCAACATGAACTATGATGAGTTAGCCATCGTAGTTTTAGATTAAGGGCAACAGTTAAGGATTCTTTAGACAAAATAAGTTCATTTTCCTTTAGACCATTCTTTTGCTGCCAAAGAACCTAGAACTTAGCATTTCTAGTCAACTATTTTACCACTGAGCTACCTCCATAGGTTTTTTTTTTTTCTTACCATTTTTCAAGTATTTTTTTCTTACCATTTTTTTTTACCTCAATAAAAGTATAATGAGAAATTCTGAAACCTAGTACTTTGGTAAGGCAAGTTGAGTTCTTATTACATACAATAAAGTTGGAGCAATGCTGCCACAGAGAATGGGTTCGTGTTAGTGTTAGTGTTAGGATATCTATATGGGATTAGCTATTATCTGGTAGGCAGTCTACATATACAGACTCTGCATTTGCTGTAGCAGTTTCCTCTCTCACAGAATATGCTTCACTTTCCATTTTGAACTGACAGTAAAGTAAAGGCATAAGTTTTCAAAAATTCACCAGCAGCAGCGCTGTGTGACAATGGTTTTAGACACCATGATTATGCTTTTTTTTTCTGAGCTCTTTAAGGAGATAATGAACTAGCAACTAGCTACTCTGTGATTTCTCAGTAAAGACTGAAATCTCCTCAGATATGTAAGTCCCCAACAAAGTTCTTTCCTGCTTATGCATTCAAGCTAACTCTTCTTGAATTTCAGGTATTACCTTGAAATCAAAGCACATATTTTATCAAAAATTTCAGTATATTATTAATTCTCAAGACTATCTCTGGCTGAGAAAAACAAAACAAAAAAACGATCATTTCTTTTTGGTCAGACAGCCTAGATGTGATGGTCTGTGTCTATCAATTCACAGTATATGTACCAGAAATTGAGTGTGAGATAAGAGGTGACTAAAAAGAAGAGTATCTGTCCACATTGACAATTCCCTCTTGTATCAAGGAGAAATCTACTGTTACCAGGAAGTGTATTGCTTCTGTTGCCTACATTTCCAGTCTTATGACATTTTTTATAAAAGAGAAATTTCTAAATAGACATAAAAAAAAAACTCACAAAGTCATGGGAACACAACCTTTCTAGTCTCTTTACTATTGCAGCTGGTGAGAACAGACTGTGATTTTCAACTGTATTCATCATGATAATGTTAGTACACTCATTCAGGAGCTGCTCTCAAGAATGTAGGACAGTCATTTTCACATCAAATTATTTCTCCATAACTACTATTCAGGTACATTACCTTGAGAAGAGGATATCTAAAAACACAGAAGAAAATACCCTAGCAATGTAATTTGGGAGAGTAATTATTTGAATGAAACCTGAAATAATTTCTTGGGAAGGACAGAAAACTAAACCTTGAATAAAATCAAATTAAAAGGTTTTACATGAATGAATGGAACTAAAAAATATCATTCTGAATGAATTAATTTAGTTACAGAAAACCAACATAGTATGTACTCACTGATAAGTGAATATTAGGAAAAAGGCTCAGAATACCCACCATTAAACTTACAGGTCATAAGAAACTCAAGAAGAAGAAGGACCATAATGTGGATGATTCAGTCCTATTTATAAGGGAAAATAATATAGAGGGAGAAAGCGTCTCGGTAGAGAGGAAGGGAGAAGAGGGTAAAGGCAGAGGAAATGTCAGGTGTGGGAGGAGATGTGGAAAATATACAGAGGGTCAGGAAATTGAACAGAGTTGTGTAGCCATGGGGTATGGGAAACTGGAGGTAGCCATCAGAAAGTCCCAGATGCCAGAAGGTCAAGAGACTCTGGGACCCAATTAAATACACTGACATCATTGTAAAATATTAAAATACTAAAATTATCATGTTTCTTTGCTTTCAAAAGCGTAAGAAAACAACATACAGTTTTCCTGTCTAGCAACATAGGTGTTGGTCATGGAAAGAATGATTTGAAAATTTAAGCCTTAGCAGGATAAAGTCATCACCCAAATCAATATGGTTTTGATTCAATTCTGTACCAGACAATTTAGGAAGAGTTCACTGGTTAGTAAATAAAACCATTTGAAAATTAAATTTGAAAATTAAAACAAGTATTTCACAGGAGGGGAGAGTAAGGAAAGGATCTGGGTGGAAAGGGGGACAGGGAGGAGTAGAAGGGAACACCATAAGGTATTGTGGGTCGGGGGAACAAGACTGAGGCCCTGAGGGCCAGAAGAAAGAATAGAAACAGGCAAATTTGTAATGTTTGAGGTAGAGGGACTAACAGGTTAGAGACTCTCAGAGCTCAATGAAAAGAACCCTACCATGAATGCACTAGAATGTGGAGAGGGACAAACTTTAGAGCCCACCACTAAAAGAAAGAAAGGACATCATGAGGAGAAATGGAGTTGTCATCCCACAGTCAAAAACTCTGACTCAGAGTTGTTCTGGTCTGAAGAACTCCAGGGACAATAATGTAGAAGAGCTTGAGGAAAAGGAGGTCTAGCAACAGGCCCAAATTGGGATCCAAATCAAAGGGCAGTCTGAAAGCCTGACACTATTACTGATGCTATGATGCACTTACATACTGTGTCCTATCATGACTGGCTTCTGAAAGGCCTAAAAATGAGCTGAAAGTGTCAGACCTGATTTTTACATCCAACTAATGGAGAGAAGCTGCTGACCCCTGTGATTAAATTAGGAAAAAGCTGGAAGAAGTTGAGGAGCAGGGTGACCCTATAAGAAGACTAGAAGTCTTAGCTAATCTGGACAACTGAGATCTCTCAGACACTGAGCCACAAACCAGGCATGATAGACCATCTGATATGAGACCCCCAACCTATATGAAGATTGCAGAGTCCAAGTTTGGACTCTGTCATCAAAGAATCACTTAATCCTCAAGAAACTGGAGGCTCCTGGGAGTAAGGATGTCTGTTGGGGTCGGTGTGGGGACACCATCAAGGAAATGGTGTGAGGAGTTATAAGATGTGAAACAATTACAGCACAGACAGGGAGGGGGATAAACTTTGGAGTGTAAAATAGATTACATAAGCAACAATAATACTACTAACAAAAATACATGTAAAATAGTTTTAAAACATTTTTATTGGTTCTTTCTTAATGTAGTATTGTACACTAAATCCCATTCGTTTTCCTGTCCTCTTGTACTCATCCTTTGCAGTTGTAATCTCACTTCCAAATAAAATTAAAAGCACTCATCCTGGAATCTGGAGTGTGTCACAGTATGTCCTTAAATTTTTCTTCCACTATTCTTTGCTTAGAAATGTTCATTGCAATGGGCCATCCATCTGGATCAAGGTCTCTGCAATATGCTACACTGTCAATACAGGAACCTCAATGGGGATCTTCTTAGATATTATGTTATTCACCAGTGTCATGGAAATTCTGCAACTTTCAATCTTCCGGCCCAGCAAAGTCACAAGTTCCAGCAGTTCATTGATGGAGTAGGCACACACAAAGTCCTGGATCCAGGCTTGTGAGGTATCTGAGCAGCTTAGCCTGCCAGGTTTTCTGAATTAGGTCAGACAGTGCTACTGTAAGTAAGGAGCACAGAGAGCAATCAGCTCTCCTGTTCTCATTCTGACAAGTCTCACATTGCATCTACACCATTAGGGATAGCTCTAATGTGCTACTCAGTTGAGTTGCAGGGTCTATTCCCTAGGTGTCTGGCGTCAACTCAGGAGTGGTCTCAGGAGTGCTATGACCTTCTTAAAGTGTCACATAGATCAAGGGTCATCTCAGGTGTGGTCTGCCTACATAGGTCTGTGTGGTGCCTGATTGGTGGCCATTTGAGACTAAGTCCCTCTCTGAGCTCCTTGGATCCAGAGTACTGGTCATCTTGGCTCGCTTTTTGCTTAGGCCATGATGCACCCCGTGGATAAGCAGGCATCATATAAAGTAATATTTATGAATAATTCTGTAAAATTATTTTGATAATTGTGTCTATCAAATGGATAACAGGGAAGAGATATACATGTCACCAAAGCTATATAAATAAAGTGTAAGGAAAACATATAGTGGCTGTGTAGAGAAAATACTCTCACATATTTATGTCAAGAAAAAACAATATTTTGGCTTTGGGAAGAATTTAAGAGTACATATGCGGGTTAGTGCATTGCTAGTGTACACAAAGCCATTAACAAGAATTTATTTAAAAATTCAATCCCAGAGAATAAATTTGTCACTCTGCCACCATACATAATGCATACATACATACATACATCCATACATACATATATACTGATATATAGATACAAGCAAAATAATTCTGACACTTATCATCATATATAATTTAGGTTAAGATGGTTTGATATGACATCTTTAACCAGTTCAAAAAAGTAATTAAATATTAATCAGGAAAACTATAGTGGTTGAAACTAAAGCTAATAGCTTCCTGTTAGTCTAGATCTTCACTCTGCCACCTGCTTAGCAACTGTGGTCTGTAGAGTAACAACTTGAGACATATTGTGAGACAACTGGTATGGACCTATAACATCAAGACCCATGCTCAGAGTTGTACATAACTTGCACCTAGATATTTCACAACTTTTCCTCAATTGCTAAACTTGTTCTATTTCTTCCATTTTTAAGCAGCAAAAATTCTACTCATAAAATATAATGACCACAAAAATTCTACTCATAAAATATAATGACCGCAAGAAAAAGAAAAGAATATTATCATAAGCAATAATAAAATATAAGAGTCCATATCATGAAGAATGGCAGGAATAACATATGTTTTATTACAAAACTGATCAGTGTACATTGGTCAAATTGCATACAATACCATGGTCAAGTTACCAGACAAATCGTTTACCTGAACAACCTAACTGTATGAATAGCCATTTCACCAAAGGTGTGATACCGTGGATACAACATAAATATTTCAAATCTTAATTATTAATAAAATATAAAGATTAACCAGGTGTGATACTGTATACAAATGTAACATGCATAATGTTAATTCATCATTTCATTTTACTTTTAATCCAAAACACATGATTATTAAATAAGGGTAATCAACTTTCGATTTATTTCTGGATAACATACCACCCTTACTTAAGTTAAAGCTGTGTACATAGCTTAAATAACTTTTGTGTTACTTATTATTTCTCCTTTAAAAATTTAAGATGAAAGTTTTTATAGGACATTGCAAGATAAAACATAGTTTAGATAATTTTCTCTCAGTTAAAATATAATATTTTAACCGTGTATTGTTTAAAGCTATCACAGTCCTTAGCAGTTTGAATATAATTACTTTTGAATGTTTAGGAGAATACAAAGTAAAATTAATGCAACACTCCTTGCCAATTTCTAAGTTTCTGCAGTTTGTAACTATGTCAATGTGACCCATCCAGACACTTATCTTCTTGAGCAATCACCAAGCTGAAATCTGACACTACTTTTGATTGGTACAATAGCCTAAGTCCTCATGCTCATAAAAGACAGAGTAAGACCCTGGAGGTTTATTCTTTTCCTGTTTAAATATATAACAAAAGAGAAGCCTTTAAATCACACTGTGCACCATAATAAACTGAATCTTGTTCCCATCCTTTTCCCCCTCACGTTTCTATTTCTATATCTTTTACTTCCATAGTTATATTTGCACCTATATGAACATATAATCATCTTTACCAGCTTTTCTGAAATGTATTATTCTGAGAGGTATGTAAATGCCTTCCTCTAATACTTCTAAATATTGCAATAATTTTATTGTTGCTTAGGTCTGTTGAATTACCATTAGTATATCTCAACTGAACACCTTAGATGACACTACAATATTATCCTGTATAATGAACCACAAGGAATATAGAATAAAATTTCAAAGGTCACAGAAGAACACCACATAATATGTAACAAAATAAATTGGAGAAGATTTTGTATTACCAGAAAGAACTGAGACCAAGTTGTAAAACTGAAAAAAACACACATGACATACCAAACACAAGTAATTATCATGAACACAATGTTAATAAAGAGATACTGATGGGTCAGATGAGATTTCTTCCCAAAGTGGGACAAGAATATATGTTGGGTAAATTTCTTTCGATTTAAATATGAGTCTGGAACAGCACAAATACAGTTAATTTCCGACTACTCTGATGCCTTGTTTGACCTCATACAAAGGGATGGGCTGGCAATGAAGTGAGAATAGACTATAAGAGGTAATATTTTGCAAAGAGCAGTAACAATTTAAACATGACTCTCAAGCTTGTACTGAAAAGAAGAACCTCTGGAGCTCTTGATGGCTACAGAATCATAATAAGTAAGATTGTTACTGTTATATTTCTATGACCCCAGAGGCCATCAGATAATATGTGCAATATTATTTTCCAAAGACTACAGCTCAAATCTTTCAGAGCATCTTAGGTGGACAAGTGAGAACACTTCCGGCTATAGCAATTGTTCATGGTGAGTGCCCAACAAACTAAAATGAGAAGCACATCCTCATTCTCCATCAAAATTTAATTTCCAAAGTGACTCATCCTCATTTCAGAGGAAGAAGCACTGCAAAGCTCAGACAGCAATGATGCTTCAGAAGCGGAAACATTTCCTGCACAGAAAGCTGAAGCATCTGACTCATAGCTGGAGTCTGGGAAATTAAAGCATGTCTCTTCTTATGATGGGCTTTTATTTAACTGTCTGCCACAAGTTTCTGAAGAAATAACAGTCTTTCTTCTCTGGAGCAGTTTCTTATCAGGATTTGGCTATATCAAGCTAACAAATGTAGTATAGTCAGCAGCCTGGCTATAACAGCCTTGAGTTCATTGACGTTTATTAGCTCTGGTTGCCTCTGTTTGGGAACTATGTACATTCAAATTGGGAATGGCTTAAAAACAATCAGGAGAGAGATCTCAATCCAAAAACAAATGAAAAGAACAACTCTGCAGTAATATCATTCAGCTCTCTCCATGTTGCTAATTGATCTGTGTTTCCTGCCTATGTGTTTCAGCAGAAGAATGAAAAGTGAAAGAGAAAGACAGTGAAAATATAATTTACCCTGTGTTCAGACTACAGTTAACAATACAGAAAAGCAGTCTGTGTTTATTGGAGACTGATTACGTACCTGGCTACTTGGTCTAGATCCTGGCTGTCTCTAATAAAACACACATTTCTGTCTGTGCCTTCCTAATTATAACTCTTGGCTACCAAGTAAAGTTTGCTCCACAACTGTGTTATTTTTCCCAACTGCTATGATGATATACATAAATTACTCCATTATAAAAGATATTTGTGTATATTTCAGTATCCTACACAAAGAGTGTTTATAATAACTGTTTTCTTGAACACTTTGACTACTTTTGAAACAGACATCTCTATAAGATTCTGGAGATCAAAATCTTACTTTCATTCCAAGTATAATCACAAAAGAGAAGAAACATGTAACTCATATACAAGAAAAAGAAATGTTATAGTTTGGGCCCTACCCCAAAACCCTGACACCATGTTGTGCTTGTAGAAAGGAACCTAGCATGACTGTACTGTGAGAGGCTCTACCAGCAGCTGACTGAGACAGATATATAAATGGATTGAACTATAAAATATTATAATAGTGAGGTAACCCAATCACAAAAGAACACCCATATGGTATGCTCTCCCTGATAAGTGCATATTAGCCCAAAAGCTCAGATACAAAGGATAAAATTCACAGACCACATGAAGCTCACAAAAATGGAAGATCAAAGGGTTGATGCTTTGGTCCTTCTTAGAAGGGGAGACAAAATTATCATGGGAGGAAATACAAAGGCAAAGTGTGAAGTAGAAACTGAAGAAAAGGCCATCTAGAAAATGATTCACATGGGGAACCATCCAAAATATAGTCACCAAACCCAGACACTAGTGTGGATATCAAGAAGTGCATGCTGTCAGCAGCTTGATATAGCTGTCTCCTGAGAAGTTCTGCTAGAGACTGACAAAAAACAGAGACAGATGCTTGCAGCCAACCATTGAATTGAGCATAGGGTCCCAAATGGAGGAGTTAGAGAAAGAAACAAAGGAGCTGAACATGTTTGCAACCCCATAGGAAGAACAACAATATCAACTGACCAGACCACACAGAGCTCCCTGGTACACCAACCAAACAGTACATATGGGGGCACTCATTGTTCCAGCTGCATATGTAGAAGATGATGGCTTTGATGGTCATCAATCGGAGGAGAGATCTTTGGTGCTGTGAAGACTCAATGCCAAAGTGTAGTAGAATGACAGTGCAAGGAGGCAGGAGTGGATGGGTGGGTGGTGGGGGAAGCACCCTCATAGAAGCAGGGGAAGGGGGATGGGAAAAGCACTTTTGGGGGAGAACCGGTAGAATGGATAACATTTTAAATGAAAGTAAAGAAAATATCTAATAAAAATTAAAATTAAATAATCTCTCTCTCTCTCTCTCTCTCTCTCTCTCTCTCTCTCTCTCTCTCT
>JANHMN010000003.1:56386810-56428343 GCA_030674055.1 Rhabdomys pumilio
TATATATATATATATATATATATATATATATATATATATATATATCTTGTTAGGCTCTCCATTATTATTAAACCCTGTGAATTTAAACTGAATACCAGTGATTGAAAGACCAGTATATATAATTTCAATGGAGTCATCATGGATTCAAAATTGAGTATAGGCATTAGTCCCAATGTCTACTCCTTGACATGCTTGAGGGCTGATGAATATATATTTCTTCATAAAGGGGTGTGATAAAAGAAGTAAAAAAAAATGTATTCTGTCTTTTTCTAGGGAGCTTATCATGAGGTAACAGCTGAATTGCCTGAATAGTTGAGCTGAACTCTTGAAGGAAGTCCAAGATGGGGAGCCTGAGAACAGTCATGCTTGTGTTCCTTGTTCTTCCTTTCTTACTATTAACCTCATATTCAAATGAATGCTTATGCAGTATAAAGGTGTCCCTATTTATAATATCATTAACATAGTGACAGTATAGTGACAGTCATATGTTTTTTAAGTCAAATGGAAAAGTTTTAAGAGTACCAATCACTAAATAGAAAACAAATTGATTATATTCTTTTAATAATATTATTTTCAATGTTTTATCATATTTGCTTGCCACATGAACCAACACTTTGACCTTGTGTTCCCTTTATCTCACACTATCCATTATTATAAAAACATGGTGAAGATAAATGGAACACCAATGATTCAAAGACTGAAGGATTATTAATGTAAATACAAGGGCACTATTTAAAACATGATATCCTTCAAGACAAAAATGTGTCTCAGAAGTAGTTTATATATTCACAAGCAAAATCTTTAATGTTTTGTGAAATCTTGGAATTTGTTCTTATAGAACCACCAATTTTAAAAAAATCTAAACTAAACAGAGGTTAATGGACAGTGTCTAGGATTTATCAATCTAGGAGAATAGTTTTTGACCATCTTAATGCTTTTGGATGCTAATGTATATCCTCATGTTGAGGTGACCCATAATGATGAAAAAGTTTGTCATTACTAAATATTTTGAATCATGAAGAAACTATCTAATATGCATCATAACTGATACAGAACTCCCCAAAGAATTTGCGATCCCCAGTCTTAGAAATCATGATATCAGAAAATGGGGACTAGCGAGAGCTGAATTCTGAAGTGCTTTAAGGGGTTTTGTAACACAACCAAGGACTTTCATTTTTCCATTTCGGTCTCTGTCTCCTATCTCATATGCACACACAGATATGCTTTTAAGTATATGTCATGAGTGTTATTAGGGCAATGGACATGGAATTTGAGGAAGATGAAGTTAGGATTGAAGTGATTCAATTGTTATGTTTACATTAATAATAATAATAATAATAATAATAATAATAATAATAATAATAAATTACTTCTGCTAATCTTTGTGTGCTCTTAAGCTTCTAGGTAAAATATAGATAAAGCAAATGCAGCCTTTCAATTTAAATTAGTGTGATTTACTTTCCTTCCATCATTGCAAGTTCCTCTAAACTCTCCAGTATTGCAAAAGTCTGCGTCTTTATCTAATTCACTATCTATAAAGTGCAGGCATTTCAAAGATATGAACTGAAGCCAGCAAAACTAGAAGCAATAGGACTAGGGACAAACCCTCCTTTCCAAACTGGATTAGGCATCATAGTAGGAAAAAAGTGTTCCAGTAGGCAAATGGGTGAGCAATGTACCTGCATTCTTACTTTTAGCAGTATCATAAAACCCTAAGCTAAACAACCACAGCATGCATGCAGAAACCCTAGCATAGATACATATTGACTCCATAATTGCTAGTTTAGTACCCTGAGATTTTATCAGCTCTGCTTTATTTGATTCTATAGATCATGTACCACTCACTCCCTAACTTCTAGATGTTTACTTAAGCTCATGATGATATTTCTGTCTTTCCTTCTGCTCCCATTAGCTGATGGAATAAGTCTTTTTAATGACAGTTGAGTTAAGCACTGATCTTGGGGTATAACAGAAAGTCATAATACACTCCACAGACTCAGAGATTCAGAGATACTTCATAACCCAAATTATGACTTTTTTCAAATATATATATATATAAATATATATATATATATATATATATAAATATATATATATATTAGAAGAGGGAAGCTACAGGAAGCTACAATCAAGATGTAAACTGAACAAATAAATTAATGATTAAATATATTATATGTTTACCTTATGCTTCAGCTATGTTACTCTTTATACTATACTTATATAACTCAATCTGCTACTCTGCACATACTTGCCAGGGCATGGTTACTATAACTACCTTCATAATACCTAGAAAATAGAAACAAATGCGCTGTGATTTAACATATGACTATTAACCAAAATGGCTTGATATAAAATGTGGAAAGCTTTTCAGTTGCATATAAATAGAATATTAAATTAAAATACTAGGAATAAAAAAATTCTTATTGAAAGATTACAGAGACCCCAAAGGCAGATATCTGATATTTCTCTCATCTGAAGCTTTTAGGTCCAACATGTCATAATGAGTACATATCCTAGTTTTAAATGGAGAAACTGGGAAGGTATGAGGACACATTTTCAATATAAATGCGGGAAGAAATACTGTGGGGAATATTGATTTATAAACAACCAGCTGTGTAGTAAAAATAAGGAATTTATTTAGAGAACTTGAAAGAAGGTTAATAAAGAAAAAAAAGAGTGTAAATTTAAAGAAATATGCCTTCAAACATAAGCAGTAATATTAAGCAGATTTCTAAAAATACCAATAATAAAAAAGAAATCATTATATAGATCAGCATATAGATTTCAATGTTCAATTTGTTTTTTATTTTTTGTTTTTTGTTCATTTTTTTTTTGGTTAAAAATGATCTTTCAAACAGTCAGACAATCAATAATTTTAAAAAGAAATCAAAAAATCTAAATAAATCCTTGAAAACAGTAACAATATTTCTACAAAATATCTAATGCACTCAACATCAGGGACAATGTAAAAAAAGAATAAGCAATAGCTAACAAGTGTGTAAGAAAACAAGGAAGAAAGGAGTAGGCAATAATATATTAATATCTAAAGAGGTAATGATATAAATTACAAATTTAAATTAAATTATAAATGGAATTAGTGTTTATCCTTTCTCTATTGTCCTAACAATTAGAAACAGCATACCATTATCATTCTCTCTATGAATGAGTTTATTGTGTTAATTCAAAGAGTATTTGTACCTGTCTCCTTTTTTTTGTTTTTTGTTTTTCTTTTTTTATTATTGGATATAATATTTACATTTCAGATTTTATTCCCTTACCCTAGTCCCCCTACCACCTATGAAGCCCCTTTCCAATCCCCACTCCTCCTGTTTCTATGAGGATGTGCCCCGACCTACCCACCACTCCCACTTTCACACCCTTGAATTTCCCACAACTCAGTGTTCAGCCTTTAAGGGACCAAGGACTTCCTCTTCCACCTATGCCTGACAAGGCCATCCTCCTCTATATATACAGCTGGAGTCATGGGTCCCTCCCTATGTGCTCCCAGGCTGGTGGTTTAGACCCTGGAGAGATCTGGTTGGTTGGTATTGTTGCTCTCCTCATGGGGCCACAAACCCTTTCAGCTCCTTCAGTCTTCTCTCTAGCTCCTCCATTAGAAACTCAGTGATCAGATCAATGGTTAGCTGTGAGCATCTGCCTATGAATATCTCAGACTCTGACAGACCTCTAAGGAGACAGCTATATCAGGATCTTGTCAACATGCATTTCCTAACATCCACATCAGAGTCTACCTTTGATGACTACACATGGGATGGATACTCAGGTGGAATGGTCCCCTGATGGCCCTTCCTTCAGTTTTTATCCCACACTTTTTTTTCCATATTTGCTGGCAGTACCAGCTTGCAATCCCACCAACAATAGAGGAGTGTTTCTCTTTCCCTACATCCTTGCCAGCATCTACTATCACCTGAGTTTTTGATCTTAGTCATTCTGACTGGTGTGAGGTGGTATCTCAGTGTTGTTTTGATTTGCATTTCCCTGATGGCTAAGGATGTTGAGCATTTCTTAAGGTGCTTCTTGGCCATTGAGTTTCCTCAGTTGAGAATTCTTTGTTTAACTCTGTACCTTATTTTTAATTGGGTTATTTGGTTGTCTGGAGTCTAATTTCTAAAGTGCTTTGTATATATTAAATATAAGCCATCTATCATATGTAGGCTTGCTGATAATCTTTTCCCAATCTATTGGTTGCTGATTTTTTTTCCTACTGACAGTGTCCTTTGCCTTAAAGAAAGTTTGCAATTTTATGAGGTCCCATTTGTCAATTCTTGATCTTAGAGCATAAGCCATTGGTGTTCTGTTGAGAATCTTTTCCCCTGTGTCTAGGTATTTGAGGGTATTCCCCATCTTCTCTTCTATTAGTTTCAGTGTATCTGGTTTTATGTGAAGTTACTTTATCCACTTGGACTTGAGCTTTGTACAAGGGGGATAAGAATAGATTGATTTTCATTCTTCTACCTGCTGACCTTTGGTTGAACCAGCACCATTTGTTGAAAATGCTGTCCTTTTTCCACTGGATGTATTTAGTTCTTTTGTCAAAGATCAAGTGACCATAGGTGTGTGGGTTCATTTCTGGATCATCAGTTCTATTCCATTGATCTTCCTGTCTGTCTCTATACCAATACCATGCAGTTTTTATCATTATTGTTCTGTAGTACAGTTTGAGGTCAGGGATGATGATTCCCCAAGAAGCTCTTTTATTGTTGAGAATAGTTCTTGTTATCCTGGCCTTTTTATTATTCCAAATGAATTTGCAAATTACTTGTTCTATTTCTAGGAATGCAGGAATGGTTTGATATCCTGCAAATCCATCAATGTAATCCACTATGTAAACAAACTCAAAGAAAAAAAACCACATGATCATCTCATTAGATGCCAAGAAAGCATTTGACAACATTCAACATCCCTTCATGCTAAAAGTCTTGGAAAGATCAGTATTTCAAGGACCATACCTAAACATAGTAAGAGCAAGCCAGTAGCCAACATCAAACTAAATTGAGAGAAACTTGAAACTATCTCACTAAGATCCAGGACTAGACAAGGCTGCCCACTCTCAGCCTACCTATTCAATATAGTACTAGAAGTTCTAGCCAGAGCAATTAGACTACAAAAGAAAGTGAAAGGGATACAAATAGGAAAGGAAGAAGTCAAAATTTTACTATTTTCAAATGATATGATAGAATACTTAAGTGACCCTAAAACTTCCACAAGAGAACTCCTATACCTGATAAACAACTTCAGCAAAGTGGCAGGATATAAAATCAACTCAAACAAATCAGTAGCCTTTTTCTACTGAAAGGATAAGCAGGCTGAGAAAGAAATTAAGGAAATGACACACTTCAAAATAGTCACAAATAATATAAAATATCTTGGATTGAATCTGTATGACAAGACCTTCAAGTCTCTGAAGAAAGTAATCAAAGAAGATCTCAGAAGATAGAAAGATCTTCCATGCTCATGGATTGGCTGAATTAATTGATTAAAAATGGCCATCTTGCCAAAAGCAATCTACAGATTCAATGCAATTCCCATCAAAATTCCAAATTAATTCTTCACAGAGATAGAAAGAGCAATTTGTACCTTTCTCCTTACTGTTGTGTGTGTGTTCTGATAAAAAGGTTGCAAAATTGACTTTCCCAAGCAAGGAAGAATGGTCTATTGAAAGACTCCACGGATAGAGTCACTCCTCCCCACGTACTCTCTTATGTACTAAATATTTCAGCCTCTTCCAGGGCTACATTCAGGTAGACTAGAAATGCATACAACAAATTGTCTCAAAGTTAATATTTTTGTTGCTTTACTATTATTTTTCATAATTTCCACTTAGGTGTTCTCTTTCTAGTTGTCACACAGTCAAAGGAGACAGTCTGTGAGAGATTTTTTCCCCTGGTTTAAAGCCTTTCTATATTTAAAGGAATTCCTTTATTAATTTAGTTAAATTTAATTATCTCTGTAATATGTCAATTTAAGACTACTATCTACACTGTGGCTTGCTAAGATATTCTATCTTGGTATTAACTTAAATTTATATAATATACTTTTTTAGGTCACTCTTTCCTACACAGATACATGATGCTTTTCGTAGATTCCATGTTGTGGGTACAAAGCTATAATCTTTCACTTGCAATAATTACATAAATCCTGTACCAGGGTTTCTATTTATCCTTTGGTTAATGAGTTCCCAGGTTAAAAACACACACAGCCACCATATTTTAATAATCTTTAAGCAACATAAAAGTTGGGAAGATACCTAGATTCCATGCTATTGTAATGTATTTTTCTGTTCATAACACTGAGTTATAACTATTTACTTACTTTGTTTTATCTGGGCTGCTCTTAACTCCAATCAAACAGTCCTCAAGGACATGATTTTATGACTCACCTAACCCATGGTGGCTTCTTCTTTCTCCTCCTAATCTAAAGCTGCCTTTCCTCTTCTCGTTTTAATTTCAACCATCTTTTTTTCTCAGAACACAAGCCTACAAAAATTAAACTCCACCTGTGTCCCTCTTGCCAAGGTATTGGCTCTTATCATCACCAATCATAAATAATTTGGGAGCAGAGTCATTCATCATTTACAAATATGGTTCTTGGGCTGATTTGAAAAGGAAATGTAATGGGCCCTTACTTCATCATCACAGCTCCAACAGAAAAGCTACATCAGAACATATTTCCTTAGTAGACATAACAGATTTCAAGTAGTTGTATTTATGGAAACTTTCTAGAAGATAATTTTCTGAGAAGTATTTGCTACACCAACTGGAGATTATGATATTTTAGGGAAGATTTACAAGTAGCAGTTGTTAGTGTGAACCTGGACACTCAAATAACTATGTCTTAACACTGAATGATCTTCTGTGTGGGCATAAAATAATCAAGAATCAAACTTGTATGACCTTTCATAAGGTGACATAAATAAACTCCCCCAGATATTAGTTAATAGCTTAGACAAAAGCCTTCTGTAAGACAGTCATTTTAGAAATTCCAGGGAGACTATAAAAATTATTAGTTGAAAGGGGGATTTCTTCCTCACATGTTTGTATTTGGTGCTCATCAGATTCCTATATGGAAACCAGTAGAGCCAGTTTAAGGCATTTCTGAATGAAAATAGATACATTTTCAATCATCAGTCTTGTAGCCAGGCACATGATACAGAAAAGTATAACACAAACTAATTACATGCAGCTCACTGGTCCTTCCAAAATTAGTCACCAAGGTTTCAGAAATGGTATGTCTGCATTCAGGCCATTGCTATTTGCTCACAACACTCCAGGTTTCAAAATGAATTGTCTATTAATTTCACAATCTCCTATTATATTTTATTGCATGAACATGTATGGAAGGGTCAAGGTTAGATCAAGTAGCATCTGTATAGACAGCAGTCACATTAAAATAGAACTCCCACAGGGACATGTTTACTGACAGGATATGTCTAAATTGGAGGGAGAGGTGACAGTACCATTGATCTTAGAGAAAGCAAGTTTCATCTAAGTCATGACCTACAGACATTTTCAAGGATTTTAATATACAAAAATGCTATAAGTGACTTTTTCCCTAGAAAAGTACTTGCTATATCTAGTGTAATGAAGGTTTGTTTTGGGATATATTTTGAAGTAAAAACTGTGAAGATCAGAAAAAAAGTGAAACTAGATACTAAACATTACTCCTGAACAAAGAAATCAAGACATTAGGAAGATGATCTGTATCAGTGCCGAGAATAATGAAATCTCACTTCATAGACACAGTTCTTAACCTCTCCTGTGCCTCATGATACTGCAAGACTGAAAAGCTGTAACTATGACTGTTGCACCCACCTTTTGCTTTCAGGAGATGTTCTCAAAAAGATTAGTTTATCCAATTATCATAATTTAAATAATTTCTAATCTTTCATTGGCTGTATCAGTTATTTCTAAATAGACATAAAAGATAAAACCTCATATCATCATGGGAACACAAACATCCTATTATCTTTACTACTGCAGGAGGTGAGAGCAGACTGTGATTTTCAACTGTATTCATCATGGTAATGATGGTCCACTCACTCAGAAGCTTCTCAAAAGAATGTAGGACAGTCATTTTTATATCAAATTATTCCTACATACTGCTATTCAGGTACATTACCTTGAGTAGAGGACATGTAAAATTGGGGAAGATTATCCTGTAGCAGTGTGATTAGGGAGAGTAGTCATCTGGATGAAACCTGAAATAATTTCTTCAGAAGGACAGAAAACAGTCTTGAATAAAATGAAATCTAAAAGATTTTCCATTAATGAATGGAACTAGAAAATACTATCCTCAGTGAAGTAATCCAGTCACAAAAAAATACACATTGTATGTACTCACTGATAAATGAATATTAGGAAAAAAAAGGTTCAGAATACCCACAATTAAACTCAAGGGCCAAATGAAACTAAAGAAGAAGGAGGACCAAAATATAAATAATTCAGACCTATGTTTAAGGAAAAACAACATAGAGTGAGGAAGAGCCTTGGGAGAAAGTGAGGAACAGGAGTGGAAAAGCAGGGTGGAAGTAGCAGGTTCAGGAGGAGATGTGGTAAATACAGAGGGCAAGAAATTTGAACAGAGTTGTGTAGTAGTGGGGTATGGGAATCCGGAGGTAGCCACTAGAAAGTCTCAGATGCCAGGAAGTCAAGAAACTTCCAGAACCCATTTAAGTACACTGGTATCATTGTAATATCTTGGCTACATAAATTTATCATGTTGCTTTGCTTTCAAATGCATAAGACATTAATTCAGTTTTCCTGTGAAGAAACTTAGATGTTGATAATAGAAAGAAAAATTCAAAAATTTAACATTAGGTAGATAGGGTCATCTTCCAAATCAATGTGTTTGTGTTCAGTTTCTATCCCAGACAATTTAGGAAGAGTTCTTTGGTTAGTAAATGAAATCATTTGATAACTAATACAAATAGTTCACATGATGAGAGAGAAAGGGAGGGACCTGAGTGGGAAAGGGGACAGGGAGGGGAAGAGGGGAAGATGATCAGTTATTGTGTAGGGAACAAGACTGAAGTCCTGAGGGCCAGCAGAAAGAATGGAAACAGAAAACTCAGGATGTTTGAGGTGGGAGAACCCTCTAGAATGTACCAGGGAAGTAAAAGGTAAAAAACTCTCAGGATTCAATGGGAAGAACCTTATAAAGACTACACTAGTGTAAAGAGAGGGACCTTTAGAGCCTACCTCTAGAAGAAAGACAAAGCTTCAAGTGGAAGGATCAGGTTGCCATCACTCAATCAAAAACTCTGATCCAATATTGTTCAGTGTGAAAGAACTGCAGGGACAAAAATGGAGATGACCCTGAGGAAAATGAGGTCCAGAAACAGGCTCAAATTTGGAGCCAGCTCAATGGGAGGTCATGAGGCCTGACTTTATTACTGGTGCTATGGTGTGCTTTCAAACTGGGACCTATCATGACTGACCTCTGAAAGGCCCAAAAAGTAGCTGAAAGTGTCAGATGCTGATCTTTACACCCAACTAACGGAGATAAGCTGCTGATCCTTGTGGTTGAATGAGGGAATAGCTTGAAGAGTTGAGGAGAAAGGTGACCCTGATCAAAAGATCAGCAGTCTCAGTGAACCTGGAAGTTCGAGATATTTCAGATATTGAAAGACCTACCAGGCAACACACACCAGCTGATACGAGGCCCCCTACAGCAGACTACTGCCAGGTCTGGACTCAGACAGAGAAGATGCACTTAATCCTCAAGAGACTGGAAGCCCCAGGGAGTTGAGAAGTCAGTTAGGCAGGGGCTGGGGACACCACCATCAAGGGAAGCGTGGGAGAAGTTACAGGATGTAGAACAATCAGAGCATGAACAAAGTTGTGGATAAAATTTGGAATGTGAAAAACATTAAATAAACAACAATTTATAATAATATTTTAATAATAAAAATTAATAATAAAATTTATGTAGAATAATTTAAAACATTTTTATTTGTTCCTTTTAAATTTAGTATCATACACTAAATCCCATTCATTTCTATGTCCCTATATACCCATCCTCTGCCCTTGCAATCTTGCTCCCAAAAGAAAGTCAAAAGCACTCATATTGGAGGCTGGTGAATGTCAAAGTATGTCCCTCATTTTTTTCCACTCTTCTTTGCTTGCAAATGTTCATTGCAATGGGCCATCTATCTGGTTTAAGACATCTGGAATATGGTACACCATCAATATAGGAACCTCACTGGTATTCTTCTTAGTTGTCCTGTCATTGAACAGTATCATGGAAATCATGCAACTTTGGATCTGCAGGCCCATCACAGTCACAAGTTTCAGAAGTTCATTGAAGGAGTAGGCCCACTCAAAGTCCTGGATTCGGGCTTCTGAGGTATCTGAGCAGCTCAGCCTGCCAGCATTTCTGAACTAGATCATCCAGTGTCAGTGAGGAGTACAGAGAGCAATCAGCTTTCCTGTTCTCATACTGACAGGTCTCACTCACTTGCAGCTATACCATCAGGGATAGCTCTAGTGTGCTACCCAGGTGAGTTGCAGGACCTATTCTCTGGGTGTCTGGGGTCAATTTATTAGTAGTCTGAGGAGTGCTATGACCTGCCTGCAGTGTCACATAGGGCAATAGTCGTCTCAGGTGTGGTCTGTTCACATAGGTCTGTGTGGTGTCTGACTGGTGGTTATATGAAACTATGTCCCTGACTGAGCTCCTTGACACCAGAATACTGGTCATCTTGGTTCGTTTTCTGCTTAGGTCATGATGCAAGCTATGGAGATGCAGGAATCTTATATCATAAAGTAATATTTATGAATAATTATATGAACTAATTTTGATAATTTTATCTATCAAATATTTAACGAGGAGAAAATGGATGTTACTACAGCTATATAAATAAAATGTAAAAAAAAAAACATATAGGGCTGTATGGATGAAGTACTCTACAATATGTGTCTCTAGAACAAGACAATATTTTGTCTTTGGGAAGAATTTAAGTGTACCCTTGATGGTTATTGTATTGCTAGTATACACAAAAAGATTAACTGACATTCATTCAGAAATTCAATTTCTGAGAATGAATATGAAGAGCCATACAGTGACACAGCTGGTATGGACCTATAACCTTCAGACCCATGCTCCTAGTTGTGCACAACTTGAAATTAGTTTGTTCACAACTTTTCCTCAATTGCTAAACTTGTCCTACTTCTTCATTTATAAACACCAAAAATTGTACTCATAAAATATTAATAACCACATAGCACCAAAAAACAATATTATCATAAACAATAAGAATGGCAGGTCATTCAGTGGAGTAACATATGTTTTATCACACAACTATGAGTGTACATTGTTTAATCTGTGTACAATACCATGACCCCGGTTGGCATCAAATATCACATGTAATACTGTCTTCCAAAGATTTCAGCTTAAATCTTTCAGAGCATCTTAGGTCACCAAGTGAGAACTCTCCTGGCCATAGCAATGCTTCATGGTGTGTGCCCCAAATAATTGTAATGAGAAACACATTCTCATTCTGCAACAGAATTAATTCCCAACATGACTCATCCTCATTTCGGATGAAGAAGCACTGCTAAACTGAGACAATGAAGATGCTTTAGAGCAGGAACATATCTCTTGCACAGAAAGCACAAACATCTGACTCATAGCTGGAGTTTGGGGAATTCCAGCATGTACCTTCTTATGAAGGGTTTTATTTGTTCTGTCTGTCACAGGTTTCTGATTAAATAGCAGACTCTTTTCTCTGGAACAGTTTTTTATTAGGATTTGACAATACCAAGCTGACATCTACACTATAGTCAGAAGCCTGGATGTAAAAACAAAGCTTCCAGTACTGGAATTGGTTTACATTTAATTGAGTTATGGTCCAGAAGGGCTGTCATAAATAGGACAGAACTTTTCAGACAACCCAAGCTGTTGCTAAGACTATGTGATTCTTACCCCAAACTGACAGCAAGGCCTCATTGTTGATGACAGTACTTAGAAATTTCATTAAATTTGAAATGTCATGTCAGTACACAGATAGAACTTACAATGCTGCATTGCAGGGTCTTTGGTGATGTCCTAGTTCCTTCTCACATATACTATGACTTCTAATTAAGGGATTTTATGAAATGTTTGTGTGTACACATAAATTGATTGCTGATTCTTGAGTCTATCTTGGGCTCGTGTCTTTTTGTTGATTTTTCTTGCCCAGTGTCACGACCATAGATGTAGTATTAATTTTCAAATAAATCTCTAATGGGGTGACTACCCATGTCAGTGGTTTATGTTCCCAAATGAAAATGAAAGACACACAGCATTGATATTTAATGTAACTTATACAGCACAGTACTGAAGCCTAACCTCTATGCTGTTAGATTCTACCTCCCACAGACCACTCTGAGATAATATTTACTCATTTCTTTGTTCTGTTTTGGCTTCTCTGGAGTTAATTGAGCTGCCTTCTGGGCCACATTTTTCTGAACTCTTTACATAGTGGCTCTGGTTTTCTCCTCTGCACAGACCTTAGGCATGACATCACCTCTCTGCCCCTCTTCTTTCTCATAGTCCCAAGGCTGGGAACCTTAAATCTTGCAGCTTCCCAGATGCTACTTGCAGATCCTCTCCCACAAACAGGTTTTGGGGACCCAATAAACATTAAAATACAGTTAAATTGAAGAGGGTTCTAACTCTTGTGTCAGTATTTATTAGTATATTAATACTACAGATAGTTTTATTTTATTTTATTTATTTTTTCTTATATTTAAAAGAAATTAATTCATAGATGAATAAATAAATCTAAATAGATAAATAAATAAATAAATAAATAAATAAATAAATAAATGAAAGTGTAGAAACTAGAGTATAGAGTAACAACTGATCTCTCACATATAATCACTCAGAGAGATAAAATCTAGTTTTCCATGAAGAGTGAATCTAATTACATCAAATATGTTAGGCTTCATGTTCAGCAGTAATTGATCAACAAACAATTTGACTCCATTGTTTTTCTGAGTGTTTTGAATGTGCATTTACATGGACAAAGTTTGGTGTTTTTTCTTGTTGATGTTTGGGTTTTTGTTGTTTGCGTTTTTTGATTGTTTTGAACATTGTTTTATTTTTTTGATTTTGAAAGATTTTTTATATACTGGATTTTCATAACTTTTTTTGTTGTTTTTGTCAAAGGGCTAAGTGATGGGAGGAAGGTTGGAAAGGATATGAAGAACTTGAGGGAATGGTAAGATATAATTGAATATTTGAATTCAAAAATGAAAAATATAATGTACTATGTGAATGAACCAGAGTCTCCAGAGCTCCCAAAGACTAAACCACCAAGCAAAGTTTACACATAGAGGAACTCATTGCTCCAGATGCTTATGCTGAAACCAGAAACCAGAAAGTTGGGTTACACTTGAAATGTAAACAAATAAAATAATAAAAAATATAAAATATATTTTTGTGTTTAAATATTTGATAATTTAGAAAACATGCCAAATAATAAAAATATGATTATATCTGAAGGTGATTTAAGAAAATCTGTAGTAAATGAGAAAATATAATATTTTGATTCAATTTTAGACATAAGCAAGCAAAAACAAAAGCCAATAATGAAGAGATTTTACAATACCACCACCTAAGTATGGTGATCTGCATCAGCTGTGATCTTCTTATGATGTTGAGCAGGAGCATGGTTTGAGTAATGAACTTAAAGTCTCATATGGCAGCACAATAAGACTCTGTATCAGACATATATAATATGAATTAAAACAACATTCAGATAAATGTAACATATTCATATTTTAATCTAAAAACAAAAGTGTATTTAGACAAATATTTCCTTATTAAACTTAAAGTAAATCCTGGAGCTTTTGTAAAGAATAGTATACAGATTAAAAAAAATGTTCAACATTCTTAGTCATCAGGGAAATACAAATCAAAATGACTCTGAAATTCAATCTTATACCGGTCAAAAGGCCCAAGATCAAAAATTCATGTGACAGCACATGCTGGCAAGGATATAGTAAAGGAGAACATTTCTCCATTGTTGGTAGGAGAGCAAAATTATATGACCACCTTAGACATCAATTTGACTGTCTCTCAGGAAAATGGGAATAGTTCTACTCAAGAACCAGCTACAGCACTCATGAGCATATACCCAAAAGATGACACACTATATACTGGGGACACTTCTCATCTATGTTCATAAATTGTTTATAATGACCAGAAACTAGAAACAACCTAGAGGTCCCTCAACTGAATAATGGATAAAGAAAATGTGGTACATCTACACATTAGGCTATTATTAAGCTATTTTTAAAAAGACATTGTGAATTATGCAGTAAAATGGAAAGAACTTAAAAGTAGCAGCCTGAGTGGAGTAACCAAGAGCCAGAAGGCCATATGGTATGTATATATTGATGAGTGGACATTTAGCCATAAAATGCAAGCAAATATGTTACAATCCACAAACTCAAAGAAACTGTGTAATATGAAAGTCCAAAGGCATGATGTAGAACTCTCACTCATAACTAGATAGTCATCAGGGTAGATGAAAATTTAGAACAGGATAGGGGAGGAAGTGATGAGGGGGACTAGTGATGGTGATTAGGTTTGGGTAGAGTGGTGGTGAGAGAGGACTGGGTATAAGAATAAGAATAGTTGCATTGGCTTCTCTGATGACTAGCTGAAAGCTTGTTATGGGAGAAGATATACGAAGTATAAGAGAATGACAATAGCTGACATTGCTTCCAGAGGGGGTATTTGGATATTGAATTGGTCAGCTCCAGTAATAAGGCAGGGCTTCTAGAGAAGAGAGATGACATCAGTTCACCCACAAAATCTTCAACACAAAATTTGACTTGCCTATAAAGTGTGCCAGGACAAAGATAGAACAGAGGATATGGGAATAGCCATGTGATGACTGCCCCAACTTGAGACCAATCTCATCTGGAAAACATGTCCAAATACTGTTAATGATACACTACTATGCTTCCAGACAGGAAACTAGCATAATTAGTCCCTGAGAGGCTTTATCTAGCAGCTGATGTAGACAGACTAAAAAACCCACAGCCAATGATCAGATACAGCACATAATGAGCCTTGTGAGAGAATGGCAGATAGAAGTGTGTAAGACAGGGTGTTCAAGGTGACCACAAGAAGACCAAAAGTATTAAGTAACATGGGACCACTTGGACTCCCAGAGCCTGGTCTACCAACAAGAGACCAGGAAGGGACTGGGTTAGACTCCTAATGCTTTTATAGCAAATGTGAGCTTGGTCTTCATATGGGTTCCTGAAGAAGTGGAGTGGAGGCTGTGTTGGTCTCTGTACCCTGCCATTTGATCCCTGTCTTCCACCTATACTGCCTGTTTGGGCAGCAGTGAAAGAGGATGTGCCTAGACTTCCAGGGCTAGATGCCTAAAGGTGGAGTGGTAGCCAATGGGACTCCCTTCTCCTAACAGAATGGACCAGTGGTGGGAGGAAGGATTTGTAATGGTAGGAGTAAGAACAAGGAAGGAATGGAGCTCCCATCAGGACACAAATTGAATAAAAAATGAAAATTAAAAAAAAATGAATTTCTTCCAAGTAAGATAACATATGACACATAAAAAACAGGGTCATGGTCTAATTGATATAAAAATAGACCACATTATAAAGTGTTTCCATATAGTTTATGAATACATACAATAAAATTGCAAACAAAACCTTGGCCATTGACATAAAATATAGGTAACTATATCTAATCTATTAACAAAACTTTTACATGCACATTTTTCTTATTTAATTTTCTTTTACTTTTTATGCAAAATTGCCCTAAGCTAGGATTATAAGATTATTTTTAAAATTCTTTTTTTCTGATATATGTGTCTATAATTAAAATTATATTGTTTTACATGGAATGTTAGAAGATTATGTAATGCTTTCAATAATTTGACTCATGTAATAATAACTCGAGTAAATCCTTGTGCTAATAAAATAGCAAATCAGTTTAATTTCATGTGTTAACTTTATTTACATAGTAGAGCATGGTTTTTAATTCTAGTATAAAAACAAGTTTTCAGTACTGACAGCACTAAGTTGAATTAACACTTTACACAAGTCTTTAAAGTAGGTTGCCCTTGAAGAGACTATATTGGCATGATATTATAAAGTAGGTTGTGCTTTAGGAGACAATATTGGTATGATAGTAGTCATCCATTGTACATGTTTTCCCTATAAAATCCCTGTATGTATGAGAAATTATTAACACAACAAATTCCAATAATCCACAAACACATTTTAAAAATTCTTAAAAATTTCCACATACATTGTAAATTTTCTTATTGATTCACAAGAATCTTACTATTGTGACTAAGCTCCAAATTTAGAAATCTACTTAGAGGTTAGTACTGTATTTTTCCATAGCACAGATAATTTATACTTGGTTCTATTGCCTGACGATTTAAATTTTATAAGAAAATCCATGATAGGCAAATTTGACAGGATATTCTGAAATCACAATTGAATTGAGAGCTTGATATACACTTTGTTTATTTGAAGTAATTATAACTATCATATTCTCTATTGCTATACGCTTAAAATACACCTCAATGGAAAAAAAAAACTTATTCCCCAATAACCGGCAATTAATTCAACTAGAGATCTCAGTCTTTCAATTCCTAGTACAGGGTGAGAATCATGTGGAGTTCTGTAAGTTTGCAGGCAGCTCAACCTACATATGGAGTGGTACATCCTAGGCAAAATAGTAGTTCTTTTAGCAAAAAAAGAGACTGATTTTATATCATATGTTTGGAAATATATGTGCATGTACTTGTTCATGTGTGAATGGATGTGAGGTGTAAACATAGATATGAAGTGGAAAGAGGTGACAATTACATGTCTTTTTCATTCAATTTCCCTCACAAGTATTGAGACAGAGTTTTTCATTAAAGTCAGATCACTATATACTTACATGAGTTAACTTAATAGACTACCTAGCCCATGCTGTAATTACAGATAGGAAAATGCCCTGTTTGTTTTTTGCTTTTTTATACATATGAAGTTTCTAAAGACCCAAACTCAAGTCCTTCTGCTCAAATGCATACATATTATAAACTAAGTCAGCACCCCAGTTTTAACACATATATAACTTAAAATAAAATAACAGCTCTATAAAATGATAAACTCTGTATTATTTATTCTTATATGTATATATAAAGAAACTACCTGTCAAGTTATATGAGTGGTAAACCTATTGCAAGTTCAATAAAAATTGTCATAGCTACATGAGTCAATCTTGAAGTACATATTTCTTCAAAAAAGTTTTTACAATATATATATATATATATATATATATATATATAGAGAGAGAGAGAGAGAGAGAGAGAGAAAGAGAGATAATTAAGTATGTATGTAGATAGATAGATAGATAGATAGATATAGAATATATTTAATGAATATCAAATGTAAATTGATTTACTCACTCAGACAATAAAATAAATATTTCAAAATGGTTGCCACAAAAGTAAACTTATACTTAGAAATTTTTAAAATAAGAAAATATCTTGTAAGCTAGTCTTTATAGCCATAAATAAAACATTAATTGGTAATATATGTAGCCACAGAAGTAATGATTGAAAAATACATTCCAATTAGAATTAAACAACTTTGAACTTACAATTAAATTAAATTACAATTAAATTAAATTAAATTCCAATTACAATTAAACAACTTTGAAATATGAATTACATATTACAAAGCTTTGTATGAGGCAAATAAAAACCTCAATTTTGTTAGACAATGTTTACTTAAGAGAAGGAGGATAAGGAGAGAAAAATTTGAATAAAGGAATAGCTAGCTTTCGTATGTATTCCTTGGGAGATGTGGTACACTTAGCACATCTATTTCTCCAAATTTTTTCTGTGCTGCTTCAGTTTTGTGCATTTTCTCTCTCATGCAGTATACACCCAGAGAGTCATTACATTCAGTGTAATAACTACTAGAAAAATGATAATCAAGGAAAACTAAACAATTTGAACAATAATAAAACATTATGAATTCACTTTTATTAAGTGTAGACATCTGAATAAAATAACAGATTTTAAAAGCATACAAACAAGAGAAAATTACCACATTAGGTATATGAAATGAAAATCTACTGTAAATGTAAAAAAAATAAAAAAAAGTGTCTTACCTACATGAGTAATTCTTTGAGTACACATTTCTTCAGAGAAGCTATGCAAGTATACAAATAGAAAATAACAATAAAAAACCCCACATCTGCATGTCATGTAAGCCTTATGAAAGCACAAATCTAAACAGACTTAACATAGACTCATGACACTAAGAGCCATACTGCTAAGTGGAGAAGAACATATTTGAAAAAAATTTCAAACAGATAATAGATCAAAGAAGGTAGAATTAGCAATTCAATTTACTATGTATACTGTATATGTTGTTTGCAGGATTTTGAAGGTTTTCTGATATCTTTTACTTATTTTACTTGAATTTTATGTTTGAGTACTACAAACAAAAACCAATTTGTCTAAATATACACATGCCAAAATTTTAAGTTGTTACCTCTCAGGAAGTCTAGGAAGTTTTCTATAAATTCAAAACTGATTCATTATAAAAATTAGTCATATTTGTCTCTTTCTTTCTTTCTCATTATCCCATATAATTCTATCTCTATCTCTATCTCTATCTCTATCTCTATCTCTATCTCTATCTCTATCTCTATCTTTATCATCTCTATCTCTTTATCTCTATCTTTTCTCTCTAGATAGATAGATAGATAGATAGATAGATAGATAGATAGACAGATAGTCAGATACTCTATTACTATTTAATCTGGTGAAGATAAACTGAACACCAATGAGTGAAATACCAGTATATATAATTTCAATAGAGTCGTCATGGATTCAAAATTGAGTAATTAAAATTAGTCTCACTGTCTATTCCCTGATATGCTGTGAGAAATGTTGTATATCTATTTCTTCATGGAGGAATATGTTTAAAGAAGTAATATAATATTGTATTTTATCTTTTTCTAGCAAGCTTATCATGAGGTAACAGTTGAATACCTGAATAGGTGAGTGGAACTCTTGAAGGAATTTCAAAAGGGAGAACCTGAGAGCCTGAGGACTGTCATCTCGTGCTCTTTGTTCTTCCTTTCTTACTGTTAAACTCATATTCAAATAAATGCTTAAGTACTATAAAATTGTTAGTATTTATAACATCACTAATATAATTACATTGATAGTATGGTGACAGTCTGATAAATGTTTTAAGACTGCTTATTACTAGATAGAAAACAACTCAATTATAATCTTTCTACAATATTATTTTAAATAGTTTATCATATTTGATTCCCACATGAAACAACACTCTGATCTTGCGTTTTCTTTATCTTGGGCTCTACATTATTATTAAAACATGGTGAAGTTAAACTAAACACCAGTGATTCAAAGACTAAATAAATGTTTTTCTATGTAAATATAAGGGCATTATTTAAAACACAGTAAGTCTTTACAATATTCTACAGCACAAAGAAGTGTCTCAAAAGATGCTTATATATCCACAAGTAAATTCTTTAAAGTCTTGTGAAATATGGTCATTTGTTCTTACAGGACCAACAATAAAGAAAAATGTCAATACTAAGGAGATTATAATAGACAGTGTCTAGTCTAGGATTTATCCATTTAAGAGAATGGTTTTTGAACATCCTAATGCTTTTGTATATTAATCTAGATCCTCGTGTTGAACTGATCCACAACCATAAAAATATTTTGTCATTACTAAGTAATTAGTAATTATTTTGAATCATAATGTAAGTATCTGATGTGCATTATCACTGATATAGAACTACCCAAAGAATTTGCAAACCACAGCCTTAGAAATGCTGATTCCCTAAAATGGGAACTATTAAGAGCTGAATTTTGAGGTACTTTCAGAGGTTTATGTAAAAACAACCAAGGAACTTTCATTTTGTCCATTCAGAGTCAGAATTTAGGCTGTCCAGTTTCCTCTTCAGTATAAGCCTAATGTTTATAATCCATGGCTGGATATAGTTAGGCTTGTCAATAGTATTCTATCTAGCTAATAGTCCAAGATGAGGAAGAACTCAGTTACTATATAGATTTTTGTCCTCAGGTGTCCCATGACATAAAATATGCTGTAATTAAATTTCATGAGGGCTTCATCAATACAGAGGTCCTAAGTTATGGGTAGTACAAATAATGAGTATTATTTTTAAATGCTTGGGGTAAAATTGTCCAATAACTGGTTACAAAAGAAATATTGGATAATTCTTTAATCTCTGAAGACAGGACATTTTACTCACCCAAAGTCATGTACCAAGGATTAGAGTGAATGCATTTTGATAACTATTTAAGTACCTAAAGTTATAATGTTATATATCACTAGATGGATTGTATAAGAAACATATAAAGAAGATTTATGAGCAGATTATTTTTAGTTTAAAAGAACACTGACTTTATTATTGCAAAAACTATATGGTGTGTTGTGATACTAGCAAAAGATCATGATACATAGTAAGTAGTTTACATGTGAGGTTATCCATAGCCTCAAACAACTAATAAAGCCTTATATATCTCTAACATCCAATATTGAACCTGAGATGTAAGTCAATAACCTGAAATAACTACAGGGTCCAGAATAGTTAAATCGATCATGGGCTGAAAGAAAATTTTTAGAAAAACATAGATAAAATGACATAAATAAAGAATATACTATGAAAATTTATTTCTGGTGATGGAGATAATACTGAAGTTAACAAAGGAGACAAATTAAGGAACACAGAGCATAACTCTATAGGTCATAAGTAAACATTATTTTATTTTTAGTTAAATTATACATCTCATATATGCAAGTATATGTGCATGTACACAAAATAATATAAATATCTTATGTTAACTCTTAATATAATGTATTTCAGCAGTACAATAACCTAACAAACACATTTTTAACACATAAAGCCTCCTTTGTAAAAGGATTATGGTAAGAGAACTGCAATAAATTTACAATATTATATTTTATACTGTCAAATTAATTTTGTTGTCTTCATGATCATAAAGGCAGAATTCAATTTCTAAATGTAGTATACACTTTGATATCCTATTTAAAGTATTTAAACTGAAAAATGACCTGGACACCTGCTATATGAGCATTTCCTCATATAACATCCAACGATGCAAGACATACTTTAAATGGAGAAAAATTTTTAATATTTCTGCCACACTGAAAAGTCAGTGAGCTCCAATGTCAATGAGGTTAACATATTTCAATGATGCAATACTGGCATAAAACCCAGGTTGTGAGAAGAAGCTATGTAAATTCACATAACCTCCACAAAATACTCATGTCTGCTACAGTAAACCTAGAAATCTGTCAATGCATGTGGCAGTAATGGATTAAATAAAAATAAAATTGCATTTCTAGTGTAATAGTCCTTAAGCCATATATTTCACAAAAAATCTTGTAAAGTATTATCAATGTAAAAGCATAGATGTAAGCCATAATTAATGAATATTTTTATATTAATTAGTTATTCAAGAGCCAAGTATACAAAACAGTTTCTATGAAATAGGAACTGTAATATATGGCATGCACATGGAGAATCAATTCTTAACATGTTGCTCATATAAAAATCATGTGGAATGACAACATTGTCTCCTAACATACCAACAATAGATGAGAAACTACAGGCAAATATTAATGCCTAAGGGAAACAGAGTGAATATTCTTCACAGATGTGCTGCTTAACAGCTTATTCAACTGATATAAGACACCCTAAAACATATACAGTCATGAAGAATTTTAAGATGATGTCTTAATACTAATATAAGGAGGTAACTCTCTTTCTCATTCTGTCTCTGTCTCCCTATATCATATACACAATCAAAGATAATTTCAAGAAGATATCATGAGTGTTACTGTGGAAATAAGCATGGAAGGAATTTGAATGGAATGATGTTAGGATTAAAATGGTGCAACTGCTGTATTTTCTTTTAAAATAAATTAAATAATAATGATAATGATAATAATAATAATAATAATAATAATAATAATAATAATAATAAATTCTGCTAATCTATGTGAACCCTTAAGCTTCTAGGTAAAATATATGAAAAGCAAATGAAAACTATCCTTAAAAATTAGTGTGATTTTACTTGATCAATTTCAAATAGTAGACAGAAAATATATGATGCTGATGCTGGTATTTTCCCCTTACCTCTTTTTTTATAGTTTTATTTATTTTTCCCTCGTATGATACATCCCTATCCCATCTATCTTCCCTCCATTCTTCCAAGTCTCTCCAAACTCCCTAATACTCCAAAAATCTGCTTCTCTATTTAAATCAGAAAAATGCAGGCATTTCAAAAATATCATCTGAACCCAGCAAAACAAGAAGAAATAGACTAGGGACAAATCTTCCTATCCAGGCTAGATGAAGCATTGTAGCAGGAAAAAACAATGTTCCAGGATTAGGCAAATGAGAAAGAAGTACCTGCACTCTCAAATTTAGCAGTATCTTAAAACCCTAAGCTAAACAAACAGCACGAATGCAGAAAACCCAGAAAAGATACATATTGGCTTCAAGATTGCCACTTCAGTTCCCTGAACTTGTATCATCCCTGCTTATTTGATTCTATAAATCATGTACTACTCCCTCCACAGGTTTCCCTAAGATCATGATAATATTTGAGTCTCTCTTTCTGCCCCCGTCAGCTGGTGAAAGAAGTATTTCTAATGAAAGTTGGGTTAGGCACTGATCTGTGGGTGTAGTAGGTAGTCATACTACAATTCACAGACTCAGAGAGACTATATAACCAGAATCTATCTAGGATTTTATCAAAAAAATTTTAAAAGCTACAATCAAGATGTAAATTGAATAAATAAATAAATAATAAAATAAATTTAACCTTATGCTTCAACTAAGCTATTTCTTATAAAATACCTAAATGACTAAATCTGCTACTCTGCATACACTTGCCAGGCTTTGGATCTGCCACTATCTTAATAATACCTAGGAAATGGAAACAAATGCACTGTGATTTCACATATGACTATTAACCAAAATGGGTAGATATAAAATGGGGAATTCTATAAAATAAATAAAATATTCAATTAAAAACCTGAGAATAATAAAAAAAAATCTTATTGAAACTGGTAACGGAGACCCCAAAAGGCAGATATTTAATATTTCTCTTATCTGAAGCTAACAGATATCTGAAGTCTAACAGGTCATACTGAGTACATATCCTTTATTTAAATGAAGGAACTGGGAAGAAATGAAACATTTTCTATATGAATGGCAGGGAAAAATACTGTGAAGAATATTAATTTATAAGGCATCTGATGTGGAGAAGAAATAAGCGCTTCAATTAGAGAAGTTGAAAGAAGTTAAATACAGAAAAAATATGATAAACTTAGCAAAGAATGCCTGTAAAAATCAGCAGCTATATTAAGTAAATTCCTAAAAATATCTATAATAAAAAGAAGTCATTACACAGCTTAGCATGTAGATTTCAATTTTTTTTTATTAAAAGTGCTCCTTCTAAAATTCAGACTATCAATAATAAAAATACACAAAAATCTAAATAAAACCTGTACCCCAGTCACTGAATATTTCTACAAAATATATTATGCACTAAACCCTAGAGACATTGAAAAAGGTGGAGAAGCAATAGCATGGAAATATATAACGAAAGAATAGATGGACAAAGGAGAAGACAAAAATATAAGTATATTAATATCTGAAGAGGGAATAGTAAACATTACATATTCAAATTAAATTGTAATGGAATTAGTGTTTACCATTTCTCTAAGGTCCCAAAAATTAGAAACAGGATACCATCAAAGTTCTCTATATAAATGAGTTTATTGTGTTAACTCTAAGAGCATTTGTACCTGTCTCCTTACTGTTGTCTGTGGGTTCTTATAAAAAAGGATCCACCAATAGTCTTTCCCAAGCAAGGATGAAGGGTATATTGAGAGACTTCATGGGTAGAGCCAACCCTACCCACAAAATATTTCAAACTATGTACAAAATATTTCAGCCTTTTCCACGGTCACATTCAGATAGTCTAGAACTGCATACAACAAGTTGTCTCAAAATTTGTATTTTTGGTATTTTAGTAATTTTTCCCATGATTTCTAGATGTAACACTAGTAACAGAGATGATGAAGCCATTCTGGGTGGGATTCCCCCCCCCGGGTTAAAGCCTTTCTATCCATTAATTAATTCATATATTAATTTATTTAACTCTAATTATCTCTGTAATATGACAATAATTAAGACTAGTGTCGACACTGTGGCTTGCTAATATATTCTATCTTAGAATTACCTTTAGATTTACACAATATCGTTTTTGTTAGGTCTCTCTTTAACACAGATAAATGGTAATTCTTTTAGATTCCATGTTTAGAGTACAAAGCTATGATATTTCATTTGTAATAATTACATAAATCCTGTACTAGGGTTTCTATAAATCCTTTGGTTAATGAGTTCCCAGATTAAAATCATACACACACTTTATATTATTATAAGCCTTAAGCAATACAAAAGTTGGTAAGATACCTAGACGCCATGTTATTTTAATCTACTTTTCTGGTGATAACCTTGAGGTATTTATTTACTTTGTTCCATCTGGGCTCCTCTTAACTCCAATCAACCAATCTTTAAGAACATATATTTATGGCTCACCTAACCCATGTTGGCTTCTCTTTCCTCCTTGTAATCCAAAGCTGCCTTCTGTCTACTCATTTTAATTTCAAATTTTTTTCTTCTCAAATCAAAGACTGAAATAGCTAAACCCTATCTAGGTCCCTCTTGCCAAAGTATTGGCTTTTGGAATCATTACCAATAATAAATAACTTGGGGGCAGAGTCATTTAGCTTTTACAAATAAGGTTATTGGTCTTATTTACAAAGTAAATGTAATGGGCCCTTTGCTAGATCTCCAACAGAAAAGCTGCACCAGAACATACTTTCTTAGTTGAAATAACAGCATTAAAGAAGTTGTATTTATGGAAACTTTCTCCATGATAATTGCCTGACAAGTGTATGTTATACCTCATGGAGATGATATAATTTTAGGGAAGATTTACATATAGCAGGTGGGAGTATGAAGCTGGACACTCAGATGACCATCTCCTAACACTGAATGATCTATGTGGGCATAAAAATAGTCAAGGATCTAAGCGAAGATTATCTTTCCTAAGCTAACACAGTTAAATTCCCCAAGATGTTAGTGTTACTGCTTTGACAAAAGGTCTGGGTAAGACAGTCATTTGCACAAATCTTTGGAAAACTATAAAATTATCAGTTGAATGTTTTTTTTTTCTCCTCACATGTTTGTATTTGATGTTCATTCAATTCCTATATGGACACCAGTAGAACAGGTTAGAGCTATTTCTTAGAGACATTAGATACATTTTCAACCATAAACTTGTATCCAAACATGTGATACAGAAAAATATAACACAAACTAATTACATGCATCCCAAAGGTCCTTTCAATTTAGTCATCAAGGTTTCCAAATTGTATACCTGCTTTCAGGCCATTGTTATTTACTTACAACTCTCAACGTTTCAAAATGAATTGTGTGTTAATTTCACAATCTTATTATATTTTATTACACAAATTGTCAAGAAATTAAAATTGAACTTCCACAGGGACATGTCTAAATTGCAAGGAGAGGTGACTGTTCCTTTCTTCTTAGAGAAAGAAAGTTTCATCTAAGGCATGATCTATAGATATTTTCAAGGATTCTATATACAAATATGACATCAGTGGCTTCTCATCCCAAGAAATGTCCTTGCTATATCTACTAGAATAAAGGTAAGCCTTGGGATATATTTTAGAGTAAAAACATAGTGTGAGAACCATGAGAAAAGTGAAACTAGGTATCACACATCACTCGTGAACAAAAGAATCAAGAAATTGGAAGACTCAGTGCTCAGAAGAATGAAGTCTCACTTCACAGAAAGTTTGTTAAGAACTCTGGGCCTCATGATACTGCAAGACTGAAAATTTGTAACTATGCCCTGATGCACCCACCATTTGCTTTCAGGTGATATTTTGAAAAAAAGCCAATTCTCATAATTAGCTTTATAAGAACTACCATTTAAAAACCAGAAAAACAAACATAAAAGAGGAGTACATGTTCACTAAACCCAATATTCTCTAATAAACAATAACACCAAAAATTACTTCATTTATCTAGATTTTATCAATATTGGAATGATCAACTAGTTTAGAACAAAGAAACATGATAAGGAAAACAAAATAGTAAATATTGTATTATGGGGAAATATTAAAGCTTGCAACAGAGAAAATGTATATGCTATGCCACTTAACAATTTAAATCTCTAGATTGCATTAAATTATTAGAAATGGAGAATAAGTATTCAGATCCAATGAGGCACTAAAATTTCAAACTCCTACTTAAAGAAGCTAAATATTATCTTTATTCTTCATGTTTTTGGAATGATGCTGTCATGTATGTGGCAATGAGCTGGTCAAGCCAACATGAACTATGATGACTTTCACAACACAGTGTTAAATTGGCATGGCTGGACAAAAAAATATGCCTTCTTTAGACAAAATAACGTTTTTTTCTTAGATGGACTGTTTTTTTTGTTTGTTTGTTTGTTTTTTTTGGTTTTTTTTTTCTGCCAAAGAACCTAGTAACTAGTGCTTTTACTGAACTTTTCTACCACTGAACTACCTCCATTGGTTCTACAGGTATTTTTCTTACCATTTTTTTCACTTCTTCAAAATTATTATGAGGAATTCTAAAACATAGTTGTTTGACAAGGAAAGTTGATTTCTTTTCACATACAATAAAGAAGTAGAAAAGCAGCTACAGAAAATTGGATAATGGAAGTGTAGGAACATCTAAATAAGCATAGCTGTTATTTACTAGACAGTCAACCTATATAGACTCTACTTTTGATGTACAGGTTTTCTCCATCAGGACCCATCCAGTCTGCTCCTGTGCCTGGAGCAGTCTTAGGGGGTCAGCTCTGCACCCAATTCCCCAAAAGCCAGAGGAGGCTAGACTCTCAAGAGCTTTAACATGCACAGCTGAATATCATTCCACATTTTATATCTACCCATTTTGGTTAATAGGGGAAATGGGAAAAGGGGGTGACATCTGAAATGTAAATAAATAAAGTATGCAATAAAAATAAAAAATAAAAATCATTAAATGTAAATGAATAAAATATGTAATAGAATAAATAAAAATCATTAAATAAAACAAACACAGAAACAAATAAAGAAAAAGCTGAAAAATAATAAAACACAAAGATAAACGATCAATGAGCCTATCATTCCACCAAGTCTCACTAAAAAAAAAAAAATCAGCACAAAATACAAGTCAGAAAGTAGAAAGGTACATCATAATGATGGAAGGAGAGAAGCTAATTCTGTCATGTAAAGCATTATCAGTAAAATTTCAGATTTGACGAAATAGGTGACATTTCAAGTACAATAAAAATTTCTCAAGTTGACTCAAAAAAAAAATGTTTCCTTTCTTAGAGGATTTGCTTCATTTCCCATTTTGAACTGACAGCAAAGTAAAGGCACATGTTTCCGACAATGGTTCAGTAGCATCACTGTGATGATAATGCTTTTAGGCACCATGATTATACTTTATTTTTGGAGTTCTTTAAGTAGGAAAAAACTAGGACTAGCAATCCTGTGATTTCTCAGTAAAGACTAAAATTCCCTTAGGTATGTAAGTCCACAACAAAAGTCTTTCCTGCTAATGCACTCAAGACAACTCTTCTTGAATTTCAGGCATTACTCACCTTGAAAACATAGCTCAATTTTTTATAAAAATTTACAGTGTGTCAGAAGCACTGATGACTATCTCTGGTTGAAAAAAATATATATTTTTTTATTTTTTTGGTTAGACAGCCTAGATTTGGTGACCTGTTTTTATGTATTTACAGAACATGTTTCAGGAATTGAGTGTGGGATAAGAGGGGATTAAAAAGATGAGTGACTGTCCACATTATCAATTCTCTATTGTATCAAGGAGGAATTGCTGTTACCAGGAAATGTATTGCTTCTATGGAATGTATTCCCTGTCCTATGACTCCTTTCTAGGTTATACAGGAGAAATATTCAATAGACATAAAAGATAAAACCTCACAACCTCATGGGAACACAATCATCCTATTCTCTTTAGTATTGCAGAAGTTGAGAACAGACTGTGAAATTCAATTGTATTCATCATGGTAATTTTTGTCCACTCACTCAATAGCTGCTCTCCAGAATTAGGACAATCATTTTCACATCAAATTATCTCTGCATAAGTGCTATTCACTATAATTTGAGTAGATGACATTTAAAATTGTGGAAGAAAATTCCCTATCAATGTAATTAGAGAGAATAGTCATCTGGATGACACTTGATATAATTTCTCAGGAAGGACAAAAAACTAAGCCTTGAATAAAGTGAAATTTAAAAGGTTTTCCATTAATAAATGGGACTAGAAAATGTCATTCTCAGTGAAGTAATCCAGTCACAAAAGAACACACATGGTATGTACTCACTGATAAATTTCAGAAAAAAATGCTCAGAATAATCTTGATAAAGCTCACAGGTCATATGAAACTCAAGGAGAAAGCAGACAATAATATGTATGGTTCAGTCTTATTTATACAGTGAAACAATATATAGAGAGGAAGGTCCTTGGGAGAGAGTGAGGGAGGGGAGGGAAAAGGAGGAGTAAGTATCAGGTGTGGGAGGGGATATGGGATATAGGGGATATCAGGAATTTGAACAGACTGGTGTAACACTGGCAGATGGGGAACAGGGTGTAGCCCCTACACAGTCCCAGATGCCAGGAAGTTAAGAAACTCCCAGGACCCAATTAAATACACTGGCACTACTTTCAAATCTTGGATATATATATAATTTATCATGTTGCTTTGCTTTCAAATGCATAAGAAAATAACATACAATTTTCCTGTGGAGCAACTTAGATGTTGATAATGGAAAGGATGGTTCAAAACTTTAAGCATTAGCCAGATAAGGTGGTTTTCCATATCAATGTGGTTGTGATTCAATGTTTATCCCAGACAATTTAGGAAGAGTTCATTGGTAGAGGGGATAGGTAGGGAAAAACTGGGGTTCGAAAGGGGACAGGGAGTTGAAGAGGGAAATATAGTCAGATATTGGGTGAGGGGAACAGGACTGAAGCCCTGAGGGCCAGCAAAAGAATAAAAACAGAAAAACTTGGAATGTTGGAGGAAGGGAAACCCTCTAGAATGCACCAGGGACCTGTAAGGTGAGAAACTCTCAGGGTCCAATTGGGGGGACCCTAGATGAAATGCACTAGAGTGGAGAGAGTAACTTTAAAACCCATCTTTAAAAGAAAAACAGGGCATCAAGAGGAAGGATGGTAACCTCATCCCCAATAAAAAATTTTGACCCAGAATTGTTCTGGTATGAAAAAACTGCAGGAACAAAATTGAAGAAGAGTCTGAGGAAAATGAGGTTTAGAAACAGGCCCAAACTGGGATCCAGCTCAAGTGGAGACCCTGAAGCCTGACTTTATTACTGATGTTATGGTGTGCTTACAAATGGGGGCCTATTATGACTGACATCTGAATGGCCTAAAGGCATCTGAAAGTGTCAGTTGCTGATATTTATATCCAACTAATGGAGAGAAGCTGCTGATCCCTGTGGTTGCATTAGCAAAAAGCTGGAAGAAGTTGAGGAGCAGGGTGACCCTATAAAAAGACTAGTAGTCTCAGCTATCCTGGACCATTGAGATCTCTCAAACACTGAGGCACCAACCAAGCATCATAGACAAGCTAATATGAGACCCCCAACACATATACAGCAGAGTACTGCCAGGTCTGGATTCAGTCAGAGAGGATCCTCTTAAACCTCAAGAGATTCGAGTTCCCAGGGATGCAGGTTGGGGTTGGGGTGAGGACACCATCAAGGAGATGGTGGAAGGAGATTTTGGATGTGGAACAATAATAATAATACTAATAAAAATACATGTAAATTAATTTAAAACATTTTTATTGTTTCTTTTTTTAATTTAGTATCATAAAATCAATCCCATTCATTTCCCTTTCCCTTGTACCCATTCTCTTGCCTTGCAGTCTTGCTCCCAAAAGAAAATCAAATGCACTCATCCTTTAAGCTGGAGTGTGACAAAGTGAGTCCTTCAGTTTTTTCCACTCAACTTTGCTTGCAAATGATCATTGCAATGGGCCATTAATTCCATCTGGATCAAGGTCTATGCAATATGGTACATTGTCAATACAAGAACCTCATTGGGACTCTTCTCAGATATCCTGTAATTGACCAATGTCATGGAAATCCTGCAACTTTAGATCCACAGGCCCAGCATAGTCATAAATTGCAGCAGTGCATTGATAGAGTAAGCAAACACAAAGCACTGGTATGGGTTTGGGAGGTATTTGAGCTGGTTAGCCTGCCAGGTCTTCTGAACTACTTCATCCAATACTACTGCCAGCAAGGATCACAGAGAGTGATCAGCTTTTCATTTCTCTTGGTGTCATGTCTCACTCTCTTGCATCAATATCATCAGATATAGCTCTAATTGTGCTACTCAGTTGAGCTGCAGGGCCTATTCTTTAGATATCTGGGGTCAACTCAAAAGTGGTCTCAGGAGTGCTATGACATGTCTGCAGTAGTCACATAGGGCAAGGGCCATCACTGGTGTGATCTGCCCACATGTGTCTGTTAGTGCCTGATTCATGGTCATCTGAGGCTAGTTCCCTTTCTGAGCTCCTTGGATCCAGAGTACTGATCATCTTGACTGTCTTTCAGCTTAGGCCATAATGCAACTGGTTGAGATGCATGTCTTTTATATCATAAAATATTATTTATGAATAATTATATAAAATTATTTTGATAATTATATCTTTCAAATGGCTAACGAGGAGAGAATTGAATGTTGCCATTGCTATAGAAGGAAAATGTAAGAAAAACATATAGGGGCTGTGTGGAGAAAGTACTCTAGAATATATGTGATGAGAATATGAAAGTATTTTAGTTTTGGGAAGAACTTAAGTGTACTTTTAGTGTTAGAGAATTGCTAATATACACACAACCATCAACTAAAATTCATTCTGGAATTCAATACTAGAGGACGACTGTGGAGAGACATATTGTGAGAAAGCTGCTATGGACCTATAACCTTCAGGCCCATACTTCCAGTTGTGCACAACTTGCAACTAGTTTTTTCACCACTTTCCCTCAATTATCAAATTTATCCTACTTCTTTTGTTCATAAATACCAAAAATTCTACTAATAAAATATTAATAACCACATACCAACAAAAACAAAGAATATCATCATAAACAATAACAAAAAATGAGAATCCATATCGTTGAGAATGACATGTCATTCAATGAAGTAATATATGTTTTATGTATTTCAAACCTTCATTCTTAATAAAATATAAAGGTTAACAATGTGTAATATTTTATACAAATGTTACACATATAATGTTAATTCAGCATGTCATTTTACTTTTAATCCTAAACACATAATTTTTACGTGAGGGTATTCAAATTTAGATTAATTTTGGATAACATTCCATCCTTACTTAAGGTAGTGCATATAGTTAAAATATCTTTTGTGATACTTATTTCTTCTTTAAAAATTTAAGGTAAAAGTTTTCATCATTTTTCAAAATTTTTCCACAAACTACAGCTCAAATCTTTCAGAGCATCTTATGTGGTCAAGTGAGAACTCTTCTAACCACAACAATTCTTCATGGAGAGTGCCTCAGGAAAGTTTAATGAGATGAACATCCTCATTCTGCAGTGAAAATTAATTCCAAAAGTGACTCATCCTCTTTTCAGATGAAGAAGCACTGCAAAACTGAGACAGTGATTATGCTTCAGAGGCAGAAACATATCTCTTGCACAGAATACATAAGCATCTGAATCATAGCTGGAGTTTGGGGAATTCTAGCATGTTCCTTCTTATGATTGGTTTTTATTTGTTCTTTCTGCACAGGTTTATGAAGAAGTAGCAGTCTTTCTTCTCTGTAGCAGTCTTTCTTCTCTGTAGCAGTCTCCTATCAGGATTTGTGTATACAAAGCAGACAGCTAGACTATAGCCAGAAGCCTGGCTACTAAATCCTTGAGTGCAGTGATGTTTAATGTTAATTGCCTCTGTTTGGAGGAGTGTGTATATTCAAAGAGAAAATGGCAAAGAAAAAAAAAAATCAGAAAAGCGATCTCAGTCCAAAACTTGAAAAGAACAGCCCTGTAGTAATCTTCTTTAACACTCCCCATGCTGCTAATTTATCTGTGTCTCCTCCCTGTGTGTTTTAGCAGAAGAATGTAAAGTAAAAGTATAAGAAAATATAATTTACCCTGAGCTCTAGCTCCAATTAACAAGACAAAACAACAACAACAAAAAAAACCAACAAAACAAAACAAAAAAACAGTCTGTGGTGACTGTAGCTGTGGGGAAGAAAAAACTCAGATGGGTAGAGGAGAGAGGAGATGGGGGGGGGGGCAGGTCTTCCCACACCACACCACCAGCAGAAGGGTCCCACGTGCATGCAGCCGCCTAAGGCTGGTGGCTGCTGTTCAAGGTTCCAAAGTTCCAAAAGCTGGTAATCTGGTGGCGGAGGCGCAGGCCCAGGTGACATGTGGAGTCTAGTTTTCCAAAGCTTTTATTGTTCATGGTGTGGTGAATAGGTGTAGATGGTATGCACTTTCCCCACTAAAAGTCAGGGGATCTCGCCTTTTATAGGAAAGGGGGAAAGGGGAGGGAATAACTTAATTAGCTATGCCCCCCGGCCTTTAGATAACTCATTAATATTTTAATCTCTGGAGGTGGAGACCTGCTAATCACACCCTCTACCTGTGTGCTACGTGACTGAAGGGTGCAGGTTAAATGGAGTAACCTCATCCAAGGCCCGGCATGGAGCCTGATTATGTATCTGGTTACTTGGTCTAGTTCCTGGCTATCTCTAATAAACCACACATTTTTGTCTGTATCTTTCTTATTAAAACTCTTGGCCGCCAAGTAAAGCTTGCTTCTCACCTGTGTCATTTTTCCCAAGTGCTATGATGATGTCCATAAATTGTTCCATTATATAAGGTATTTATGTATATTTCAGTATCCTGGACATAGTGTGTTTAGATTTTGAGAAATAAATTTTGAAGTTGCAACAGCTAGTCACCCTGAGGAGTCCAGCAGACTTGGAATACATGCCACCTACCTCTCCACTTCCCTTCTTGCATGAGCCTTCTGCCAGGGCATATCACCAGCTTGTCTGATCTTCTGAAGACACCATGGTTTGAAAGAATCCCAGGAGTTTTGCTGCAAGAAGAGCAATTGGTAAGGGACTTTCCCAAACAGCCATAGCAGCTGAATATCAGGAAGAACCCAGCAGACTCTGGACCAATTATTGTTGAAATCCTGTTCCTGCCTTTTTCTTTTGCGAGAACAGACCACTGGTTTGTTTACTTCACTTAAGACACCACACTCTGAAGGCCTTCCAGGAGTTCCTCTGCTCAATGGGCAACTGATGCAACAGTCGGAAAGAACCCCTGAAGTTCTGCTGCACACAGTGCAACAGACCTCATAGTATGAATGTCTCCCAATAGAATAGCCACACAAGAGGCAACAGCTGGAAGACTGCTCTGAAGAGCCAACAATCTGCAGGTCTATAAGGAGATCTGCAACAGGCAGGGCAACATATCAGCAACTTGACTGGCCCCCTGAAGATCCCACAGTCTGAATTTTACAGAAGAGACATTGCAATTAGAGCAACAGTTCACTGCCATATGTTCCTTGAAGGCCACGTAGTCTGAAGGTCTCACAGGAGGTCTGATATAGCCAGGGCCACAGGCCTTCCAGGAGACCTGCAGCAACTCAGGGACACAGAATGCAGGCTCCAGACAAAGACAATAAAGCAGCTAACACCAGAGATAACCAGATGGTGAGAGGTAAGCACAAGACCATGAGCAATGGAATGGAAGCCAATATACTTTGGAATCATCAGAACTCAGTTCTTCCACCACAAGTTCTGGATGTACCAACACACCTGAAAATCAGGAAGCTGACCTAAAATCATATCTTGTGAAGATAATAGAGCCCTGTAAGTAGGATATAAATAACTTACTGACAGAAATAAAAGAAAACATAGGTAAAACTGTAGAAGACTTTAAAGAGGCCACAAATAAATCTACTAAAGAACTACAGAAAAAGTAAATCAAATAGGTGAAGAAACTGAATGAAACTGCCCAAGCCCTAAAAGTAGAAGTAGAAACAGTAAAGAAAACACAAATGGAGGCAAACCTTGAAATGAAAAACCTAGGAAAGAGGTCAGGAATTACAGATGTAAGCATCACCAACAGAATACAAGAGATAGAAGAAAGAATCTAAAATGTAGAAGACAGCTTAAAAGCTATTGACACAACTGTCAAAAAATTCAAAACATAAAATACTCCTAACCCCGAATATCCAAAAAAGTCCAGGATACCATGAAAAGACCAAATCTAAGAATAATAGAAATAGAGGGGAGCCAAAATTTCCAGCTCAAAGAATCCAAAAAATCAACAAAATCACAGATGAAAACTTCCCCAACAAAAAGAAAGTTATGGACAAAAATGTACAAGAAGCTTATAGAATACAAAATAGATTGGACGAGAGAAGAAAATTCTCTTTTCACATAATAATCAAAACTTAAATTCAAAGAACAAAGAAAGAATATTAAAAGCTGCAAGTGAAAAAGGCCAAGTAACATATAAAGGCAGTCCCTATCAGAATTACACCAGACTATTCAGCAGAGACAATAAAAGCCAGAAGAGCCTGGAAAGATATCAAGCAAACTCAAAAAAAAAAAAAAAATCACAAATGCCAGTCTAGGATACTGTACCCTGCAACAGTCTTAACATAGATGGAGAAATCAAAATATTCCAGGACAAACCAAATTCAAACAGTATCTAATCTACCAATTCAGTCCTACAGAGCATTCTAGAAGAAAAGCTAAGAGGGTAACTACACCAAAGGAAACAAAAGATATATATCATCTCACAACAAAGCCAATAGGAAAGAATCACATGCACATAATGCCACCTACAACAACATAGTAGGAAATAATGATCTGTCTTTAATATCTCTCAATATCAACAGACTCAATTCCCCAATAAAAAGACATAAGCTAACAAACTGGATATACAAACAGGATCCAGCATTTTGCTGCATAAAAGAAACTCATCTCAATACCAAAGGTTGCCACTGTCTCAGAGTAGGAACCTAGCATTGAGAATCAGATGCATATTCTTTCACTCAACCAATAGAGAGAAGCTGGGGACCCCTGTGGTTGAATTGGGGGAAATCTGGAAAAAACTTGAGAAGGAGGGAGAACCCATAGGATGACCAGTAGTCTCAACTAACCTGGACGCCAGAGATCTCTCAGTGAACCACCAACCAGGTAGCATATACTAGCTGATATGGGATCCAACACACATATACAGCAAAGGACTGCCTGGTTTGGCCTCAATGAGTTAAGAAGCACCTAACCATCAAGAGACATGAGTCACTAGGTAGTGTGGAGGTCTAGTTTGGTGGGGCTTAGGGAGTGGGGAAATCTTCTTTGAGACAGTAGAGGAGATATGGGATGTGTAATAGTCAAAGGGCAGACCAGGAAGGGGACAATGACTGAACTGGAAAAAAGATTGACCGATAATAATAATAATGAGAAGCTGGATTAGACACTCTGGGAAGTACTTATTTTGTTAAGGCATCATTATAGATCTGTACTCTATTTCAAAACTTAATGGTGGATTCCAACTATGCTTCAGAGTTTCATCCAGTAACCATAGAGTACAGAGTATCTCTCAGTGATATACTGGTAAACAAATAATTTAAGAGGTATTTATTTTCAAAAAGAAATGTTTAACATATATGCAAATTCTCTGCAACTCTATGTGTTTTTGTAAATTTCTGTAGGGCTGCACATGTGTCTGTATGGAAGTAGCATTTCTTTTTTTTTTCCCCTCTGGTAAAATTAAAATATTAAAATACTTTGTTCAACACTAACATGAATATTGTATGTTTGGACAAATCTACTGCATTCTCAAAGAAGAGTTGCTCTCCCAAATCATTATGACTATTCCATCCAAAGTTTATATGCTTTCTGTCTTTAAAAACAACTGAATTCTACTCTGATGCCAAGATGAGTTGTAGGGACTGTACTCCGAAGTGCTACAGCCATTGAGGAAGAGGGCTTGTTCTCCTGTTTTAGGACCCTAAAGTAATCTTTCCTCACTTCCTCAGAAGACCATGGGTCATCATTTCACACACAGGATACTTCATGGCACACAACTGGGCTGGGACAGCACTCACCTGCTCACCTCCAACTTCTACCGCTAGGTCCAGTTGTTAAATATATGAGGTGAAAGGCATGCTCTTCTGAGTGCTGGAACAAGCAACAGGCAGAGACAGATCTCCCACTGTCATGAGTTGGATCAACTTTTCCAACAGCCAGAAGTGGAGGGGAGTCCTGGGGAGAAGCATCACCCCTAAACCCACACTATCCATGGCAGAGAAGTAGTGATGTCAACTTTCTCACACTAATACCCTTGTGGCAGCTCACTCACATTTAATCAAATATGAGTAGCCTCTTAGGGCAATAATCCCTGAAAATTCCTGACTCTTATTCTTCAGAAGTCCAGTAAATGCAAATAGTCACTCTAATAAGGCTTGGGCTTCATGAGTCTTGTTTATAGCCATACTGGAATTGTGGCTGTCTTGGTATAGTATAAGAAGTATACAAGCATTACTACATCTTTGTAATTTGTGGATCACACAAAGTTTCAATAGATCTGATGGAGTAAATGAAGAGAAAAGAAGTGACTTTATTTTGAAAAGTAAAAGGAAGTAAGTAAAGATTAACAAAACAGGGTAATATCATCATAATGTCAACTCTCTACCTAAAAGTACTTATAATAAATTAATGTAATTGTGTAGATGTCCACATACTCTTCAAATAAAAATTCCATATCTGATCTGCTGAAAATGCTTCTTAAAGAGCCCATAGATCACCTAACAAATAAATGCAGAAAACCACAAAGAATCAAAACACAGTATAAAACACAGTCAAACAATTTGACAAAATATCTTATGTATCTAAATCTCAGGGGTCATTGTGGAAGAGGGACAAAAATGATGTTAAACTCTAGGATATGAGACCATATGCTGTAAGATTATGTCCTCTAGAATGCCAGTAATTGCATCAACAATGGTGATTTTCAAAATATTTCAAGCACTTAAATAATGCTGACAGCAGGAGATACAGTTTTCCACAAAAGAAAGGAGTTAAGAATATTATATTTGTGGGAAGAGGTGAGAAAGGGAAAGGGAGAGATAAAACTGTATTATAATCTCAAAAAATAAAGAAAATAATTTTACAAATTAATTTCCACCAAATAGTAGTGCAAGCAATGTCTACCCACCCCCATCAAACACTCATACAACAAGTCAATATAAAAATTTACCAAGTTTCTCCCTAGGTAAATGATGACTTTATTGGAAAAACTTACAGAGCATTTTTGGTTGATTATTTTTCTGGGCTTTTGTGCTCAGAAAAAGGATGCTCAGAAAATCATTACCCAGTAAGAATGATGTCTCTCTTACAGATCACATGATGTAGCCAAACTCTTATACTCTTTCTTGTCCTGTATTTTCCCATTCACTTACATGGCTACATTCAGTAAGTGTAGATTTTCCTACAAAAAATTGTCTGAGCATGTGGATGCTAGAGTGAGGATCTCTAGCCTTTTCTTGTCATTTAATGAGTGGATGTAAACAAATTGTAAGCCCAGCTAAGGTACCTATTTACCAGTTTGCACAGAAGATTGCCCACAAAGGCTGCTGTTTGGCTTGAAATATAGGAATAAAGAGCATCTAGGTGTATTCCTCTATCTCTTACTTCATTACCAGCTCCCTCTTTTTTCAAGAGTTTCTGAGCATTTATATAGTGTTAAATGATTCAAGATTTTCACACCACTCTGGTTTTCTGAACCCTGAAGCACTTTAGTCATATCACTGTCTCTGGAAAAGCCTTTTTGAAATTCCATTTAAATTTTTTATGACTACAAAACAAATGTGAAACAAATGATGAAAATGAAGAAATGGAAACCTGAAATTAATGACATGGAATATAGTAACAATTTATGAGAATAGAAACAAATGTAGAGGACTATATTACCTACTACTATATTTAACCAATCAATCTCAGATGTTTATTCACTGGAGACTATGACTTTTTTCACAAGAATTAGTGTAAGTGAAACATTAAAAAAATGATTCTTACCTTCACTAGAATGGACATTTAATACAATGGAGTTTCTGAAGGGGAGACCTGGAATGCAACTGAAATTTAAATAAAAAAATAACTAATTTTAAAAATAGAAGTAAAAAGAATTTTGGTTCTATAAAAAATCCTCACATCATTATGGAACTTGATGACAAATACACATTGAATGGCACTTCTTACTATGAAACATGCAAGATTCACAAGTGACTACACTATCAGCTTAATCATCCCTATCTTCCTTAGTGACAACTTTAGGCAATAGGTGAGCTGTTTCACAAGGAGGGCATATATTTTACTAGTCCTATATTTATATACCCAAGCCAGACATCCAAAACAATCAGCATCCTGAGAAACAGAACCTTCCTTTTCATTCAGTCCTGCAATGAAACCAAGAATTTAGATAACAGATTTATTAATATATAATCCTTTCTCCAAAATATCTGAAAACAAAACTATGAAAGCAAGCCATTTCTATCACACTAATTCATACTTTAAAATATTAGGGCCTCAAAAATTATTTGCTTTTATATGTCTGTATTTTCTCCAATAACTGTCAAAGGCTATTGAAATAATTCCCAGTCATCTCGTTAGGCATCACTCATGCAATACACAAGAAAGCTTCCAAGGATTCTATTAAAACCTCTGTTTTAAACCCATTTTCAACTAATTTTTCATGCTTGGTTATTTCAATGCACATTTATTACAGTTAAATGTTCCCCAAAATCCTAATAAATCCTCAAAGTTTAGCATTGTGTTAGATACATAGAAGCAATAAGAATACAGATAAAGGACAGAACAATAAGAAAAATTACTGAGCAACAACCATCTAGTTAACTATAGTGTTACCAGGACCATAGAGTGATAAATTTGGTGAAGACTTTCATGAAGACATTTTCTGTTCTAAACAATTGTTATTAAGTTCAAAACTAATAATATACCAACATTAAATATAAACCAGGTATGATATAGCATGATAGATTCAACCTATTAGCATCAATTGATTCTTTTAAATATCAAGATTTAGATTACATTAAATGGAATTGATGCACAAGAGCAGAAAGTTGAATTCTATAAAATTACCACAGAACACACAATAGCCATAAGATAAAATGTAATAATCGCAATTAAAAAAAATGCTTTGTGATACTAAAGAGTAACTATGACAAATCAATACAACTAAACTGTCATACATACCAGGAATCATGGAAAGAGGATGATGGTTGGAAACCTAAGTAAGCTGTGACTCAAAATAAAAACAAAAATAAATTTTAGTATTTTAAGCTTTTTCATTGGAGTATATGTAAACTCTTTGCTTTGATTGTACTTAAAGAATGAATTATACAGATATATAATTATGAACATAGAACTATGTTTGTCACCAAATATAACAATGTATACCTGATGTTCAAATATGGATTCAAATGTAATGTAAAGCATCTGGGAACTTTGATGGTGAACAATGCACTTGAATTATCTAAAGGCTTACTTATGTCCAGTTTCATAAAGCTATTTACCACATAATACGTTTTGTCTTAAATTATATTGATGGTAAAGAAATATTAAGAGGAGTTTATTTTAGAAAATAAACATCCCAAATCAAGGTATACTGCAATCATTTTTTGAGTAAATACATGCTTTTTTGTGCAGAGCAGCACATTGTGTATATGTTTATGGTATCTATCTAATAACTTATACAATTGTTACTTAGATGTCTTTATTTTGTAAACATTTAACTAATACACACATGTCATATAATGTGTTAAAATATAACCATTACATAAAATTCATTAGGATTACCCACAATATCTATAACTAATAAAAAAATACCCACTTAATTTGATAGCTTTTTAATACACACTCAGCCTATTTAGCACTGTTGCTATGAGCTGAGATGCAGAGAGGTCTACAAAAGCAATATTACATTCTGATGTTAATCTTCCCTGAAAAATATTACTTTCCCTCTGAAACAAGATCATCATATGCCACCAACTACTGCAATTTTTTTCCATTCCAGCTCTGACGCTTTTCTGTAAAGTTATCCTCAAGTGTCAACATTAGATTTTACATAATTGACTGAAATTTTAGGAGATATGCCTGCTTTTAATTTTTAACCTGTGAACAGTACATATGTAGCTGAAGAAAAGAAGCAGCAAAGACTCTCTTATACCCTCCATGTCACAAGTGAACCAACCTTCTGTCAAATACATACCTGCTCTGTGTATCCTTTCCAATTATCTACTACTTTGTTTCCTTTGAGAAGTAGCAGTTTGTATTAACAATTTCAAATGTGTACCATGATTGCCGTTTTGCATTGCACAGGATTTGTTCATGTTAATGGCTAAAAATTTATTCTATTTTTAAGTAATGTAAAATAGCATAGGATAGAATATAATTATTCAATTATTACAAAAGAATAACACATGTTAGTAATAAGAATTATTTCACTCCCTTATACAATGTTTGTCATTCTCTTGTGGTCCTGATGGTTCAAGTCCTATCCAGCACAACCTTCATAGTGGTATGTCCCTCATTTTCTTCAATTCCTTCAACTTATTTTTGCTTCTTTGGTTTGTTGTTGTTCTCTTCACTCTACTTCCCTCCATTTTTTTTTGTTTTTGCACTGTTTGTGTGTATTTTTAACATATTATTATGTATATTTCATGAATTGATGAATGCTATGTGAGGAAAATATATTTAAGTATATAATCCCTAGGTCTGTGTCCTATGTATTTTCTGGTTCATCTTCACCCACCTCCTGTCAGTTAAGGGTTCTGACTCATGGAATGCGAGTGCAAATCAGATGGTAGTTAGTTACTTCCACAAGATTTGTACTACATTTACCCTAGATATTTTGCATGACAGTCATCACTATATATCAAAGATTTTAATATTTGAGTTGCAAGTTTACATTTCTCTTTGAGTATCCTATAGAGAACATTCCACATAAAAGACACTCATATGTGGGAATGAATGTTCTATTTTAGGATGCTGTTGAATCTCTCTGTTTTTAGTGAGTTGAAAAAGTGTTGTCATTAGCAATGGCATTTTCTGAAGATTCATCTTGGCAGAATTTGAGAACAAATAAAGAGACACACAACAATATATTAAGCAGAGAGAGGTAGAAGAGAGAGAAACACACACAAAGGGAGGGATATATATATATATATATATATATATATATATATATATATATATATA
>JANHMN010000003.1:56428353-56453353 GCA_030674055.1 Rhabdomys pumilio
ATATATATATATATATATATATATATATATATATATATATATATATAGAGAGAGAGAGAGAGAGAGAGAGAGAGAGAGAGGAGTAGAGGAGTAGAGGGAGGGAGACAGAGACAGAGAGACAGAGAAAGAAGGAGAGAGTGAGAGAAAGAAAAAGAGGGGAGGAGAGGGAAGGGGAGAGGAGGGGGGGAAGAGAAGAGAAGAAAAGAGAGAAGAGAGGAGAGGAGAGGAGAGGGGAGGGGAGGGGAGGGGAGGGGAGGGGAGGGGAGGAGAGGAGAGGAGAGGAGAGGAGAGGAGAAGAGAAGAGAGAAGGGAGGATAAGGGAGGAGAGGGAGGAGAAGAGAGAAGAGAAGAAAAGAGAGGAGAAGAGAGGAGAAGAGAAGAGAGAACTTAGAAAATACTACTCTAAATGATATATATATATATATATATATATATATATATATATATATATGACTGGGGCCAACCCCTGAATGATCATTGATTGGTGGCTTAGTCTCTTGGGACTTCCACATGTCCAGGTTAGTTGACACTGTTGGTCTTCTGGGTTTGTCATCTACTTGAGTTTCTCTAATTCTTCTCTTAACTCTTCCACAGACTTCTGTCCAATGTATGTCTGTTGATATCTGCATCTGTCTCAGTTACTTGCTGGGTAGAGCCTCTCAGAAGTTAATAGTCATTAATAGTATGAGGGATTTTTTTTTGATGTACAGCTAATTCAACCAGTTGCTCCCAAGAACTCAAGTCTTTCTCCAGTCATCTATCAGTGTCCTGCCACTCTCCCCTACTTTACCTTCTGACAAAACTTTTCTGGTTCTGCCCCTGGATCTATAACTATACTGGTTAATTATAGTTCCAATATATTCTCTCTTCCTGACAGTGTCCCATCTCCTATATTCTGTCTCAGCTCATTTGTTATCACTTTTTTTGAGGTGTGATTCTTACAAGAGATTCTCTCAACAATTGCGAACATTAGTAATCCATTTTTGTTTGCTATTATTTTGACACAAGTTCTCTCTATGTAGCCCTCCTGTTAAGCACCACACTTAGTAGATCAGACTGGCCTTGAGCTCACAGATATTTGCCTATGTCTACATCCAGAGTACTAGGATTAAAAGTGTGTACAACCACACTATGCCAAAAAAGATCATTGGTAGCATGTTGTATAATTTTAAACCAGCTTGACAGAAGCTAAAGTCATCTGAAAGTAGGGAGCCTCAATTGAGAAAATGCCTCTATACCTGGGCTTTAGGCAAGCTTTTATGAAATATTTTTAAATGAGTGATTGATCTGTGATTGATGTAGCTCATTGTGTCTGTGTTGACATTTCTGGGCTGGTAGTCCTGGACTTTATTAAAAAGAAGACAGGATGAGAAATCCATGGAGAGCATGCCTGTAAGCAGTTCTCCCCCATGAGCCCTGTATCAGCTCCTGCCTCCCAAGTTCCAGCTCTGCTTGAATTAGATATTTTCCTTCAATAATGAACAGTGATACAGAAACATAAGTCAAATAAACTCTTTTCTCCACAAGCTTCTTTGGTCATGGTATTTTATCATAGCAATGATACCCTGATAAAGATAGGAAGTGTTGCTCTTCCTCCTCCTTTTGTATATTTTTTAAGGTTAATTCTAACCTGATATTTTTAATCACAAGATTGTGAGATATGTGTGTATTTATAGTATGCTTATGTTTATTTATGCATTTTTGAATACATGTTTATGTTTATTTGTCTCTACATATGTGTGTGTGTTCATATTAGTGTGTGTGTCAAGTGTGCTGCAGCTAGCTATTTACCTTGTCTCCTGCTTTTTCTTCCTGTAAGGCATAAATATTTAGCTTGCAATACACACACAAAAAAATCATTTGATCAAATTTGTGAACCCCTTATATAATTCACAAGCCATATTTTTACACACCTAGGTATATGTGTTCTCAAACCATCAGAGAAGTTCATGTTTCCCAGTATCTCTTTCCATCCTTTCAACAATGTGCTGAGTGTACATCTACTGAGGCTGTACTTCACTGAAGAAATTCTAACCATGTCTTGTCTAATTCCTTTTTACTTGACCATTGTCACAACTGAGTAGAGGCAAATAAGTGGGCTTTCTCTCAAGCAGAAGTTTCCTTTGTTCCCTAACTTTTTTAAATGGACATGTGTCAATTATATATAACAACAGGCTTCATAGATACATTTATATACTCCTAAATTGTGTTCTTTGAGCACGTGTATATGTAGACTGATGGATTTTCTTTCTATCCTCTCCTCTCCTGACAGTTTCCTTGACTATTGCAACCTCACCCTATTTTCTCTTCATAAGTTTGATGGATCAGACCTTTGCTACATTTTATTCTGTTTGTGGCACTCACTGTACTCTCTGTGTGCCACTTACTCTCAGTGCACTTTTGTACTTGTATTTCTCAATTTTATGCAGCTCCTTATTCAATTGGATGCTTTTAAAATACACAGGATCCCATGGAGTCTCCTGTTCTCTAAGATCAAAGGAATAAATAGTGAAGGAAACCTAGCCAGCATGAAAAACAAGGCTCTGGCAGGCCTGCTCCTCTCTCCCATTCCCTTTCCCTTGATAAATGGTAATTAGTTCACATTCCTAAAGCTAGCCACCAAGATGTATTCCCTTATTTGAAATTTTCTTTTCCTTCTGAGGCTCACTTTGAAGGTTGATGTATCAAAATATTTGAGTACAGCAAACCAAGGCCACTTTGGCTCACCTAATTAACATAACCAATCAAAATTAAACATCTCATTCTAATACAAGCAATCACATTTTAAATTTGTAAGTCACATCTGTCTCCTACCCCCATCACTATTCATTTTTCTCCTCTCCCTTGTCTTATATAGATGTAAGTTTTAGCATTTTTATGGTAGATGTGTATATATGAACAAGTGAATCTATGACTCATGTGCCTTTCTTGAGGTCTCTTTTTCATATGCTTGTTTGCCTTGATTTTTTAAAAAAAATATTTTGTCATATTTTATTCTTATCTTTTAACATCCTGATCTTGTCTAATGATGGACAGAGTAGGAGTGGATCTGTATGGAAGGGAAGCTAGGGAGTTATTGGTATGAGTAGAAGTGGGGACTATAATCAGGATAGGTCATATAACAGTAATTTATGTTCAATGAAATGGAAACAAAATGACTAGTACTGTCAAATGTTGTCTTGCTATTTTGTAATTAAACTACTTCTTATTTAGAAGTATGGATAATGACTCAATATGCTTGACTGAATTATTGATAGCATACTATACATATTAAATACATGTTACCATTCCAGAAGCTTCTAGGGCATTGGTTTTCAAACTTTGTCATGTTGTAACACTTCAGTATATTTTCTCAAATTTAAGTGAGTCTCAAACATAAAATTATATTAGTTGCTACTTCATAACTGTGACTCCTTTATTCTTATGTGTTGTGATGTAAATATTTGTATTATATTTATGCTATACTTCTCTGAATCCATGTTAATTTAGTATTGATTAATCTCTAGCAAAAGGAAGAGGGATGCTTGATACTGAAGTAAGGATATTTTGACTTTGCTTGCTCTTCTATGTGTCCATTAAAATACTCAATAAGTAATGCTTTGAGTCATTATAACTTCTCTTTTTGATTCTCTGTCCCACAAGGAAAGAAAGGAGCTGAAGGAGTTTGTGGTTCCACAAGAAGACTGATAATATCAATTAACCAGAGTTCCCAGGGTCTAAATATCTAGCCTGGGAACACACATGGAGAGTCCCATGACTCCAGCCTTATATGTAGGGGAGGGTGGCCTTGTCAGGCATTGGTGGGAGAAGAGGCCTTTGGTCCTGTAAAGGCTGGACACCTCAGTGTGAGGAAATTCAAGAACATGGAGACAGGAGTGTTGTGGGGTGGGGTCACACTCTCATAGAAACAGGTGGAGGGAGATGGGATGGGGGTTTCAGGAGAGGAATGGGAAAGGGAATAACATCTGAAATGCAAATAAATAAAATATTCAATTATTTTTTTAAAAAATAGAAATGCTGCAAACTCAACCTTTTAATTTGTATATTATAACCAATATAAAGCTCATGGTTACAATTACTTGAAACTGTTCCTTTTTGGATACTGCTGATTCTCAAATTTTGTAATTACTTATGCAAATGCAATTAAATTTAAGAGAATGTACTGTTCCTTAATTTTATAGGAAATTTAAGAGCTCATACTGGATTGCTTGGATCCCTTAGGGCAATGGCACAACAGATTTGTATACCAGGATAATTATAGGCCTTACCCAGGAACAGTTAGCCACAATCTCATTCTTTACATCATTAAAATAGTAATAACTTGAAACAACAATTTGGTATTTCTAGAGAATGTGTATGTCAAATTTTTAAGACTTGTCTTGAATGTCCTCAAGTTCTACCTGTACCACAGGTGTTAATCCTTGAAAAGTCATACCTAATCACTTATAGTAAATGGATGATACTCATATTTCTGATTTTGGACAATTAAAATATGGGCATGTGATTATTGACACCCTCTCCGGCTTTCAAGTTGCAACTGCTTTAACAGAACACGCAACTAAAAATGTAATTAGTTATTTATTACATTGTTTTTCTATGTTGGCTGTTCCAAATCAGATTAAAACAGATAATGGAACTGTTTATTGCAGTCAAGTATTTGAGACATTTTGTCAACATTTAATATTACCCATATTACTGGGATTTCTAATAATACTCATGGACAAGGTTTTGTAAAACGTTCCCATAGAAATTTAAATCAATATCTTCATAAAATAAAAACAGGGGGAGTTACATCCCCATACACCACAAATTTATTTAAATCATGTTCAATTTATTTTAAATTTTTAGAAATTTGGATGTCAAGGAATTTTCTGCTGAGTGTCTATGGTAACCTACAACTAAATATACTTATGCCTAGATGAAAAGAAAGAATACAATTACTGTCATGATCCTGATTAGGTATTTAATATGGGAAAGACAGCATGTTGGTGGTTTTTCTGCAGGATGCTGAAGGAGTATGGTGGGACAAAGAATGATGCTGACATGTGATCTTTCTGAATGCCCAGACAATGGGGACTGGAAAGCTATATTGGAGATAGGTTCCTGATGCACCTTTGTTTCCTATATCCCAGATGGTACAAGCTGTCTTGCCTCAAGTTTTTAGACCTTGTGGGACAGAGAATCAAAAAGAGAAGTTATAATGACTCTTGTATTTTTCTTAAATGTGACCAGTTATTCAGACTCAATCATGGACTGGCATAGGAATCAATCCAATATTGGAAATAACAGTCTTTAATTTGGAAGGCCTATTCTGGACATTTTCAAAGACATATTTGGAAGTTAGATACATTTCTCTATGATGTTATTTTAGCAAGAGATAAAGCTGAGACAGGATATGAATTTCAAACAAGTGTTAGTACATGTATTAAAGATCATTTAATTGTCATGTTAAAATTAGTTTTGTTTCTTCTACAGTATTCAATGTAAGTTGTATTGATTGTATACTTTCTAATTGTATTAATGTGTTGAAACCTGGCATGTCTCTTATGGGGTTCTATCAACCAGCTTTTGTTTTATTGCTCTGAGTAATATAGGGCCTAGGAATTCTGAAAAAAGCTTGCAAGAACTGGAAGAAATGATTCAGGCTTTAAACAGAAGCACGAGGGCAGTGTGCTTGATTATTGCTGGTATAACAGCTTTAACTGCATTAATTACTAGCTCCACTGCTTCTGCAAATGCTTTGACACAAGAAGTTAAAACAGATACTTTTGTTATCCATTTAGCCAAAAATGTTACTAATATGTTCAGTGTACAAGGAGATTTACATAGGCACTTTGAACAATGGATTGATGCTCTTTATCCTATTCAAATTATTGGAAGTAGATTCAAAGTTTAAGAGTAAGGAGCCATCTTGAGTGTCATGACAAATACCACAAATAGGATTTGTGTTAGTTCTAAAATTTGCAGTGATAGTCATTATAAATAGGAAAAAGCTTAAAGACACTTGCAGGGTATCTTGCAGTATTCAAATACCTCTCTGGATATTTTAATTTGTATAGTGAGATTATGAATTTAAAGAATGCTGCTCTGGTGAGCTTTGATACTGCAGATACTGCTGATAAAATTATCATGGCCTGAGGTCTGTATTTCCATTTTGGTCATGTTTCACAAATGGCATATGAGCTGGATCATGTTAGCCTTTTTAGTTGTGGGAGTAATTTTATTCCTGCCCATGATGTTAAAAGTTTTTGTTAACAACATCAACATGTTGTCAGCCAAAGTACATGGCTTGAAACTGAAGATAGACCCACAAACATAGTTATTAATATAACCGGCTATCAAATCAAGAATGTGGAAGTTTCTGCACAGAGCCGTACTAACCTAAGACAGAGTGCATTGCTTTTGATAATGCATATTTCACGACAGATAAGTAAAGCATTCTTGTCAGAATGACCTATGACTAGCTCAGTCATTTTATGAAATAAAAGAGGAGATGATATGGAGAGCTTTTGGGGCTGCTTGGCAAGAATCTGATATTGGCCAAGAATAAGAAAATGGGTTGCTTGCCAGGAATCTAACTTTGGCCAAAGACAAGGAAATGGGATTCAGGCAGGAATCTAACATTGAGCTAAAACAAAGAATTAATTTCAAGCAGGAATCTAAATCTTAGGCTAGAACAAAGAATTAGGCTTCAGGCGTGAAAATAACTTTGTACTAGGACAGGAAAGTAGGCTCAGATATTTAGAGGAGATCAAATGGAACTTTTATTTTGTCTTGTTTGTTCTTTGATTATTTGTGTTTATTTTCTTGCTTGTAATCATTAAACTTTTTTTTGGTCTTGTTTGTTCTTTGACTATTTGTGTTTATTTTCTTGCTTGTAATCATGAATCTTTTTTTTTTTTTTTTTTGGTCTTGTTTGTTCTTTGACTATTTGTGTTTATTGTCTTGCTTGTAAGTAAGACAAGTGGGTGTGAAACTGCTTAGAAATAGATCTTTGGGGAAATTGAAATCTCTGCAAGGACACCAAGTAGTACAGATCTCAGTTCAGTAGTGTTAGAGTATCAAAAAAAGTCAGCAACAATGGCATGGTACCTCAGAAACAACTAGACTTACACCAAGTCAGCACAAGTTAGCAAGAGAGAACAGAACCACAGAGGACACAGGAGAAGTTCTCTGCTCTGCCTCATTTAAGGAAGTAAAGATGAACTAAAACATGAGACCTTTTAATCATTACTAGTTACACATGTGCCCCCATCACTGTCCATTGAATACTACTAATTCTTTCTCCAAACAAAACAGCAAGAGAGTCTGCATCTGCAAAACACCACTTGAGTCTGCATCATGTAACACAATAATTTTGCCCTTCAATTTTGCCCATCTCTCCTGATTTTCCTATACTTATATCCTGTTGTTACTGTTCCTACCTTATTTATGCCTCTCCTTTATATTTCACATTCACATATTTATTTTAACAATGGCAGAGTGAAATAATTACAGAGACATGAGTAGACAAAAAACAGGCACAAACTCACTTATATACTCATGTGAATGTACTGGGGAACTTCTTCCTGTATAACATTTCTAGAAGAAATGAAGAGAAGTCTCAGGGATAGAAGCAAAGACATGAGCATTAGTGGAAATGGAGGACTCTTGTTCTTTTTAAAACATCTAATCCCAAAGATTACTAAACAAAATTCTAGGTATGGGCTGTTGTCACCTCTAATACTGGAAAATCATGTTTATTTTACTTACTCTAAAAGACTTTTTTTTAACAAGGAATAAAGCTCATGATTATACATGTCACCAATATATCCACTTCCTGGGGAACATTCCTCACAGTATTCCTTGGAGTGGGCTACCACTAAATTTTATTGACAATCTTTAAGAAAGAGTTAGATATTGCTATAAATCCAATTCTCATTTTAGTTAAGAGGACTAATACCACCATGACTACTAAAATTGCATACCCCTGTCAGTTTCCACATTCAGAAGAAATAAAGAGTACTAGGATTCTCCTCCTATGTGTAATTGATGTATAATTATATATCTCTCTGTCAAGTTTTTTCTTTAATAATTCTTGGAGGAAGAATTCCTGGGAATAGTGTCCAAAATTTCAATATATTTTTTTTGATTGGATAACAGTTGGTTATGGTTCAAACTTATTGGCTAAGCATACTGACCTTTAAATCTATTGGCTAGCAAGCATGACACACATTTTAACTCTACCTGGGACTTTCCAGAGGGTCAGGTAACTGTGAGTCAGTAAATTCTGAGAATGTTTTACTCAAGAATGTTCCTGTGGGTGGAGAATAGAACTTGGCCTAGCCTTGACCCCAGGTGGGAGGAGGAAGTTGTAAGGAGGGTGTGGTACTGAAAAAAAAACCCTTAGGGTTTCTCATTCTCCCCCTTTTCTTTTACAAACTCCATTCCTGGTATTATGCTCAAGGATTTTGGGTAACTAACTCATATTGTTCAGGTTCAGTCCTCAGGGTCTCATGTTGTTGGTGCAGGACCATCAGCTGCACTGTTCCTATTCTTTCTTTTATGGTGACTATAATCTTGTTCAATATACAGAGTCCAAAAGTCAACAACAGCAGGAGAACAACACTGTTGCCAATGAGTCTCATGCTTTTTATAAATCCCATGCCATTACCCATTCCCTATTTATTTTTCTAGCATCCCCAAGTGCAATCAGCTTATCTGACTGTCTTCCAATATATAAGGATATTTGCTTCTGCTTGTTTTTCTCACACACAAAATTTTAATACAAATTATAGAGTCCAATTCTTCATCTACTGCTTCTCTCTAGTGCATAAGAGCATATCTCTATTCCTCTCACAGCTTTGTATGCCTTTGGCCATCTATACTAAAATGGGCATTTCCCTGTACCTACTCTCTCCCGTAACTCTCTCACTTTGGCTCCCCAGGAGCCTTCATTTTTACCTTTAGTAACATAAGACTCTTTCCTCTGCATCCTTCTACTCAAAACTATTTTCTGTTTCCTTGTGCCTTCCTAGGGCTATACTTTTTGAATCTTCTTGCCCTCAACTTCTAGATGCTACCTGTTCCATGCTGCAGGTCTTCTATATTCTTACAGCTCCTACAATATTTGTATTTAGGTAGAGTTCCTATTCATTTCTCATTGTACCTTACAGGATCTTCTCCTAGTCTATATCCAATAGTCTCTTTTGCTTCTAGGGTCTACTGTCCTGTTATCCATCATGGAATGAACTTTCTAAGGCTATGGCCTGCTACACATGTCTGGGTTTCTCTACAACAGACACTCACTGGATCCCATTTCTCTTGAACTCTCCTGGCTCTCATTCACTACAACCTGTAGTCCTGTAGCTTCAGCTTTCACATTCTTCCTGGAACTTTGCATAGAGTTTCCATTTGTAACCCTCTAAAGCCAGGGATTTAAATTTTATTATTATAGCTTGGCTACAATATGAATTAACAGCCAAAAATTGGTGCAGCTGATTTCCATAATCTTACAGATTGTAGAAACGTCTGTCACCATGCAAGCAAATGATTTTAAATCTATTTATAATATTTCACTGCTTTAAACAACTTCTATTTTTTTTTTTTTTTTATTTCTCTGTGCTCTATCCTTAGAAAATCTTTTAGTACTATAAGGAAACTCTATCTCAAGATTTTTAGGTTCATTTGCTACCATTTAAAACTCATAAAATTTGTAACAATATTTGTCTCTTAAATTATATTTTAAGGCTTATAAATAAATTATGTATTTACAAATAAAAATCTGTATAAGGTAATATTAAACATATTATATGTGTTTCAATACTTGTTTAGGATATATTTTGTGTATGTGTGTGCATGTATGAATGTATGTATGTATTTTTGATTCAACACTGTGTGTGTGTATGTGTTCGTGTGTGTTAAGCTTACTCAACTCTGTCTGTATATATGCATATAATGTGGATTTTTTTCTTATTTAAAAATATAGATCTCCTAAAGAAACAGATGTCTTTTGAAATAACTACCATATAGATCCTAACCATCTTGGCTGATATCTTCATTAAGAAGTAAGCAGCCATGAGGCTGTCAGCTATCTTTACTAAGGTTAAAGTGTATATACCATTTGAATTAACTGCCATCTTCAGATAACAACTTGGCATAGAACAATTGTAAAACTTCTTAGCCCTAGTCAATTCTTTGTTTATCATAGTTTCTTCTTTTAGGCAAAAGAAGCAACATGTCTCTAAAAATATTTTGGATTGTTATGCATTTTTGTGAGATAATCAGAATTTAAGTTTATATTTGATACAATCAAGTCTGGTTTATAGTATAGTCTATATGGCAATAGAAAATTAAGGTTACAAAAGACTATTGAGGTTAACAAAAGCTAACATAGAGATTTATAACTAAATACTTGTGATTTTTGCTGAGGTACTTCCAGACATAGCCATTAAGGTCAAGGTGATTGTTCTCCAGCTGTCCCCAATCTGCCATCCTTGTGGCTGCACTGTTGTAGTCTCCATAGGCCCTACTGGGCTATTGTCTGCTTCCTCCTCTCTTCTACCATCCTACCTTTGAAATGCCTGTTAATCTCACATCTCCTCATAGCCAGAATGGTTTTGTAACTCCCTTCCTCAAACTTTTCATTTGGATGAGAGGATAACACTTAGAATTGAATTTTTTTGCTCACCCTCTGTCTTCTGTGAAAATCCTGGTACCAGATGTTGAGACTCTCCTCTGCCTTAGGCAGGCTGAACCACTGACTCTATTGACTGTAATTACAACTTGACTCACAGAATGGTCCTCATTGAGTCTTCCCTGCACCCTGAAGACTGGTAACTGCAGTGATGTTTTTCTTCCTCTCATCTAAGAAAACAGTGTCTTGAATAACCTTTCATTACTCCTCATGATCACTCTTAGAAAACCTGCATTCTCTATACCTGATACAACATTAAATGGCCTTAAATTTATTCATCTTTCCAATTAAATTTTTAATTTTATTGAGGACCTTTGAAATAATACAAGAAATGGGAGAAAAAGAAATAAATTCTTTATCCCCAATTTCTCTTTTCTCCCAGCCTTGTTTCTTTCTGTTTGGTCTCCTCCTCACACTGCTTAAATATCTTGTCTATAAACTGTAACAGATCAGGGTTGGTCCAGGGACTAAACACATGCACTTGATCCTGCTAATGACTGCTCTAAATCAAGTTGCTTATCTAACCACTCCTGAAGTATGCATGATTATTTGTTTGTAAATTTGATTCCAAACTAGTTAAAAATTCCATTCTTCCTTGTTGCTCTCACTCTCAGCTTACCCACAATGGATGCTTAGATGCCTTTGTCCAGTCTATCTTTCTTTCTTCTTGCAGCCAGCCTGCACTAAACCAGCCATGTTTTTCCTCTTTCTCTTCATGAACTAAGATTTCATTTCAAAACTTAATCCCCTTTAAAGGTTTTAAATTGGCACATCTAATTTTTAAATTCTCACTGCTATAATCAAATTTTGCCCAATTATTTTTTTATCCAAACTTTTCTATTCTCAGAAAGTCTCTTCTCTCAAAGTTTCTAATTTCCCATTCTTAAAAGTCTTTATCTCTGACTTTTTTGTATTCTGATCTCAGAAAAAGAAAAGAAAAGAAAATATTTTAAGATAGTGCTGTAAACTCCTTCTAAGTATTTGTAGTTTGCTCATTGTGTATGACTTAACATCTATATTGTCTGAAAAAACATTTGGCTTTAAATTTTTAACATATATTAAATTAAGTTTAACTTAATATATCAATTAAATTTAATAAAACAGTTTTAAGTACATATGTTTAAATACTATTTTTAGGGTATATGGATATGTATGTGACTCTAATTCAACTCCATATGTATACATGTTCATGTAACTTGGATACAACAACTCATAAATACCAACCATGTAGAGATGTCTTACAAAGTGACATGTTACTTTACAGTCTTAAGAAGACCACATTGTATTAAGTATCAGCTATGAAACTTCTCCCATAATCATGGATTGGCAGGATTAACATAGTAAATATGGTCATCTTGCTGAAACCAATCTATAGATTCAGTGCAGTCCCCATCAATATTCCAATTCAATTCTTCACAGAGTTAGAAAGAGCAATTCTCAAATTTATTTGGAGTAACAAAAAACCCAGGATAGCTAAAACTATTCTTAACAATAAAAGACCTTCTGGGGTAATCACCATCCCTGAGCTCAAGCTGTACTACAGAGCAGTAGTTATAAAACCTGCATGGTATTGTTACAGACACAGGCAGGAAGATTAATAGAATAGAGTTGAAGACCCAGAAATGAACCCACACACTTATGGTCTCTTGATTTTTGACAAAGGAGCTAAAACCATCCAGTGGAAAAAACACAGCATTTTCAACAAATAGTGCTGATTGAACTGAAGAATAATGCAAATTGATCCATTCTTATCTCCTTTTTTAGATGATTATAATTTCAGCTCTCATATCCTTGGGTCAGGGCTAGCTCAAACACACTAATGACTCAAGAGCCAGTTACACTCTGCTGCCCTACCTAGTCAAAGCTTAGGGTACACTCTCCCAAATGCTGTAGCCTGTGAAATTGGAATCTCAAGACTCTCAGGTCACCTTTCCCAACTGATGTAATTGGGAAGATAATTGGAAAAAGGGACATTACTTTCTTGTCACATCCACCCCATGTCAGACTAGACTGGTCAGACCCCTCAGAGCTTAGAGACAAAGGAACCAACCAAAGAGCATACATGGTCTGGAACCTGGCCCCCCAGCACATAGGATGTAGCAGAAGATTGCCTTCTCTGGTCACAATGGGAGAGGATGCTTCTAAACCTGTACTGACTTGATGATCCAGGGAAGGTGGATGGTAGTGGTGGGGAGGCATGAGGTGGGTGTAGTAGGTGGATGAGTGAGCACTCTCTCAGGGCCAAAGGGGAGCAGGAATGGGATGGAGAACTCTGTAATGGGGTACTGAAAAGGGAAGAAACATTTAGAACATAAATATATAACACAATTAAATTTAAAAAATAGAAAAGAAATGTTAAATTGGCCTTGGCATATAAAAGGGTTAAAATTTTTCAAAATTTCCTAGCAGGCTGGGCAGAACCAAGAGTGCAGGTCAGCTTGGTCGTGAGCTCTGTGTTTCAGGAAATTGGCTGACCGTAAGATAGATGGTTGATTATGAATAGGCTCTTTGAAAATAATCTATACAAAATGTTCCCCATGACTGTTCCTTGGACCCTATCACAAACTGAATAATGGGCTGGGACTTTCCACAGGTACTCTCCAATAACCCTCCTTCACTCCCCCTGGATTATGGTTTTCCCCCCTGGGTTGTGGTTTTGGCCTTTAAATTTTTTCTGCTTCCAAAGCCCAAGGGTCAGACCCCAGTACCGCTGCATAGGTCATTGATCTTGACCTCAGTATACTGATTGAAATATACCTCTTGCTGATTGCATCAAGTTCAGTGTGTGATGAGAGTTATTGGGTGGCTGTGAATTCCTGAGACTTGGGTGAGGTCCTCCCTTCATGGGGACCTTACAGCATGCATCTCTGTTGTTTGTCTTTTCTATATCTCACATTAAGAATCAGGTAAGGGAGTGGTAAGAGTTTTGTTGATATATATATATATATATATATATATATATATATATATATATATATATATATATACAGAGAGAGAGAGAGAGAGAGAGAGAGAGAGAGAGAGAGAGAGAGAGAGAACTGAATGGAAGAGCCATTCCTAATATTAACTTTTTCATCACAAATGTGATATTTGATTCAATCATCAACTTCATTTTTGCGTAAAATGAGAAAAAAATTCTACCAATCCTACCAAATATGAAATGATAAATTGAGGACTCATTCTTACATACTATCCATGTATCATAATATGCATAATACTTAAATAATCAAAATTTCAAATCATGCAATAAATTCTATACTTTCCATTCAGATGCAACTTTGTTAAGGCTTTTTTAATCATTTTATTCACCATTGCCTGCGCACTGTCAATGTCTATACAGATCTCATAATGTAGAGGTGGGGGTTTATTTTTTAAAGATTTCATGATTCTTTGAGCACTTGACTTTCTAAGAGACCACAATAATATTTCAAATTGTAGTAAGGAAATCTTGAGGTGTTTAACAAAACAGTATGTGTGGTTTCATGTCAATAACAATATTAAGAATTCTCTCTGCCTAATATATCATCTCTACTTACAAAATATATATTAAGGTTTATCTAATAAAATATTAATGTGTTATGTATTTTGCCTTTGAAATTAGATTGCTCAGCTACCATAGGGCATGATATGATAAAACTTCTTTTAGAAAATTTGCTCTCAATTACCACATCATATCTCTACCACATCCATTAACACATCACTTAGTGTTTAAAAAACATATATCCTCACCAAGTTTAATGTAATCCCAATTGAATGATGGGGAAAATCCAAATAATAACATTGTAGAAATCTTTGAAAGTTTCTTGGTTTCTGCTTCCTCCAGCTACATCAAAGTCATCCATCCAGGCACCCATCTCCTTATGCTCCCAGTGCTAAACTTCTACTGAAATTCATTTCAAGTTTTGAGTTGTTCACGTAGCTTAGTTCTTTCTGTTCCTAAAGAACAGTATAGTAACTCCTGCCTAGACAACATGAGAACTCCTGAATTTGTGCTTTCCTTGTATAAAGCTATCTTGGGAAAGGTTGTGCAAAATAGTAAATCATATGTTGCTCACTTTTCCATTTTTTTCTTCATTTATCTCTCTTTATTCTCTATATTTACAGCAACACACATTTACTAATGCCAGATTTTGAAATCAATGAGACATTCTGTGAAACATGCAAATGTCCTACTTTGATATTTATTAATAATGAAGTACTCGTATTGCTGCCAGCCTCAGTAGTGCATATCAATTGACCAATAATTTTTATGTTAAATTCTTTCTGTATCAGATGTTCCATAAGAAGGAAAACTTGTACATAATAAAACTACAGATGACCAGAAAAAAACACTAGATAATATGTGATATATATGACTGAAAAAGTTTTGTGATTGCATCAGTAATTCAGACAAAGCTGTATAACTACAGAAACACATTTGATATAGAAAAAGTATTATGAACAGAATACTAATAAAGAGATAGTGGTGTGTCAGTGGGAGATTAATTTTCAAAGAATGACAAGGAAATTGGTATGTAATTTTTTTCAATTTAGATATGAAACACTAATTTTATAACATATAGAGGAAATTGATTTTCGAATTTTCTCATTACTTGCCTGACCTCACATAAAAGAACAGACAAACATGGAACAGAATTAAAACTATAAAAACTAATATTTGTGGAAGGGCAATGACAGTTATCCATGACTATATAACATAGATTGGAAAAGCTGAATTTCTGAGACCTTTGATGGCACTAGAATAATTACAAATAAAATTGTCATGGTTATTTTTCTTTGTTCTGAGAGAACATTATGCAAGAAGAATGATGATATGTGAAAATCCTACAAGTCAAGAAGATGATGGTGTCAGTGGGCCAGATAAAAACTCTCCCTGCCTTTGCAAATATTACAGCTCTCAGGGGGAATGTATCTTGACACTCGAGAGCCAAAGCATACCAGAAATTCACAGCACATATTAAAACTCACACAAGAGTATTTATTGGAAGGAAAAGATACAGGAAGATGGTTTCCCCTGTTCAGTCTAGAACCAGCAGAGAACTGATCAGAAAAGAGGGATTATATAATGTTTATTGGGGCCAGTGCTTTCTGGAAATTTCCAGCGTTTCAGTTTCAGAGCATTTTTTTTCTCAGTAGGACAGAAGGCTGGATCCAGCTTTTACTGAAATTAGAATGTTCCGCGTGTGAAAACTGCTGGTTGGAAATCATCAGAGTCAGGGTCTAGCCAGTTGTGAGCCTCAAGTTGCTTAGAGCTATAGCAATTCTTCACAATGGGCTCCCCAAAGGAATGTAACAAGCAGCAAATCCCTGTAATCTTTCAGAAATTTATTTTGAAAGTGAATCATGCCCATTGAAGATGATGCAGGAATCCAAGACTCACAAGAAACCTGCCATATTTTAAAACAGAATCAGTGGCTTCAAAGAAACAAACACACACACACACACACACACACACACACACACACACACATTTCTTGCACAGAAGATAGTATTTCTTGATTCAAAACTGTAATCCTGTGAATCATATAATTTCTACTTTCCATTGTCTTTATTTCCTGTAGATTTCAGGAATAGTCTTCCTTCTTGTGAGGATATCATAGGCAGGCTTTGGTTATACTCAGAAACAGTTGAGTCCTGGACTACAGCTTGACTGATTAAAAATTCTCTCTACAGACAATTTTGTTAGTTTTCCTTTTATTTGAATGAAGGAGAATTTGTATCCAAATATGAATGGATTTTAAACCAGTCAGGGAAGAGGTTTCAAATTAAAAGAGAAAGCAAAAGCTTGGTGATTATGATCTAAACTGCTGATTCATCAATCTATCCCTACCCCTAAGCAAATAGAAAGTGGAAGACAGAAAAAAATTGCTATTTATCCTGATTTTTCTTTTCAATTAACAATAGAACAAAAACAATCATTAGTGCCTGATTACTGATCATCTATCTGGAGTCTGCAAGTGAGGAAATCTGTCAGAAAGCCCCAATTTCTGTATGCAATTTTCTTATTGTGACTCTGGACAACCCAATGAAACTTCCTTTTGATTATTTGTGATATGATTGTGCCAGTTATCCTCATGTTCTATGATTATAAGAATGAATTATACCAGTTTATAACACATTTTTCTCTATTATAATTTCCTCAAAAAGCTGCTAGGATTGTAACAAGAAATGGTGGGTTCAGTCTCTTTCTCAGAAATATAGCCAATTAACACAGACTATATCTCAGTGACATTATGATAAAGAAATAATTTAAGACATCTATTTTACAAATAAAATTGTATTTATATGCAAATTCTCATCAAATTTTAATATTTGTATGTAGTTTAATATTGCACACATGTGTGCATCTTGATTGCCACCTTAGGACAATTTATATTATTATTTATTAGTGACAACATATTTGACAAAAATAGTTTATGCCATAGCATTAGTTGAATAGTTTGTGATTAAAAATGTATACTCAGTTCCCTATCATTGAATATCTACTGCAAAACAAAAGTATCACTATTCCATCTAACCTCACATACTTTCTCACTCTTTAATAACACTGATTACTTAAGGCATCTGTAAGTGGATAGGAGACCACTTATATCCACAAACTTCTGATTTCTAGGTCTTCACTGGGATGTACTCATCAAATTTCACCCTACTGATGAATAGAGAAGGTCAAGAGACTTTAGACACAGGGCCAGAACAGGTTCAAAACAGAGAGAAATACTAACACTAAGATTGGAAAGTAGACACAAAGTACCATCATTAATTAAGACACAATTTGTAATTAACACCTGCTTTGTTGAAAGGCAAAACTCATTTTTTTTCCATGGAGTCCAATTGGTTATATCACTCACAACCAGGACAGGAACCATAGACAGGAACAAAGAAAACAGATCCATTTTTGTTTCATTCTTCCCGATGGGTAGTTGGTTCATTTTATTTTTTGTACTCTTTTGCTTGGTTGAGTGTTTGATATGGTCATTTTTTTACTGTTTTGCTTTTATTGTCGGGGAGGTAAGACAGACACAAAGAGAGTTACCTTTACACCAACAAGAATAGATGAAATTTTATTGGTAGGGAGTAGCTGGAAAAGTGAAATGATAATAATACAACATGAAGTTACATACTAACAAATACAATTGAAACCATTCAACAAATAGCAAAGTTTTTACACTATTATATTGTAAATGTGAGCTAAATACGTAGGCACAGCTTAATATATATAAAGAGCTCATGTAAAGAACTACTACATTAATACAAGTAATGACAAAGAACTACACAATCATTTCAATGCACAGTAAAAGAAAATAAAAATCTTTGAAAATCAATAACTACTTTCATGATTTGATAAAACAATTCAACTATTAGTTACAATAATGAAATTCCATAAACATAAAAATGAAAAGCTATTATATACAGATCTTAAACACCTCAGCACATCTGCCATTTAAAACAATCATCTGATATACACTGTTGCTACTTCCATTTGGACATAGTCTCAGATGCTGTGTTCAAGGCAGTCATTAAGTAAATTAAATACTAGACTTTTTTCTTAACTATCAGATAATGTACACGTTTTGTAAAGCATATTCTCACATAAGCAAGAGACTAGACAAAACTAACAGATTTGGAATGGGGATAGGATCAAGTAGGGAATGGGAGAAGAGAGGAGACTGTGGAAGAGAAAACAGGGAGAAAAAGCTAGGGTGAAGAGAGTGGAATGTGGAAAGGAAAATAGGAGGAATAGAGAAAAATATCACAGCACTAGAGGGGTACTAGAGGGAAACATAACACAATAACAACATTATAAATTACATATATATATATGTCTCTCTCTCTCTCTCCGTGTGTGTGTGTGTGTGTGTGTGTGTGTGTGTGTGTGTAATAAATAGATAAAATTGCTAAATAATGGGTTTCAATTGGCCATCATTTGTCACCAACAAATTTTCCAGTACTGGAATTGGTTTATATTTAATTGAGTTACCAGCCAATAAGGGCTGTCATAAATAGAACAGAAATTTTGAAACAACCCAAGTTGCTGCTATGACTATGGGGTTTTCTCCTCAAACTGACAGCAAGGCCCCATTTTTGATAACAGTACTTAGAAATTTCATTATAATTGAGATGTCAAGTTAGTGCCCACATAGAACTTACACTGCTACATTGCAGGGTCTTAGCATAATGTACTATGTCCTTCTCACAAATACTATGACTTCCAATTAAGGAATTTTATAGGATATCTGGGTGTAAAAATAAGTGGGTCACTGATTCTTGTGCCTTGTCTTGGGCTCATGTCTTTCTGTTGATTTTTCATACACAATGTCACTATCATAGTTGTAGTATTTAATAGACATTTAAAATAAATCTCTAATAGAGTGACTTTCCAAGTCAATTGTTTATGTTCATAAATTAAACACACACAGAGCCTTTATATTTAATTTGACTTAAGCAGCACAATATCTGAGCAACTGCTTAACCTCTGTGCTGTGAGAATCTACCTCCCACAGATAACTTTGAGTTACAACTTATTAATTTTTTTGTTCTGTTTTGGCTGCTCTTGACTTAACTGAGCAGCCCTCTGGGCCACGTCATCATGGCCTGATTCCATGGCAGCTTTGCTTTTCTCCCATGCACATACCTTAGGTATGGCATCTCTCTGTCTATCCTCTTCCTCGTGGTCCCATTACTGGAAACCTTAAATCCTGCCGCTGTCTCTTCTCCCCAGCTATTGGATGCTGGCATCTTTAAATTAACTGGGGGTATGTTCCCAGAAGCTACTTGAAGATCCTCTCCTCCAAACAGGTATTGAGGATCCAATTAACAAGAAAATACAGTTACATTGAGGCAGGCAATAACTCCACGCCAGTAATGATTAGTATGTTAATACTATAGATAGTTTTATTTTATTTTTTATATTTATTTTTTCTATATTTTAAAAAGAAATTGATGAGTGGATGAATAAATAAAGAAAGAAAGAAGGAAAGAAAGAACGAATTCTCACATATAACCACTCAGAAAGACAAAATGTAGTTTTCCTGAAAATGAAACTATATACATCAACTAGGACAAGCCTCAGGGTCAGCAGTAGTTGAACATTAAATAATTTGATTACACAGTTTTCTGAGTTTTTGAGTGTGCATTTACCTGGATGCAGTTTGGTGAATTTTCTTTTTGTTGTTTTCTGTTTGTTGTTTGTTTGGTGTTTTTTGATTGTTTTTTTTTTTTTTTCAATGTAGTTTTATTTTCTTGATTGTGCGGGATTTGGTTTCTATTGGATTTTTGTATTTTTTTATGCAAAGGGGCTTAAAGTTGGGAGGGAAGTGGGAAAGGATCTGAAGAACTATACAAAGTGGTATGATATAATAGAAAATTTTAATTAAAAGGTGGTTTTAAATAACAAAAAATATAATATGCAACAATATCAGTCAATGACACTCCACAGAGCTCCCAGGGATTAAAGGACCAAAGAAAGAGTACACATAGAATGGCCCAGAGCCCCAGCTGCTTATGTAGCAGAGAATTGCGTTATCTGGAATTTATGGAATGGGAGGCTCTTGGTCCTGTGGAGACTTGATGTCTTATCATAAGGAAATGGTTGAGCAGTGAGGGAAGAGTGAATGGGTGGGATAGAGAGCTCTCTCATAGAATCGAGGGAAGGAGGAATGAGATAGGAGGTTTGCAGAGATGAAACCTGGAAGGTTGATGGCACTTGAAATGTAAAGAAAAAAAATAACCAATAAAATTTACAAAATATATTTCAGTACATAATTACCTTTTGTAATTAAAAAAAAGATGGCAAGTAATAAAAATATGGTTACATCTAAATGTGATTTAAGCAAACCTGTAGTAAATGAGAAAATATAAAATTTTGATTCAATTTTACACATAAGCAAGCAAAAATGAAAGTCAGTAATGAAGAGATTTTACAATACCACCAGCTAAGTGTGGTGATCTGCATCTTTTGTGATCTTCTCGTGATGCTTAGAGGAAGCATGGATTCAGGAATGAACTTGAAGTCTCAGATGGCAGCACAGAGACACTATCAGAAAGATATAATATACATTAAAAAACATACTGAGGTAAATGTAACATATGCATATTTTAAACTACAAACATAAGAAAATATAGATAAATATTTCATAATTAAACTTAAAGTACATACTGAGAGCTTTTATAAATAATGGTGTAGAGATTAAAGAACTGTTCTATATTCTTAGTCATTAAGGAAATGTAAATTAAAATGACCCTGAAATTCAATCTTATATTGGTCAAAATGCCTAAGGTCAAAAACACATGTGATAGTACATGCTGGAAAAGATGTAGAGTAAGAAGAACATTCCTCCATTGTTGATGGGAGTGAAAAATTTTATAACCACTTTGAAAAGTAATTTGACTGTCTCTCAGGAAACTGGGACTAGCTTTACCCCAAACCCAGCTATACCACTCCTGGGTATATAACCAAAAAAAAAAAAAAGTCAATATATATATCACAGAGGACACTTCACACCTATGTTCATAGCAACTTTGTTGATAATAGCCAGAAAATGCAAGCAACCTAGATTTCCTATACTGAATAATGGATATAAAAAAAAGGTGGTACATATACACAATGGAATACTATTCAGTTATTAAAAAGCAGACATCATGAATTTTGCAGGGAAATGGATAGAATTGAGAATAACAGCCTGAGTGGGAAACCCAGAGCCAGAAGGCCATATGGTAAATACACATATATGAGTGGACATTAACCAAAAAATACAGACAAATATGATACAATCCATAGACACAAGGAAACTGGATAATGTGGAAGTCCAAAGGTCAATGCCCAAATCTCATTCATAATTAGATAGTCATCAGAGGAGGATAAAAAGACAGAACCAGGTTAGAGAGAAAGTGATAAGAGGACCAGGGATGGTGATCAGGTTTGGCTAGAGTAGAGGTGAGAGAGGGCTGCGAATGAAAATTGAAATAAGTACAGGGACATCTCTGGTGAATAGCTGGAGGCCTGTGATGGGAGAGGATACTGAGAGTATAGGAGGATGACATTAGCTGAGATTTCTACCAGAGGGGGATATAGTGACTGAATTTGCCACCTCCTATAGCCAGACAGGACTCCTAGAGAAAGGAGGTTGGCATAAATTCACCCACAAAGTTTTCAACAAAAAATTTGTCTTGCCTACAAAGTGTACCAGGACAAAGATGAATCAGAGAATGAAGGAATAGTCATCTGATGACTTCCCAAACTTGAGACCAATCTCATGTGAAAGAGACATACTGACATTGTTAATGATACTCTGTTATGCTTGCAGACAGAAAATTAGCATAATTCTTTCCTGAGAGGTTTCATTTAGCATCTGATAGAGACAGACACAGAAACCCACAGTGAAACATCAGGTAAGGCATACAGATAGTCTTGTGGAAGAGTGGGAGACAGAAGTGAGCAAGACAGGTGTCAAGACCACCACAAGAAGACCAACAGTGTTAAAAAAAAAACATGGAACCATAGGGACTCTCAGATCCTGGGCTACCAAACAGGGACCATGCAGGCATTGGACTTAGACTTCTTAAGCATTTGTAGCAAATGTGAGCTTGGTCTTCATATGCGTTCCCAAAGGAGTGGATTTGAGACTGTTTTAATCTCTCTTCTCTGGCACTGGATACCTGTCCTCTACTTGAACTGCCTGGTTGGGCCTCAGTGGAAGAAGATGTGCTTAGAAACCTTCAGGAGTAGATGACTCAGGGTAGAGTGATAGCCAAGTGGACCCATGTCCTCCTAACAGATTGGACCAATGGTTGTCGAGGGATTTGTAATGGTGGGAGTAGGAACAGAGGAGGAATGAGGTTTTCATCAGTATGTAAAGTGAATAGATAAACAAAAATTTTTAAAAAAAACAAATAATGGACAGTTATCTAAGCAAGATAACAAATGACACATGAAAAAACTGGGGATGCCATAATCCATATAAAATAAACAAGTTAATGAAGTGTTTCTATAAAATTCATGAATTAATACAATAAAATTGCAAACAAAACATTAGCTATTGACATAATATATAGGTAACCATATTTGATCCATTAACAGACTTTCACATTCAAATCTTCCTTTTATTCATTTTCTTTAAGTTTTATGAAAAGTTGCCTTATGCTAAGAGCATAAGATTTTTTTTTCAAATTCTTATTTCTGATATTTGTGTCTATAATTAAGTCTCTATTGTTTTACATGGAATGTTAGAAAAGTATCTACTGCTTTTGATGATATGGTTCTTGTACTGAAAACCCATATAAACTCCTCTGCTATTAAAATAAAAAATCAGTTTATTTTCATGTGCTAACTTAATTTATATACTAGAAATGGATTTATAATTCTGTGGTATAAAAAAAAAAAGTTTTCCACTGAGCAGTGGTGGCACACGCCTTTAATCCCAGCACTTGGGAGACAGAGGCAGGCAGATTTCTGAGTTCAAGGCTAGCCTGGTCTACAGAGTGAGTTTCAGGACATCCAGGGCTACACAAAGAAACCCTATCTCGAAAAAAACAAAAGCAAAAACAAAAACAAAACAAAAAAATGTTTTCAATACTGACAGCAGTAAGTTGAATTAGCACGTTGCTCAAGACTTTAAAGTAGGTTGCCCTTTAGCACACTTATCATAATATTAGTCATTTATTTTAAATGCTTTCATTATGAAATCCCTGTATGTATAAGGAATTGTTAATAGAACAAATTTGAAAATGACCACAAAAACACTTTAAAAAGTATGAAAAATATCCACATACATTTTAAATGTTCTGATTATTTCTCAGAAATCTTAATATTGTGAATAAGCCCCAAATTCAAAAATCAATTTATGGGTCAGGAGTATACTCGTCAAAAGCCAGATAATTTATTCTTGGTCCTATGGCCAAACAAGTTGAAATTTGTAAGTAGATCTATGATAGTCAGCTTTTAAAAAACATCTCAAAACACATTGAATTGAAAGCTTGATATATACTTTCTTTATCTGAAATCATTATAACTATGGTATTCCCTATTGTTATTCCTTTAAATATATACTTCAGTACAATAAAATCTATTCCTCAAAAAAAAAAAAAAAAAAAAAAAAAAAAAAAAAAAAAAAAAAAAAAAACCATGAAATCAAACCAATGGTAGTGGTCTGTGTTTTTTAAATCCTAGTACAAAGAGAATTAGAATCATGTGGATCTCTCTGAGTTTGAAGCCAGCTCAAACTACAAATGGAATGCTACATCCTAGGCAACATAGTAGTTACTTTCTAAAGAAAAGAACTAATTCTATATCATATTTGTGGAAGTATATGTGAATGTACTTGTTTATGTGTACATGGATGTGAGGTTTGAACACAGATATGTAAAGAAAAGAGGTGAAGATTACTTCTTTATTATTCAATTTCCCCCATATATTTTGAGGCTATTGTGAGTCTATCATTAAACTCATATTACTATAAATTTAGATCAATATCTTATTAGACTACCTAGCCCATGGTAGGAATACAGATAGACAATGTTCTGTCAAATTTCGCTTGTTTATACATATGAAGATTCAAAGGACCCAAACTCAAGCCTTTCTGATCAAATGCATGCATATTATAGAGAAACTAAACACCCCAGTTTGGAGCACATATATAATCTAGTCTTTGTACACTTACATAAAACAGTAATTGCTAATATATATAGCCACAGAAGTAATGATTTAGAAATACATTAGATTTAGCACAGTTAAACAACTTTGGAATATGAATCATATACTATGAAGGTTAGCATGGGGTAAATAAAAAGCTCAATTTTGTTTGACAATGTTTAGAGAGGGAGGGAATGTGGAGGAAATCCTGAACACTGGATTAGTTAGCTTTCATATATACCACGGGAGATATGGTACACTTAGCAACTTTGTTTTTCTAGTTTGTCTATGCTACTTCAGTTTTGTTTGTTCTTTCTCTCTCATGCATTATATATTCTGGGAAGTAATTTCATTCAATGCAATAACTACTACAAAAATTATAGTCAAAGAAAACTAAGAACAATTTTAACAATAATAGAAAATTATGAGCTCACTGTTACTAAGTGTAGACATCTGCAACAATAAAACAACATATTTTAAAACAATACAAATGAGAAGAAAGTATTACACTAGGTATATGAAATGCAAGTCTAATAAAAATGTAAAATAAAAGTGTCTTACCTACACGAGTAAATCTTTGATTACACATTTCTTCAAAGAAGCTGTACAAGGATACAAATAGAAAATAAAATACATATCAACATGTTAAGTCTTATGAAGGCACAAATCTAAACAGTCAACATAAAGTCATGACTTTG